>CANSZD010004045.1:0-167500 GCA_947648045.1 Beta corolliflora
TGTCACATTGATAAGATTTGTCCACGCTAATATTAGTGTCGACTGTGACTGATCGACACAAGACGAACTCTTGAAAAAAGGGTAATGAGGAGTGGTAGGTAATAATCTTATTTACTTCAATTCTTTCCCGTGGATATGCGCCCCCCAGGCAAGACATAATTGTCACATATTGTGCCCCATATGCTGGAAGATAAAGAAAGAAGAGGTAAAATGTATTACTTCCTCAGCCCAATTTCTTGATCATGCTATCTTTATCAGTCAATGATACTGGGTCATCAGTCCTAAGTGGCGGCCGGCATCAGTCTATGGATGTGGAGGGTGTTTGGGGAAGAGGTGAATGGTTGATGGAAGGGAGAGAGAGTTGGGAAGGAGATAGAATGAGTAAAAGAGAGAGATCCATCTATATCTCATTCATAGATGAAACGGCAAATGACTAAGCAAGCCTACTTCCCATATATATACAGCATTATCTACAGTAGAAATGTTTCTGAAAAATTCCAAAATGACTGCGTCGATCATATTAAAAATGGGCATGCTACTGAATTGGATTTACTTCGCATCAAAATTTGCCTTTTTCTTTACCCTTTATGTTCTTCCACTTGTCCTTAAGATCAACCGGAGTTCGTGTCCCATCAAAGATATGACATCCAAATTCCATTATTTTCATCCATGGAAGGTTCTTATGAGCTGTCAATGAAAATTTCTGTACACCTTCCTGCAATTATACAATGTTACATGTGAATAATTGGCATGTTTTGCTTTCCAGTTTTATCAAACATTGACATGCTTCTGTTTTGTGTTTCAAATTTTTTAGAACCTACTAAAGTCATTTGCTGATACATTCTTTTCATTTATATCTGTCGTATCTACTATCTCAGAAGAGCAAATATATGCAAATGCTGAAAAGAAAAACATGAACTAGCTGTCAATGCACTATAATTCAGTCATATTCCAACAATTCCAGCAAAACTCTTTCACTAGCTTCATTCACAATGCTTTGCTGCAAACAACAGTAGACAACCAGATTATGGAAAGGATTGGAAACTACATTAGACCAGGATTATCTGAAGTCCAGTTCGAGTTCCAGGGTGATTAATCGACGACACTTATGAAACGTTATGTTACTATTGAACCTACTAGCATCAAGGGAAAATTAGATATCCTGGCAGCCTGGCCTATTGTAATCTAGGCTCGTTATGGAGGAAAACGTTTTCAGAAAACGATTTTCCCCATTTTCCGTTGTTTGGTTGGACAAGGGATTTAAAATGGAAAACTAAGGTGGAAAAGATTTTTCCATCTCTTTGTACACATTTTCCTCCAAAATTTGAAAGCTATTTTTCTCCACTCTCATTTCCAACATCTCCATTTTCCCCTTATTAGCTTAATAGTTTTCCATTAAACCAAACAAAGGAAAACTATATTCATTTGCATTTTCCACCCGAAAACGTTTTTCAAGGAAACTAGACGGACCCCTAAACATCCTAATTTGAAACAGCCTCCTTGTTTCATTTAAAACGTAAGTGAAGATGCAATCCTGAAATGCAAAATTACTGGTAGAAACTATTAGTACTCATATTCTTATCTAATCGACAAAATAAATCCAATGTTTGGATTGTCTTCCCAAAACAATCTCGCGCTTGGTTTAAATTTGATGGATGTCAACCTAAATTCTATTCCACGTTCATCATCAAGATTAGAATTTTAAAGACTCGAGAGATAATCCTGAAAGTGTAATGAACTTCCTTCGTACTCCTCTTATAAAAATGTTGTGGAAGCTAGTAAACAAGACAGCCGATTTCTTTCAATTACAAGAGCTGGTCACATCAGGATTTTAAAATCATAAGAAATGCTTGATAATATTGGGGAAAAACAGGACAGGACATGCATCAAAAGTGCTCTCTCGGTCACGATATCTAGTTTCACTAATCTGACATACCTAACGCAAATGTTCTGCAGAAGTAATCCTCCCAAGTATATCATGATCGTCCTTTTAATATAAGTGTCAAGGGAAGTACCATCACACATAAGGATGTTCTAATAAAAATTGAGCTTAGTAAAATAGGGAAAAACACGAAGATAGTACATGCATTGAAGTTTCTCAATCAAGAAAACTTGTTTCACTAATCTGACAAACACTTCTTTATCATTTGAAAAAGGTTAAGTAAACCTCGTACCTTTAGCATTTTTACTTCCTGTACTGTCCATGGTAGTTTCCTACGTCTCTCAACAGGCAAAATAGTTGACCGCTGGCTGCATATAAACTGTGAAACCTTAAGTTCATGCAATGCTTCAGTGGTGAAATTTCAAAGTTTACCATAAAAAACGTACAGATCCATCCCCATTATAATGTGTTCTTCATTTTCAAACGAATTATGCTTTATAATAATTGTATTTCGAGATATAAAATTTAATTTATTAAAAAAAAAAGTAAAAGAATTATGTAAGAGGCTAGTATTTATAAAAGCTAAAAATCATTTTACTCCCAAAACCCAAATGTCTTACAAGTGATATGAGCAAGTTGCCACACATAACTCACATTCGTTTTATGGACTCCACTTTGGGTCTTGATTTACCAAGTTGATATTCTTTAATTTCATTTTCATCATGTCCAGAATTTTTGTTATGCTGTATATCATTCTTCAAGTTCTTTTTCAATTCCCTTTTCTGGCCAGCATGAAGTCCATGCTCCAGGTAATCGGTATTACATGATTCACTGTCATCTGCAGAGCCAAATTCTTCATGTGACATAGATGCACTTCCATTAACACGGGGTTCCTTTTTTATTGACTTCATCCATGTTTGCCCTTCATCTGTCATTCCACAATGATCTTCTCCAACAAAAGCAATTCGATCAACATCCTTTCTATCTTTAACTATTTCACTTCTTATGAAACATTCATCTCGAAATGAATTGTGGTTTCCAGTACCAGATTCTTCCGCCATCTCCTTTTTGTCATCATCTCTGGTGCTTAGAAGCTCTGTGCGTGTCTGCTCAATTTTTACCAATTCGTCTTCATATCCTTCCAATGTCTTTTTAGTTTCTGGATTGTCACGAGCTGACTCCGGATTCCTTGTCAAAGTCCCTGAGTAATGTCTCACTACAACAATGTTTTCCTTTGCAGGATGCACAGCATCTTGTAGTGCCTCTCCCTGGTTTTTCACTCCATCTGCATTTTCATAGCAATCTGTTCCAACTTCAGCAGGTTGATCAGCATTCTCTGCATTTTCGACCATTTGACCTCTAGGAAAGCAGTCATCTAGAATTGCACTATCCCTCACCTCATCCAATTGTTCAGTTATTCCTGTTGCATTTTCCTTTGTCAAGCAAACATAACCCTCTTGAGACTCATCCTGTGTCTGCTCCCTTCCTACTTTTCCATTGTAATAATGCTCCACTGGGTTTGAAGTTCTCTGATTCCCTTTGATTGGGTTTCCCATTTTGTCCTGTTTCACTGACTCATTATCTTCCCTTGTAGAATTACCAGAGCGCATCTCAAGAATACAATTTGTATCTTGGTGACCACATCCCACTTGCAATGATTGACGAACTCCTTTGCGTTCCACCTTAATCCTACTAGGATCATCCTTTGTGTTACTAATTGTTGGCGCATCTGGTGTTTTCCTCTTCAAACTTTTAGAACTTTTCAAAAGCCCAGCATCATTCCTAGTCCTCGTCTTCAGAAAACTTACAAGAACCCTGTTGGCCAACCTGGCCTTTTCCTTTGCTTGGTGATATTCGACAAGAAATTGTTTATATAAGCAATATGAACAGTGAAAGCACCCAGCGTCATCAAAGTGAGCAGCAATGGGCATGCAGCTCTTATGAACAACAATGGGACAGTCCCAACTACTGCAAACCAAAACATCACCACGCTTGTGGCATTTTAAACAAGAACTTTTCTGGCTCATAATTTTCAATAGAGAATGGTGCTTTTCTTTCAACCCCTGACCAGAGAGCTCACTTGCTCGAGCATTCATTTTCTCACTTGGTCACATCAAACCTGAAATTTACGAGAGAATTAGAAAAATAAAGATTTAGTACACAATCACAGATAAAAATTAGTATTGGGATAATAAAGGTTGAATTCAACTGAACAGCAGCACATCTAGACAATTTAGTTAATTAAACTTCAACATCAGAACAGTCAAATACAGAAATTGCTCTTTTCCTAGTGACCTACTTGGTGGCCAAGAAAATATGGAATAACTGACTTTTCTAAATTCTAATACGTCAAGGAAGGACAGTGTCCATGGTATTCTAAAAAGTTGACAGCAGAAGTTCAAAATTTAGTAGGCTTTATAAACCAGCATATACCCTTTCATCACCCGTAAACCTGATTCAATTTTTTTTAACATTATAGCTAAATTGCTCAAACTAAAAGGATCCAGTCGCCTTCACACTCTAGCCATAATAACCATTAAAAAGTCACAATCCACGCTTCTTAAAATATCAATTATCCTGAACCTACTTACTAATTGCTTGGAGAAAAATAAAATGAATTACTCTCCAAAACCACATAATTTACTAAAACACTGAACCAAAGAAAACAACATTATCACCCACCTACAAGAGGTGGGTAGCTATCTCAAAATTGAATCATCATGATCATGGAAGAAAAGAACATTGTTAGAAGTTCGTCGAATCTTCTCAAACATTTTGAGCTTGTTCAGTATCCACATTAACATCAACATGACCCCAACTAAAATGACTTCGGCTTAAGGCAGGGTAACGAGGGTGGCATGTACACATTCTTACCCTGAAATGACACAGAGGCTATTTCAAGTTTTGCCTTGGTTCAAAATCTGACTATTACCATGTTTTCTTAACCTAAATAAGAACTACAAACTGCCAATGTAGTCTTATTTTAATCTGATAACCGAAAATTTGAGCTTATTCATCTGATTAATTGGGATAGTCAACATCACCCTATCCACAATTCGTATAGCAATTTTCTTACCACAGTTATATTACCTTTCAAAACTCATTTAAAGACATGGAGCTCCAATGTTTAATGTTCAATTAATGCTGAGTTCGTTAATTAATTTATCCAGCGAGTAGATTAAGGATGCAACAATCTACAGTTTCTTGTCAAATTAATTCCAGAATCATAATGCAGTTTATTTATCTGTTTATCTTCAAACAGATTGAACATATACGCCTAGAAATCTGTCGCCGAATTTCGAAAAATGCAGGGAAAGTTAAAATACTAAAATTCCGTAATCACAACGGAAGAAGGAATATGAGAATTTAAAATTTGAAGGAGATCAAAAATTACCTTTAAAATTGTGGACTGTAGTATGTACGCAGTACCCCCGAATTGATTGAATTGGTTGAATTTCCAAGAACAATAGGGATTGAATGATGAATATTTTGATTAACGGAGGTTGCAGCTTTGAACTAGATGGTTATGGAGGAAGCGAGAGAAAGTGTAAGAAGTTATCGGAGACTGGAGAGAGCAGGTTTTGCCAGTCACTACTCACTGGTGACTTGGACAGAAAAGCGAGGGAACTCCGGCTTTGGGTCTTTCATCTAGACGTGATCAAATGGCATGCCCGACCGGCCCCCTCTAAAAATATTTGCATACTAGTCAGGCCGGGGTAAAATTTCGGGCCAATTTTTGTGCCCGAAGTCCGCATTTTCCGGCTAAAACCAAAGGTGCACAAAATTTAAATTAAAAAATTATTTTTAAGCGGTTTAAAACCCGTCCCAAACCAAAAAAAACCGGAGGAGGTATTAGTCTTTTCAAATAGTATTCCCTCCGTTTTTTAAGAATCGTTCTTATTATTGTAGCAATAAAGGAAAGGAGAAGAGAAAGTGTGAAAATGGCTTCTTTTTGTTTATATAGAAGAGAGAATATCATTGTGAGAAAAAAATATTACTTCCTCCATTCTGAAATAAGTGAAACACTTCTCTCTTATATGTGAGAGTTTTTTGAGAGAAACATTTCACTTATTTCATAACGGAGGAGGTATTAGTCTTTTCAAATAGTTAAATATTAATTTTCAAAGGTCAAAGAATGTATATCTAGTTGTTGACAAAAGTATAGCTACAAGTATACCTTGGATATTATGTGGTCACTTTCTCACTATATTTTAGGCTATTATGTTGGTGAAGGAATTTGCTAATTCCAAAGTATAAGTAGGAGAAAATAATTGAAAAGTACACATAATATATTTGTGTTTCTCTCTGTATATTAAACTAATGATTTTACAACATTATTTATAGTTTACAATGATAACTAATATCCTCTCATTTCTATGCTATTATTCCTGAGGTTCGCATTATTTTAAATGAATACTAGCAACTTAAGTTTAGATATTTGCTAAATATAGTATATCTAATTCAAGTTTGGATTTCTTCACTCCCCCTCAAACTTGAATGTTACTCCTGTTATACTTATAACTAATTATGCCCAGCATAGCTTGTTTTTCAAATACATCAGCCTTCAGAGGCTTAGTCATAATGTCAGCAACTTGTTCTTCAGAATTGCGAAATTGGAGGTCAACTTCTCCATTTTTAACAAGCTCTTGAATATAATGATATTTGATATCAATATGTTTGCTTCTGCCATGAAATACTGGATTCTTTGCTAATGCAATTGTTGACTTATTATCACAAAATATTATCGTTGGAGTCTTTTGAGTAAAATTTAAATCCTCCAACATTCTTCGAAGCCATATTGCATGACATGCTCCGCTTGTTAATGCTATATACTCAGCTTCAGCTGTTGACAAAGCAACCACTGTACTTGTTGCTTCTTGGAAGACCATGAAATAACACTATCTCCTAGATAGTAAACATAACCAAAAGTACTTTTGCGGGTTTCAATATCATCGGCCCAATCACTACTGATGTATCCAACCAAATTTGGTATATTTGAGTTAGTGTAGAAGATCCCATGATCTCGAGTACCATTCACATATCACAAAATTCTCTTTGCTGCTTGCAAGTGTGATTGATGCAGCTTCTCAATGTACCGACTAACCAATCCTACTCCATACACTATATCAGGCCTAGTGGAAGTCAAATATCGAAGACTACCCACCATACTTTTGAAATAAGTTGGATTTACCAACTCTCCACTACCTTCTTTTTCCATTTCGACTCTTTCTGCTATTGGAGTCCTAATAGGTGTGGTTGAATCCATTTTGAATTTCATCAAAATATTTGTGGCATATTTTTGTTGCGACATAAATATACCTTCATTAGTTTGTCGTACTTCAATACCTAGAAAATACGACATCAACCCCAAGTCTGTCATTTCGAAATGTTCCATCATGGCTTTCTTGAATTCCTCAAACATAATTTTATTATTTCCAGTGAAGATCAAATCATCAACATATAGACATAAGACCAATATGTCACCATTATCCTTTTTCTTCACATATAATGTGTGCTCATCATGTGGACATTTTTTAAAACCATCTTGAAGCAAATATGAATCAATACGGGAGTACCATGCACGAGGGGCTTGCTTCAAACCATATAGAGCTTTATTGAGTCGATATACTTTGTTTTCTTCACCTTTCTTTGTAAAGGCGGGGGGTTGCTCTACATATACTTCTTCCTGAAGTATTCCATTTAGAAATGCAGTTTTAACTTCCATTTGATAAAACTTGCCATTTGTTATGAGTAACAAGTGACATAATCATTCGAACAGTATCCATTCTAGAGACTGGTGCAAAAACTTCAAAATAGTCAATTCCTGGCTTCTGCTTATAGCCTTTAACTACCAATCTCGCTTTATAGCGATCGACTTCACCAGTAGGTCTATATTTTGTTTTATATACCCATTTCACTCCTATGGGCTTTTTCCCGACTGGTGAAGTAGTCAACTTCCACGTATTATACTTTTCAATGGAATGAATTTCCTCTTCCATTGCTTTACTCCACTTCTCATTAGCTGCTTCTTCTTCATAAGAGACTGGATCACAGTCGGCAAATAAACAGAAATTTACCATAGATTCATCTGTTATCTCTTCATCTGTGTCATCATCATCTCTTGTGACTATAAAATCTTTATACCTGGAAGGCATTACACGTTTCCTAGGAGCAAGTTCTATTGGGGATGAAATATCAGCTTGTGTTGTCTGCATAGGACTACCTTCTACTGCTGGATTCATAGTTGAAGAATTAATTTTCTCACCAGCTTGATTAAGAGGCGTCTCTTCAGTATTGACCTCATTTGATTCACCCCACTTCCATGCTTCATTTTCAAAAAAGTGAACATTTCTGCTGATTATTAGTTCTTCTTTTGTAGGATCATATAATTTGTAACCCTTCGTTGAATTACTATAGCCGATAAAAATACATTTTTGACTTTTATCATCAAGCTTTTTCCTCCTTTGATCTGGTATGTGTGCATAAGCGACACAACCAAATACTCACAAATGAGATACATCAGGCTTATTACCACTCCAAGCTTCTTCTGGGGTAATTCCGTGAAAACACTCTTTGTTGGACATTGATAAGTCATTTTTATATATAGTTTTTAGGCGCATTTAGGTTGCATTTTAGAGCATTTAGATTCATATTTAGGTTCATTATTGCATTATATTCTTAAGTTATGTTATTCTACTCCTATTCGGTATATTTTCTTATTTTTGATGAATTCCAGGTAATGAGAAAGTATTTGGAGTATAATTAGCTAAACTTGAGGATTAGGAGCACTTGGAAAGAAGCTACAATGCATAAGGATCGTATGGATATGTCATAGTACGAGTTTGAGCGAAAACGAAGCGGAAAATCATTAGAAGAAATGTGAAAAAGGAGTCATGTCTACTCTTATGATCATAACTTTTGACGTACTTCTTATAATTGAGTAATTCCAGAAGATTTGGAAACTAGACTTGAAGAGATTTCCAACGATAGGTGGCACGCCCCGAGGAGACTTCTAGTCAAGGAGTTATGCCTTTCGGAAGATTGCACTGTTTCTGCTGGAATCTGCCACACGTACGCACGGATCACTATTCCGCCCATTTGATTTATTCAAGACTTTCCTTATCGTGTAAAATGACTTTCCTTATCGTGTAAAATGACTTTCCTAGTCTTAGGAGGTTACCTAGTATTAGATTTATTAGGTTTTCACTCTTCTCTCTCCCTCCTCCCTTATCACGTTAGTTTTTATTTTTCTAGGTTTAGTTTTAGTTTTCTCTTCTCTTTCTCTCTAGCTTTAGTTTAAACCCTAGTTTTTCATGTTCTTCATTAATTCATTAGTTTTATTATTTCATTCTTTCTCTTTGATTGATTTCCTTAATTATATTTTCCTTGGTAGATGTAGTTTTTATTCTTTGCTTCATGATTGAGTAGTCTTATTTTCTAGGGTTTGGGAATCCATGTTTATATGATATGATTATTGATTGATATTTATTCATGGTTTGATTAGTTATTGATTTCTCTAATTGATTAGTGTTTTTATTGTTAATCTTGCAATCTGATCAATTGTCTGATTAAATATTGTTAATATCGAGTCATAGATCGAGAGATAGTACTCTTTAGAGGCTTGCCTACAATTAGCAAATCTGATTATGTTGAGCGACTGTACTAGCATATGTTGATTTGAGAGCGTTAAGACCCGACCGTAGGATTAACCTGTGCTCTAGATTTCTGATTAGTTGAACTATTGATGATATTTTGATGGATTATAAATATGAACATGGTGAACCATTGCCCTAGATTCTTTTAGTTTAATTTTCATATTTAATTTTATTAGTTTAGAACCTTAATTCTCATATTTCTGATCTTGTTTAGTTTCTCCATACCTTAGAAGCTAGATTAGAACAACCATCTCTCTGTGGATTCGACCCTACTTACCCTATTACATTGTTAGAAGGTTTTGCAGGAATTATTTTTGACAGGTGTACGACAACCCATCGGACATATGTTCAACAAATACTTTGCACAACAAGCGCTTCGCCCATAGTGGCTTTGGCAAAGATTTTGCTTTTAGCATACTTCTTGCCATCTCAAATATTGTTCTATTCTTTCTCTCTGCTACACCATTTTGTTGTGGTGTATAACTAGCAGTCAGTTGTCGATGAATGCCTTCTTTCTTGCAATAATTAGCAAACTCGTTGGATGTGAATTCACCTCCTCGATCAGATCTCAGTATCTTTAAAACAAAACCACTTTGTTTTTCAACAAAGGCCTTAAACTCTTTAAACTTTTCAAATGCTTCTGATTTTTTCTTCAGAAAATAAATCCAATTCTTTCTTCTGAAATCATCTACAAAAAGTAAGAAGTACCTCTTCTTCCCAAGAGATTCAACTTCTACAGGTCCACATATATCTGTATGGACCAATTCCAATGGCTTCGTAGCACGTCTTGCTTTTCCAAGAGGAAAAGGATCTCGGTGATGCTTTCCGAGTATACAACCTTCACAAAGGTTATCTGGAGTGTCAATCAGAGGTAGACCAGTCACCATCTCTTTTTGAGCTAATAACTTTAGGCCTCTGAAATTCAGATGTCCATAACGTAAATGCCATAACCAATTATGGTCATTCATCATTGCCTGTAAACTCATCACAACTTTTGGCTGAAGATATAAAGGAAACATTATATTCTTAGTCATTCTCACTTTAGTAATTATTTTGTTATTCTTTCCTTTAATTTCACAAGTACCATTTTCAATATTGATTTTGTGCCCCTTCTTTGTGAGTTGACCCATGCTCAATAAATTCCAAAATATCCCAGAGACATAATACACATCAGCAATAGTAACGTTGGTACCATCCTTTGACTGAATATTAGTATTTCTTTTACCTTTGACAAGAACTTTGCTTTTATTGCCAAAGCTAACTTCTCCATGAACAGATTCATCCAAGAAGGAGAACAAATCCTTCTTTCCTGTCATATGGTTGCTATAACCTGTGTCCAGATACCAAACATTGTTGGACTCGGTATTCGTACCTTCTTTGCAGGCCAAAAGTAAATTTTCTTCTGCTTCTGCAACATTGGCTCGTTCAACTTCATTGTTATATAATTTGGTTCGACGCTCAGATGCATAATGTCCGAACCGATCACACCTATGGCATTGAATTTTCGACTTATCCTGATGTGTAGATGACGTCGTTTTGTGGTCTATTGTAGAATTGCCTTCTACATTCTTGTTTCTATTATAGGAAGAGTAATGTCCGCCACGACCTTGTCCACGGCTACCATAATAGCCACCGCGATTTGATACATTTGCTTTACTTTATAAAGCATTATCTGAATTGGAACTTTTCCCTCGTTGCCTCATTCTTTGCTCATGTGAAGACAACGATCCCAATAACCTTTCAATAGATAAGGTTGATAAATCATGTGCTTCTTCGATAGCGGAAGCGACATTATCAAAATCACTATTTAGTGAACGTATTACTTTTTGTACAACTCTTGCATCACTTATATCTTCTCCATTGATATTTATTTGATTAACGATCGCTTGTACGCGATCAAAATAAGTTGAGATATATTCTGAGTCATCCATGCTTAATGACTCAAATTCGCCACGTAGTGTTTGCAAACGTATCTGCTTAACACGATCATCACCTTTGTAGGATCTCTGCAGAATATCCCACGCTGCAAGTGATGTCTCTGCCATTGATATCTTCATAAATACATGCTCCTCAACTGCTTGCAATAAATGATACAACGCCTTTTGATCTTTTTTCCTGGTTTCTAACAATGCGGCCTTGGCATCTTGTTATAGTGCTTCAAAAGCTGTTGCATCTGTTATATCTGTAAATCATCTCTCCACAATACTCCATAATTCTTGAAAACGAAAAAATACTTTTAATTGAGTAGACCAATTATCATAATTTTTCCATTCAACTTTGGAAGTTGAACATGTGTCATATTATTTGTAGTTGCTGCCATTATTCAAATAATAAACAAGTATGAGGCTAGCTGGCTCTGATACCAGATGTTGGTGAAGGAATTTGCTAATTCCAAAGTATAAGCAGGAGAAGATAATTGAAAAGTACACATAATATATTTGTGTTTCTCTCTGTGTATTAAACTAATGATTTTACAACATTTTTTATAGTTTACAATGATAATTAATACCCTCTCATTTCTATGCTATTATTCCTGAGGTTCGCATTATTTTAAATGAATACTAGCAACTTAAGTTTAGATATTTGCTAAATATAGTATATCTAATTCAAGTTTGGATTTCTTCATATTAGACAATGTTTGACACTAGCTTTTCAGATAGTGGGTAGAGTTTGGATTAAGTTAAAGATGTACTTAGGAAAACAATGAGTGTTTGGTAAGGTTATGGCTGCAGTAGAGGTTAGAAGGCTTAGAGTGTAGGTGTTGGTTGTTTATGACCTAACTCGAAACTCATGTCATCTTGAAGAAAAGCCATACATGTGTGGTGGATCCCCTAAAATGACTTTCATAAAACTCAAAGCAAACATGGAGAGTACACATCTTAAGCTTTTTAAGACATAATTCAAGTTAGTATGTGTAGACACATAATCGTGCCTTCCTAATTTAGTACCCCATGATGAAACATACCTTCGTCCTAATTGGTCCGGTCCAAAGGAGATAAATCCAATGAGTTCAACCCAAAATCGTTTTAAGAACCTAAAGTCTATTTATTCCACGACTAGTTTTAAAAGCCCAATTAATTATTCATGATAATTAATTGTATTTTTAAGCTCATTTTCGAAAACTCAATTAATTATTCTTAATAGTTAATTGTATTTTTAATAAATATTTTATAAATTAAAAAGATTTTATAAAAAATCAGAATTTATCCTTTAGATAATTTCCAAATTCGAAAGATATTATTTAATACAAGATAAAAATAATCTTTTAATCTCAGATATCAAATAAAACTCGGCCAGATATGCGGTTGTGCAATGCACAGCCTGATACGTCCAGTGCACCAAGGTGTGCCCATGGGATATCGAGATAGTCAGCAAAACAGAGAAACTCCCAGAGCTTGATCTAGGCGCACGGGTGTTGCGCGGAGCGCATGATTATTGTGTGGCATGGAACGGTCCTTGTTGAGTTTCTATCCTTATGCGATTGCCAGATTGATTTTTTCATATAAATAGCGTCATTTTCACTCAATTTTGCCACACTAGCATTCATTTTCACACGACTTTCAACAAAATTATCACTTCACGTACTTCAAACCTATATTCAAAAACCTTCAATTTCCATCAATCTCCATTATAGCCTTTTTTTTGTTTGACAGGAAAGCTTAAGAGCTCATTCTATTAAAGCTTTGTCCTCAAAGACAGCAGTACAAATGTAAGGGGGCCACTCCACTAGCCATACCAGCACTTCCTCGAAGGAGAGAGAAGCTTTGGCCATGGAGTGGGCCGTTTTATTACACGAACGCCTAGCAAACTAAAAGTTACAAACGTCAAACACACTAGCTATAGCTAAAGAGTCATTCACAAAAGGTTGGGTTGTTGTCTTCTCGTGTGACTTCATCTGGAGCAAGCTGGCCAACTTAAGGCAATCGGTTTCCAGCTCTACAGCTCTGTACCCCTCATCAAATGCGTGTTGTAGCCCAAACAAGACAACCATAACTCCGACTTCCATTGCTGTGAAGGTGCCAACACTCCTACGCCCTGCACACATAACCACATCTCCCACTTCATCCCTAACCACCATCCCCAATCCCACCTTGTTACCTTCCACCGTCGCATCCGTATTAATCTTCCAACGACCCATTTGAGGGGGCTTCCAAACCTGAACATTCGGAGGTGAGGGGATATCTTTCGGTTCCTCACATCGGGCTGCATCTTCAAACTCTCCAAAAAGTCTCATGGTTTTATCACAAGTGAATTTCGGATCCTCTTTTTTCCTCTCAAAGACCCACCTATTTCGAGAATTCCATATTTGCCAAGTGAACATCATGATTATCTCCCAAGCATGGTCAACAGCGCTCAATTCACCATGTCTTCACACCACTCCATCAGGCCCCTATTCCACTCCTTTACCTCCAGGCGAGCTGGTGAGAGCCGCCACAGAATGCGGGCTGCTCTGCAGAGTAAAGTCATATGCACTATGGTCTCAGGCGCGTCACCACAGCGCGGACAAATTGGGTCAACTTGCAGGCCACGACTAGCCAAAGTCGCCATGGTTGGCAAACCACCTCTCACCGCTCTCCACATTAGGTTCTTCACCTTCTCTAGAATTGTAGCTTTCCATATTTTCTGCCAAACACCTTTGCTACTACTCACATAAGATGGCCCAACATCACTTGAACTACGTTGTAGCTCCCTATGGTAGGCACTACGAACGGAAAACTCACCATTATTTGTGTGGTTCCAAGATAGGACATCCTCCTGCTCACTATCTGCACAAGGGATCTTCTTTATCGCCTCCACCTCCTTCCTTGAAAGGACCTCAGTCAGAGCTTCCACATTCCACCCCATCGCCTCAGTAGACCTCCAATCTGCCACATTATTGCCATTCATTACATCAGGTGGGGGGAGAGAGAAACTGTGACCCCCCGGTAGAGACGGAACCCATGAATCCTTAGAAAATCTTACAGACCTTCCATTCCCAATAATCCAGGTTGAGCCTTCACACACTGATTCTCGAGCCGATAAGATGGAGCGCCAAGTGTAGCTAGGGTTTGCTGCAAGCTTTGCATCCCAGGTAGAAGTTCTCGGGAAATATTTCCCCTTGAGCACCCTCACTGCAAAAGAATCCGGAGTAGTCACCAACCTCCAAAATTGTTTGGCTAAGAGTGCCATGTTGAAGGAGCTTAAATCTCGCATACCAATACCCCCTGCTTCATTGGACTTGCACAATTTATCCCAGCTTATCAAAGCTAATTTTCTTTCCGTTCCCTTTTGCCCCCACCAAAAATTCCTGCAGATGGAATTAAGGTTGTTTAACACACTCTCCGGGATTTTGAAGCATTGCATGGCATAAGTGGGAATTGCTTGCGCTACAGACTTCAAAAGAACTTCTCTTCCTGCTCAAGATAAACACCTCTCCTTTCATCCTTTTATCTTCTTCCAGACCCGGTCCTGGATGACTTGCAAAACAACTTTCTTAGACCTCCCAACATAAGTTGGGAGTCCAAGATATTTTTCGTGCTCATTTACAACCGTAAATTCAACTTCAACTGAAGGGTATTCTGCATATTTAAACTTACATTACGGCTGAAAGAGATCTCCGATTTCTCCAAGTTGATCTTTTGGCCCGAGGCTAACTCATAAGACATATGGATTTCAGTGATGGCTTCCGCTTTAGACACCCTTGCTCTTGTGAAAAGTAGGCTATCATCTGCAAAAAAGAGGTGAGAAATCACAGGGACATTTCTAGCAATTTTAACAACATGAATAAGTTTCCGAGACTCCGCATCCCTAAGAAGAGCTAAGAAGCCTTCCGCACAAAGCAGGATCAGGAACGGGGAGATAGGATCCCTCTGTCTAAGCCCACTAGTAGGAGTGAATCGAGATGAGGGGAAGCCATTGAAGAGGAGTGAGTACGACACAGACGAGACACACTTCATAATGAGTTCAACAAACCGCGAATTATACCCAAGTTTCAACATCATGCCTTTCACAAAATTCCACTCTACCCTGTCGTACGCTTTACTCATATCAAGTTTCATAGCCATGAAGCCCTTAGCCCCTGATCTTTTCTTCCTGAAATAGTGAAACATTTCATGAGCCACCTGAACGTTGTCTGTTATCAGTCGCCTTGGAACAAACACACTTTGTGATTCACTTATTACATGATTTAAAGTGGTTTTGAGTCTATTAGAGAGGACCTTTGACACTATCTTGTATAAGACATTGCAAAGGCTTATAGGCCGATAGTCTTTCGTAGACTCACACACTTTCTTTTTTGGGATGAGTACAATGTGAGAATGATTTATTTGCTCAATAGGCGCTCCATTGTTGAGGATGTTTAGCACATAAGAAACTACATCTCCCCCAACCACACTCCAGAATTTTTTATAGAATAGTGCCGGCATCCCGTCCGGCCCCGGGGCTTTTGTGGGATGCATCTGTTTCAATGCCACGCTAATCTCCTCACCCGTATAAGGTGTTATCAGCCTCGAATTCATTTCTTCAGTCACCCAGCTTTGAACCGTGCTCTGGACCCCTTCCATGTCATCAACACCACCCGATTGAAAAAGCTTATGAAAATACGATACAAACACCGGTTCCACCTCCTGCTCATCCTCCCTCCACGTCCCCCCACTGTCAAGCACCCCCTTAATAGTATTTCTCACTCTCTGCTGCTCCGCTTTCTTGTGAAAAAAATGCAGTATTTTTGTTCCATTCCCGGAGCCATGTTTGCCTGCTTCCTTGAGCCCAATAGATTTCCTCTCTAGCTTCAATATCATAGATCTCGGCATCAAGAGATCGGATTTAATTGAGCACATCTTGCGTGGGGTTTAACACCATCAGCTCCTGCATTCTTTCCCTCTTCTTTGAGACCTCCCCAACAAAATCCACATACCTCGTGCGGCTCCAGCTCCTAAGGTTACTAGCATACACACCGCAATTTTCCTCCATGCATCATCATTGCTCCCTGTAGTCCATGAATCAGCTACAATATGGCTATACTCATCTTCCCTCAACCACTCCTTTTCGAATCTAAATCCCCGCTTTCAACGTTTCTTGCGACGACTCACTGTAACTTGCTCCTTAATGCAGATTTTAATGGGCACATGGTCCGATTTACGGCGCGGAAGATGCTCCACAACCGAGCATGGGAACAGGCTATACCAAGCATCCAAGACTAAAGCACGGTCGAGCCTCTCCTGAATATTCTCCTCTTCAAGTCTGTTATTCGTCCATGTAAATGGAAATCCCTCATAATGAATATCCCGAAGGCCACAACTCTGGACAGCTTGCCTAAACCCATCAATGGCACCTTGACTTGCATTGTTCCCGCCTATTTTCTCATTATGGTTGAGAATGCAGTTGAAGTCACCAACACACAACCAAGGTAATGAATTATTCCTCCCCAAAGTCTCCAACATCCTCCATGTTTCTGCTTTCATTCCTTCTGTAGGATACCCATAAACCCCAATTAGATGCCAGGGGGGGTTGTTCCCCATAGTCACTGTGAAATCCATGTGGTGGAGAGAGCTTGACCGGAGAGTCAAGTCCAAGCTTTCATCCCAGAACATAGCTAGTCCCCCTCTTCGATGTCTCCCATCATCTTCACAATCCACTCCTAAAAAGTTACCAAGGTTCACCTTCCTCTTTACTGTTTCCCACTCCTTACCTTTTAATTTTGTCTCCGATAGGAAGACAAAATTGGGGTTTTCAATGCGAACAACGCCCTTGAGCGCGTTCTCTGCACGAGGACTCCCCAATCCTCGGCAGTTCCATGAAAGGCCTATCATTGCTGTTCGCGGGGTTGCATGGCAACCTCCGCTACTTCCAAAGTGTCACATTCCATCTCCGTCTCTTCCGCTACCCTACCTTTCTTCCTTTCCCCACCACCCTCATCATTTTCCTCGAGGTTCATCAAATCCTTTCTCTTCTTGACAATTACTATTGCTCAGCCTAGATTTAGCAATCATACGGGTTCCCTTGACCATCTTCTTAGTTTTAACTCCTTTAGTGAAATCTAGGCCTACACTAAATTGTAATACCTGGTCAGTGATTAGTTGATCCGCCACCACATTTGCAGAGACCAGTTCATGATTTTCCTTCGGGGGTTCAGTGTCAGCGTGAGCATTCTCTTTCCTCCCTGCATCAGCCACCAAGGTCACATCCTCCAACTGCTTCACAACATCCTGAATCTTTTCTTTAGTCTGCTGTGTGAATTGCGGGGCCTCTTTCTTGATGAAGAGGCGTCAGGCGCTTGTTTTTGTGCTATTATCCCCCTCCTCCTTGTCTCCTTTGTTAACTTGCCATGGTGAGGCCCTTAACGTATCCGAATAGACACGCTTTGGGTTTTGATTGTGCATGACGAGTTCGCAGTCTTTTTCTCCATGGCCTAGTTTCCCGCACACGTTGCAAAATAGGGGTAGCTTTTCATATTTGACCTTGAAATTCTCCACAACTCCTCCCCTTAATTTCAACCTGACTTTTTTAATTAGGGGTTTTCGAAGGTCAATCATAGTTCGGATCCGTAGGGATTTATTGATCCCAATGACATCCGTGATCCCAATGACATCCGTTTTGTCAATCCCCATAAAAGTTCCCACTTTATTGCCAATCGTCCTGGCGTTGGCCTCATTATTACGTCCCGCAAAGGGGAGGCCATAGATGCGCACCCAAAAGGGTGCCCAATGGAGAGGTATTTCAGACGGTTTGACCTCACCATTAACGTCACTAAGGGCCAAAGTGTGCCTCTCGAAATGCCATGGTTGTGAGTCCATGACTCGTTCTTTGTCCCTCCAATGATGGAATTGGAAAAAGAACACGTTTTTTTCAATACAATTGGCCTCCATGCCATGCTTAGAGTTCCAGAGTCTCTTCATGGTTGCAATTAAAGCATTCGCATTAATACTCCTCTCCGTCCATAATTTCCAACCTACACTCAGAGCCACCTTTGTCTCCTCCTCCTCTTCACTCCCAATCTCCCATTCTAGATCCGAGTCTGCCTCCTCATCACCCGTTGACCGTTCAGAGGTGGGCACTATATTCGAAGAACTTGCCTCCATTATAGCTTCAACATTGCTCCTTCTCGTTATTTAAGACCTAGGCGACAGAGGTATATTCTTGAGGGTCCTTCATATTTTTTATTCGTATTTAATTTTAGTAACGTATTTTTTCATGATGTAGATCCTTAAACAATTCAAGCAATTTTTTATATTCTACATCTCTAATCTTTTACTTTATATTTTGGGAAATTCTATATGGTGGCCTCCTACTTTCAGTTTTTCTATTTGGTGGCAGACCAAAAAAAGATTTATACCAAGTGACATCCTATTTTAAGCAATTATACTTAGTGACTCTAATCCACTTAAAAGCAGGTTAACCACCCAATTAAAGGTGAATTAAGAAGTGCACACAATGTACAATCAAACCCAAATTTTTCAGCAACCAACCCCCGCAGTTTATCCTCCGAAACCGAATGAAAACCTCCCCTATCTCTCACTAAAAAGAATAGGTTGAACAAATCGACAGTTCGACCTTCCTCCAACAATGCAAGCATTGGCCTACTCCCATTCTTGGCATACACACCCCTCAAGAAAACCATAAGAACTTGATCAAACAAACAACGCAACTTGTCATCACAATCACCCCATTTTAAATCATCATCACTCTCAGAAACTACCATCAATCAACTCATTGCTCTCACTATTTTCAGTGCAATTCAACTCAGACCCATGATAAAAATTGCCCATCCTGCCATTAATTCACCCTTCTCTCCAATTTCCCTCCACCCAATTAATTAATTCTAAAACAAAAGCTAAAATGGGAGAAAATACAGTAAAAATACTTGATCTTGAGGGTAAAATCTCCCTCACTTTTACTCTGTTTCTCTATCTCAAGTTACAATGAATTATAACAGATTATAACACACAACATTTTATAATCTAAAAAATTAAAATGGGCACTAAAGATCAAAGCTTTTAATTCAATTTAATACCTTGAAGTGTGCTTAAGAAATATGACATGCAAGAAATAACCCACTTCTCTTCTGCTAATAAGGGTTCACCTGAACTCTAGAAAATGGGAAAGACAAGTAAAAAAGAAAGAAAGGTGGTGTCTGATTTTTAGACAACTAAGAATAGAGCAAATGAGGGCTTTGGAAATGTATGTAAGCAATCACAAGGAAAATAGCTGGAAATGAAATTATAATGAGGATAAAAGACTAATTATGGTGAAATTATAGAAGGAATTTAAGTTGGGTCACTAACCACCTTTAATTGGACTGGTAAGCCTGGTTTTAAGTGGATTACGGTCACCAAGTATAATTGCTTAAAGTAGGATGTCACTTGGTATAAATCGAGTTAATTCAGTTATATATTAACTTGTTGTACATTGTGTAGCTTAACGTGTCCTCGGAGAGTGATAGTTGCCGCAAGGCCGAAAGACGTATCTTTACAAGATTTGTACCCTCCTTGCTATGTGCATATAATATTCCATCGATAACATCCTTTTCAGTTCCTCATGTTTTTCCTACATCTGCTATCCTACGCATGGAGGAAAAATTACATTTATGTAACAGTTTCAAATGTTAGAAGTACATGTTATTCGACCTCACAACTATGTAAAAACTTGTCATTTTTCATTGAAGAAATTGCTAACCATTTGGGTATTGTTACTTTTTTCTATAGCAACAAAGATGCATGGTAAGGAATGTATTGTTTTTCAGTATGCGTATGGTTCTGGTATGCTTAATATGGAAAAATTTATCATGAACGTCTTGTATAATGAATAAGTTGCGCAAAATTAAAACAAGTTCTCTAATGATGCAACTTATTCCACCTTTGACATAAGGTTGTTTGCTAACACTCTGGCCTTTTACACAATGATAATAATGAAAGTACAACTACAAATAAACAAAGTAGACGATAGCAGAAATATCGCCTAGACGGATAATGTCACTCTACGGTTCAACTAAATATTATTATAAAGAAGTTAATAAATTAACATACTAAATAACCTCAAACTAAGTTCAACCTTTCATATCAAACCACTAGAAATCCCAAAATACATCCAAAACATCCATAAAACTCATGTGGCAGAACAACCACCAAAAATCCAACTACTTCACACCTATAAGAGTGAAGGTCTTCCTAAAGTCCTCATAAAAGTCATCTACAATCATAAAAACTAAATGCTTAGTAAAATCTCCAAAACACACTTTCCGAGTCCACACTGTAATAAGTCTAGCCTTCGGGACCATTTGCATTTATAACAAAAACAACAAATATCCACAATCAGTGGGGAGTAACTAGCAGTTTTTCCGAAAACAACTAGCATCAAGCTAACATTAGAAGATAAGGTTTAATCATATAGAATTAACACAACAAACTTCACTTAACATTTAATCATTACAATAGACTCCAACTTCGAACTCACATGAAAACATAAATACTATCATGAATTCTATAAATAAATCAAGGACACTATCACACCAATAAAATCATATATCACCATATGACACCAAAATATAAAACATAGAGAAAAAGTTTATGAGAACAAGAGCAGAACGCCAGTGGAACCAACCCACTTCCTAAGGTTTGCTAGATCGCAACCTCCAGACAGCCTATGAGCTTACATTCCCTACTGCCCGTGTCTAATAATGGCCAAACTCCCGATGTAGGGTAGTACACGTAGCACAACCTGACCTCTCGAACGACAACAATTAATCCAGGTTTACCCCTATATCGCAACCTAGGTGGTTGGCATGTTCATAACCGGAGACTACATCTATCCCACCAGATTTCTTATATCTCAAGAATAAAATAAATTACCATAACAAATCTCATCTCAAACTTTCCATCATCAAATTAATAACAATAGGGATGCCCAATGGTCTTACACCCAAAATTCAGCAGAAAAACTAGGATCGCAACCCTAAGTAATTCAAATTCCAAAATCATCTCATTTCCATCTTCTCATCAAAAACAACAATTCAAACTCAATAGTTCTCGAAATCAACAACCATGCTCAACAACATAACTAAGCATGAAATCAACAATCTCACAACAATACTAACATATCATAACATAAAGAATAATCTTTAAATCATCCCAAATCATAACAACAAATAACATTACAAACAGAATAATTCTAAACAACGTTAACCACCAGCAACCTATCCAAAATATATGGCACGAAAAACATTCAAAAACGTAATGGAGATCATACGAAAAATTCATGCAACAAGCAAACAAATCAGCAGGTTCTGCTTCGACCATACGTGCGCTCGGCGCAGGAGCGTGCGCTCGGCGCAGCTCTTGTGCATCTAACAAACAGGCGCTGCGTCTGACGCATCTCGATGCGTCCGACGCATCTAGACGAAAAATCCCATATTAGACCGAAAGTTCACAAAAACCGATTAATTCACAAAACAAGCACTAATCATGATTTCGACTAAACTTCAGCAACAACGAATTCGTAAATTCCAATACCAAATAATTCCAACAACACAACTAATCATAAACAATGTTGTAAAACTTAATTCACAAGAAAACAATCGGATGAAAACTCATAACGTAACAAGAACTAATCATTTAAAAGTAATCTAATCATAAGAAATTGGTAACAATGATTCTAACAACAAGATTAATCATTCTACTAACTAATAAGCAAGCAACAACAACAAAATAATACTCCACAACACAAGAAACACACGGCACACACTTACACAATATAATCAATAAATTTGCAAAGTAAAACATAAATCTAGGGGTGAAAGTTATTCGGATAAAAAGCGAAATTCAATCCAATCCAAACCAAATTAGTAATTTGGACTGGACTCAAACTATATTCGAATTGGATTCGGATTGAGTTTTTCTGAATTTTTGGATTTTCGGATCGGATCAGACTGTGGGTGATTGGAACCAAAAATCCAAAATAACCGAATAATAGATAGGCCTTGCATTTTATAATTAGAATTGGGCTTAACAGATTCTTTCCGAAAAATAATCAAATGGTCGGGAGGCCTTTCCCCTTCCTCTAAAACTCTAACTGGCTAACTTATCGAAAACTAAAATTTGATGCTTGTGCCAATCAAAAACATTATTTGGATGCTCGTGCCTAAGTATGAATTTGTGAAACTTAGTTCTACTATAAAACACTTTATTTTGATGCTCGTGCCTAAATTACTTCATCGAAAAATGAAGTTTAAAAAAAAATTGGATATTTCGGATCGAATCCAATCTATTGTCTGGAAATTCGGATTGGATTGGTTCGGACTCAAACTCTAATTGGATTGGATTCGGATTAGAAAATTAAAATCCAAATTTTATTTGGATCGGATTAGACTAGGCCTAAGTTCAAACCATACACCGAACTTTCACCCCTACATAAATCAACAAGCCTAAACATTATCCTAACAATTAAATCTTTTCCCTAAAACTACCGCGATTACTAGCATTCTAAGATAACTACTAGTTACCTGGAACGTCGGGAAAATATTGTAGCAACAAGACACTAGGCGTACTCCACGTGAGTAGGGCTTTCGTCCTCCAAATCGTCTCCTAAAGCAACAAAACTTCAATTAGAATAAGGTTTAGGATGATAGAAATGACAAGGTTTAAGCATAACAAGTTTAAGGTTGATGAAAGCAAGAATCTCTCACACAAAATGCTTCAAAAATGGCATGAATACGGTGAGTAGTGCTTGAATTTTCTGATATAAAATCAGAATTTTGGCAAGGAAAAATGAAGGGTTTAAGAGAGTGCTAATGGTGGATCAATGGGGGGTTACAAAGAACTCAAAAGGATTACTAATATGCACCCAAAACTCTTCATCCTCCTCTCCTCACTTGCTGATTTTCGGCCAGCACACCCATGCTACACGTGATGTTCAATTCATCACTCAAGTCGGTCCAACAATGTTACAAGAACGCTACGTGACAAAACCGCATCCTAAACGCCTAAATAAATAACGAAACTAATATAACCTTTAAAATAATTAACTAACCACTTTAAAATAAATATATATAAATATAATACGGCATATAAAATATATATATATTAAACATAATCACACGCCTAAAAAATATTTAGTAATAAAATATTTAATTTTTATCGAAAAATACTAACTTAGTATAATTAACCGCGAAAAATCAGCAGCAAAAACACGGGGTGTTACATGTTTTACATCTAACCTACACTTGTAAGTGAGGCCGAAGCAATGACAATGAGAATCCAACATAAATATGACAAGTTATAGGTGGAAAAGAGAATATATTAATGACGAATTCACATCTTACATGTAATAGATAAAATTCCACCATATATATATTAAAGTGTCTT
This sequence comes from Beta corolliflora, assembly GCA_947648045.1. NCBI lineage: Eukaryota > Viridiplantae > Streptophyta > Magnoliopsida > Caryophyllales > Amaranthaceae > Beta > Beta corolliflora. The sequence continues at coordinate 23,874 of CANSZD010004045.1, forward strand.
TAAGTCCTAATATTTTAGGATTTGAAGATTATGACATGCATATAGGAACCGTTTTATCAGTTTGTGGATTTACTACATACAAAAACGGTAACGAATGATTTCGGTAAGTTTAGCCTCTTTGATTTGGAACAATGTGGATGATTAATACCTTAAAATTAATCCTCCAATTATTTTGTCTTCAAGGGAATTTTCTAATTTCAGTTGGAATTATGTCATCGTCATAATTTTGGGTTCGTTGACTGAAAGATTTTATGGCACTCGTAGGTTACAATTAGGGGTAGCGTTTATTCGGTTTTGTGTTTTTTATGGTTGGCTTTAGATTGCTTTTGGTCACTTTGCACCTTTTGTGCTCTAGTATTGAGTCTCTTGTTGTTTAGTCATTTCAGGTAGTTTTAATCGTCTTCCCTTTTGTTTTGTTTGATCTAATGCTTTTTCGAGCTTTCCTCCGTCGTGTAGGTTTTGAGAGTTGGGGATTCGAGTCGCTGTTTGAAGAGCCAAGGAATCAAGGAAGAGGCTCTAGCTCACCATGCCCACATGAAGATGGTTGCTCCCGCAACCCTTTTGAGCAGCCCGCATCAAAACTCAATCTGCTCAAAAGCACTTTTGTTGAGGATGTTAACAGAGTTGCCTCTATCAATGTGCACCATGTTGAAGGTTTTGCGGCAGACATCCAGCTTAAGCACAACATAATCTGAATGGAGGAATATCATACCCTTATAGTCTGTTGCTGTAAAATAAACGGCCGGCATGACTAGCAAACTCGCTTCCATATCAATTGGATATACGGCGACCTGTTCTACCACTGACTCGGCTTCTTCATAAAGGACGTAAATCTTTTGAGTCCCGTTCTTTTTTGCCTCCTCTTCCACAAACTTGGCTGTCTGCCAGTCTTAATATTCCTTGAAGTATCCTTTACGGATAAGGTCTTCGATGTTCTTCTTCAAGATGACACATTCTTCAATTGAGTGGCAAGAGCAGTCGTGGAAGTCGTAAAATTTGCGTTTATCTCTTCCTGTCTACTTCATTTGCGGATGCTTCTGCCATTTTTGGTCATCTTTATGTAGTGCATAGATCTGATGCCTAGTTCAGTTGCTGGCTGCTCAAAAGGGTTGTGGGCGCAAGCATCTTTATGTGGGCGCAGTGAGCTAGGACCTCTTCCTTGATTCCTTGGCTCTTCAAACAGTAACTCGGATACTTAACTCTCGAGACGTACACAATGTTAGGAAAGTTCGTAAAAGCATTAGATCAAACAAAACAAATGGGAAAACGATTAAAACTACCTAAAACGACTGAAGAATGATAGACTCAATACTAGAGCATAAAAGCTGCAAAGTGACCAAAAGCAACCTAAAATCAACCGAAACAAACACAAAACCGAATTAATGCTACCCTTAATCCTGATCTAAGAGTGCCATGAATAATACTCATCAAACTCCCCTAAGCTCACGAAGGAAATAGAATGAAATTATTCAAGATAAATAAAATTAAGAATAAAGAAGAAAATAGAAAAGAATGAATACTAACTCACTTTCGTAGGAATCACAGTTGTTTTTAGCATAAACAAGCCATTTAAACCTCTAAATCACTCTAGAAGACGAGTATGCTCTCGTAGGGATTTTTAAAGAGATTAACTTTAGCTCTTAAGAAGAGAGATAGAAGAAATAAACCCAAGGCAAAAGTAAAATAACTTAAGAAAGCAGAGCAAAATATTCACAAAATCAAAATGATGTGATGAACCAAGTATTGGAGGGATAAGCTAAGGAAGCTCCATAGTCTCCTAGAACAACTAAAGAAGAACTAAGAAAATGCACAATCCAAGCTACCAATTGTTGATTAAAGAGCACACTACACTGAAGTGAGGAGCCAAAACAAACAGCAAATCCACCTTCATTTTCAACCAACAAACCACGACCCCTTCAACTAGTTCCAAATCCAAAACCCCTAGCTACTTTCTCTTGACTCCTTGAAGGAACCAGAAAAAATAAACAATTTACGGCAAGAGAAGGGTTACTCGACATCTTGGCACAAGATGATCGCTTAATAGACTTACTTCTAATATCCCGTCACTGACATTAGACTCAACCCTTTAAGATCGGGAGGAATTTTATTTGGGTTGTAATTATAGGCTAGGGATAAGGTGTGAAATTTTTTGGCTATTTGATGATATACTAATTGTTAATGTTGGCCAAAACTTTCAGTTAGATATTTCATAAATGTCCAAACAAAAATGCCATATTTCATCATATTTAGGACACCCCCAAGCTTAAACAATTAAACAAAACTACAAATTTTGGATTTTCTTTCTTTCATTTTTCTTTCTTTTCACTTCCTTTTTCCTCTTTTTTCGATTTTCTTACAATAGTTGCACAAAAATAACACAATTTTTCTTTACTCGAAACTACTTCTCTTTTTCATTCTTTTGAATAAAAACCACCAAAAAACTCATAAGAGCCAAATGCTTCACAAAAACTATGCAAGAAAATAAAACAAAGAGCCAATTTGGTTTGTAATGTTGTTAATAAGGAGGGAAAAAGACAAAAGTTGGGTGCTAGATGGGCAAATTCAAAAGAACCCCACCCCACCCCTCCCCCTGCACCGCCGCGAGAACCCCACCCCTCCCCGCACCGTCGCGAGAACCCCACCCCTCCCCGCACCGTCGCGAGAACCCCACCCCTCCCCGCACCGTCGCGAGAACCCCACCCTCCCCTACACCGTCGCGAGAACCCCACCCGTCCCCGCACCGTCGCGAGAACCCCACTTGTAACACCCCGTAATTTTCACCCTTTATGTTTGGTGTTAGTTTATTTTAAAATGATATATTTTTTTTCGTAAAAATAAATAATTTATTATTTTCTCTAGATTAATGATTTTTATTCTTTATAATTTGGGAGCCGAATTATTATTTTATTATATGGTGTGTTAATGTGTGCATTATATTTATATTTATAATATAATTTATTAGAATTATTTTCATTATTAAGTATTTTCAAAGTTTAGGCGCGATTTAGGAATTTATCGATTTATCGCGTGACGGACTTTTGATGCGTGGACCTTTGATGACTTGGGCCGAAATCATCTTGGTGTACTTGGGCTTGGACAGTCGGCTATGGGGAGGGAGAAGGAAGAAGTTTCTTTTCTTTTATTTCATTTCTTTTAATTGATGACTCTTGGTAGTTTGTAACCCCCATAACCCCCCTAATCATTTCTCCTAAATCCTTCATTTTTTCCTTGCCATAAAATTCTGATTTTTATTAAAAGAAGTTCAGCATCATTCTCATTTAACCCTCACCGTTTTCAAGAAAAGAAAGAGAGAAAAGGAAGAGGAAAAGAATAGAAAGGTTCAACCCGGTTTTTCCTGTCACACCTTCACGAAAATAACCGTAGCCGGAGATCTAACCGTTGGATCGTCTTCAAATTTGGACAGAACGTTTACAACATCTTGTTCTTAACTTTAACAGGAGCGATTTAGAATGCATGCTTTTGATCACCGGGAATCATGGTCGGAACAGAGCAGTGCGAAACAAGAGTTTTCAACGTTCAAGAAGAAAATGCCTAGTGACTTATTGCTACAATTTTCGTTCGTGGAGGACTTGGATTGCACATATTTTTCGTATCTCTTTAGACTCGCTCTCCTCCCGACGTTCCAGGTAACTAGTAGTTATCTTAGAACCATAGTGATTAGAGTATTATTCGGTATTAGATTATTACGCTAGGAATTATTTAAAATACTTTTTAAAAAAAATTATTGACGAAATTTGACATGAATATACTTGATGCATGCTGTGTGAATATTGTATATAGAAAAATAATTTTCGTCTGATTTTTAGTATTTATTTGATTTAATTGGTATTTTGTGCGTTTTTGGCTTATTTGCATGATAATTATTAAACGAATGTTAAAATTGCTGAAATTATTTTTCGTGGATCATGTTATATGTTTAATATGTATTCCATGCCTTATAATAATTTTTGACTACTGTTTACCGGTTTATTTAATTGGTATATCTGTTTTCGCATTATCGTTTCTGTCAGTATATAAATCATGAAAATTATTCCTGGAGGCCTAAAAATTAATTTCTTTGTATATTATGTATTTTAGTGAGTTTATTCATGTTATGTAAATTTTTGGTAATTTTTGGGAGTTTATTTTTATTTTTAATTATTATATTGGCTTTATTGTGTATTCTGTAAATTAACGTTTAAAAATACTTTTAGAGTCCGAAAATTATAAATAAAAATTATACCATGTCAGTAGAGCCATTAGGGTCGTATGATAATTTTTGTCTGATTTTACTGCTCGAACTTATTAGTTTAATAATTATTATTGGGTTTTTGTTGTGAAATTGAGGATACTCTTTTAAATTATTTAAGAGCTTGTTAATCAGAAATAATTTGTAATCTATTATGTTCTTGGTTGCTGATGTTCAGTAGGTTGCAGTAAGTATTATTGGGTATCCTTATATTTATGTGTGATTTATGAAAGAAAATGATTAATTGTTACTACTCTTTTATTGAATAAGCCTTGGAGATAATTAGTGATGTATTTTTGATTGAATTGTTGGTGCTGTAAAAACTAGTTTAATATCATTGTTGATGTTTAGAGATGTTCAAGGTGTTTATTGTTGGAGACATTTGTTGTAAGTTTGTAAGTTACTACTTTGAGGATTTTTGAAGAATTATTTTTGATGAATTATGGGTATAAGGCCGGGTGGCATCCCTTTTGACGAATGTTTTTGAGATGAATGATACTTTGATGATATTTATGATTTTATTTTGAGATAAGAATATCCGGTGGGATAGATGTAGTCCCCGGTGAAGAACATACCAACCACCTGGTTTGCGAACTAGGGGTACACCTGGGTTAATTGTTGTCGTCCGAGAGATCAGGGAGTTCTGCGTGTTCTACTCTGCATCGGGAGTTTGGCCATTCTTAGACACAGGCAGTGGGGAACGTAAGCCCATAGACTGACCTGGAGATTGCGATCTGACAAACCTTAGGAAGTGAATTGCGATTCACTGGCGTTCGGTTTCTGACTCAATAACTTGTTTTACCTATACTTCTATTTTTTATAAAAGTACTTTTGAGTTGATTTATTTATTTTTATCCAACTCACTTGCTATTTATTATTCACTTGCGTTATTTGTGAGTTATATGGAAGTGGATGCATATTGTAGTTAACTTGACTTTATTATTTCCTTTCTTATTAATCTATGTCTGAATCATGCTTTGATTTCTTTTATTCTGGGAGAACTGCTAGTTACTCCCCACTGATTGTGGATTGTTGTTATATATTTTGCAGGTTATGTTGATGGGAATCTTCTTTGGTTTTGGGTTCGGGTTGAGTTGTGAGCATTAAAAAGCTAGATGTTTTAGGTCTAGACTTTTAGTTAGTTGAAAAGTTAGTTTTATCTTTTGGTTATTACTTTAATTAATTTAATTTATTTATACTATTTACTTATGTTGGTTTATCACTTAGTTATTTAAACACATTTCTTGTAGTAGTGACATTCCCAGAAGACGATGTTTCCGCCATCGTCCTATTAATACTATTATTATTTCTTTCTTTTCCGCTTTGAAATTCTGGGGTGTTACACCACTCCTCCCCTGCACCGTCGCGAGAACCCCACCCTTCCCCTGCAGTTCGTGTTTTCTCCCTCTTCGTTTTCGATAATTTACCCACCCCCAATCCTTGCAACTCCCATTTTCGCGCAATTCATCAACATCTTCACTCAAATCGCGCAATTTATCAACATCTTTGCTCAAATTAAGCTACGTTTTCGGCATAAATTCCAGCAACATTACAAATCTATGTTTAACTCATGAAAAGTACTGGGGTTTGCGACGGAGGGGGTTGCGGGGCATGCGGTTGCGAGGGAGGGGGTTGCGGTCCGAAGGGGGGAGGGGGCGGGTTGGTGGGGCGGTGGGGGCCTGCGGGTTGGTGGGGCCGGGCTGGGTCAGTGGAGGTGGAGGGGGAGGGGGGTGGGGTGAAATTGGGGGTGGGGGGGGAGGGGGTGGGTTAGGGTTAGGGGTTAGATTAGGGTTAGGGGTTAGGGTTTAGATTAGGGTTAGGGATTAGGTTTAGGAGCTAGGGTTAGGGGTTAATAATGGCAAAATGGTAAATAAAGCTAACGGTGACTTAACGTCCGTTAGAAAAAGGGTATATGGTGCACAGTTTTGAAAACTCAGGGGTATATGGTGAATATCTGAAACATTAAGGGTATATGGTGAATTTCGTGATTTGTTGGGGGTATATGGTGAAAAAACCGAAAGGTAAAACAAGGGTGGTCCTAAACTAAAAAGCAAAAGCCTAACTACCTATGTCTTTTATTAAAACGGTTCGGTCGCCATCTTGGGAAGATAACGGAGCAAGTTTTCAGTTAGACACATGTCATGCGAAAGATCCATATATGCCACTCAAGTAAAGAATTAATTGAAGGCTTGAAAAATTAAGCTCACTTGGATTAGCAAGGAAATAATAATACCAACTAAGGGCTTTAGATCCACTAGCAACGGGCGATTCCATCTTACCACTAACCATGAATTCCGAGTTTTGCGGACCTTAAGGTTTTGCCTCCTCTAGCATTGGTGTACCTAGGATCAACTTAATGCATTCTATGAAAGTGCACAATTCTAGTCCTGGGGAGAGGCGGAATCGACTAACTATCCCTACTTCACCGGTTCAATCACAAAGGAAACAAGACAAAGAAGTAACCTTAAGCACAAAAAGGAAAATGTTTTTGAATTTTCATTTTTCGATTTTTTTTGTATTTTTCTTAATTTTTGAAAATAAAAGAAGAAATAAGAAAGGGAAAGGGAAAGTCAAAAGAAAGCAAACTATCCACAAAGCACAATCACCACAAGGAAAGCATATACAACTACTCAAGTCATCAATCAAGGAAGGGGAACATGATGAAGGAAGATCATAAACATAGACTAGTTGCAAGGAGATCTCCAAAGCTAGAGATTGGCTCGCCCTCGAGCAAATTCTACAAGAGAAAAGAAAAAGGGGGAGGCGAGGATGCAACCGCTCAATCATCGTCCTCCTCCATCCTACTAGATTGCCCTACATCAGCAAAAGGGTTGAAGGCATCGTAGTAGGGTGGAGAAGGATCATCAGAAGGATATGAAGGTGGTGTGGGATATGTCAAAGAGAAAGGAGGACCCTGAGACCCCAATCCACCACCAAACTCAGCCTCTAGAAAGGCAAAAGAGTATGCCGGATCATAGTGGGAATCGCATCCGTCGGGCCGATTGTAGTTGTATGAAGGTGTTCTGATCACCTCTTGATTGGGATAATCATAATAAGGATATGTAAGAGGTGTCCCGGAATTACTCCAACGAGTTATGTATGGATCCTTCTTGGACCGAAGTACAGGGGTAGTTGAGATAGGGATCCACATTACCTTGGGCCAAGTTAACATCATAAATCATAATTCTGCCTAACAAAGTAGGACGTAATTATGATGCGTGGTGGCTTGGGCGTGATAAGCCAAGCTCATTTACTCATGAGCTTGCCTCATCGAGTCGAACAAGGCCATAATGGAAGAGAAATCAAAAGAACGATAGGAGGAAGAAGGCATGTTGGCTTAAATTAGCTCATATAATCGATCATAAGTTAGTTGAACTTAGCTCCACAAACTGGAAAATAAAGTCTGGATTAAGGCAGTGACAGAAAGAATATATTCTTTCGTAATCTTGGACTTATAAAATTTCAACAATTAATAAAATGAATTTTCGCATAAAAAAATATTAAGTGAATAGTAGTGTATATAAGGAATGCGAAAACAAAGGAGATTAACATTATTCTTCTTTAATACATTAAGTTTGGTGAATCGAGTTAGTTAAGTTATCTATAAATTAACTTTTTGTACATTGTGTAGCCTAACATGTGTATCCAGATAGCGATTGCTGCAGCATCATCGAAAGACATATCTTTACAATATTTGTACCCTATTTGCTATGCTTCATATAATATTCTATCTCTATCATCTTTTCTAGTTACTCGTGTTTTTCCTACATGTGATATACATTTGTAAACACGTAAATCTGTCTCTCCATTTAAGTGCTCAATGATAATACATACCATCGTGACATCGTCTTAATCGGTCCGAACTGAAGGACATCAATTGAAAGATCTAAGTCCAAAATCGTTTCAAAGCCCCAAATAGTTTTAAAAGCCAAACAAATTATTCTTGACAATTAATTATATATTTAGTAAAGCCTTGTTTTAAAAAGCCTAATTTATTATTCATGATAATTAATTGAATGTTCAAATAAATATTCCTTACGAAATGATTTTATAAAAATAATCGATTTTTATCGTCTACATAAGTGATTTTAGAATTTAAATTATAATATTTAATAAACGATAAACATAATCTTTTTTTATTGGATAAAAAATAAAACCCAGCCAGAAATGCAAATGCGCTTCTCGCACCCAAATGCGTCTAGCGCGCCAACTGTGCGCCCGTATGTAGACACAAAATTGTGTCTCCCCATTGAGTACCCAATGATAAATCATACTGTCGTGCTAATTGGTCTGGTCCAAATGAAGAGCAATGAACGAGCTAAACGCAAAAGCATTTTGAAAACATAAAGTCTATTTATCAAATTCATGTCCACTTTTAAGTCCCAATTAATTATTCCTGATAATTAATTATATTTTTTATATTTTAATATTAATTAATCCCGATAATTAATTTTTAAAGGATATTTCGGAAATTAGATTTTTATTCCTAAAGATAGCTAAATTCATATTTCAAATGTTAGATTTCATAAAAAAAAATATTAAGACTATAAAAAACCGGCCAGATCTAAGTGGTGTCTGACGCAATATATTGCACGCATGCAACATCGATGTCGTACACAAAAACGAAAAACGCAAAGCCAGTGCACGAGACGAGCAGGCCGTCTGCCTAACGTATTTCCTGTGCGCCTAGTGCACAAGCTGTGCGTCTAGCGCACAAACTGTGCCTCTAGCGTACAGTTTTGTTTTATCTTCTCGCGTCGTTTTCGGTTTCCTTTGGCTAAAAAGTACTTATATTTATTCGAACGACTTTTTCTACGCTTTAATACTTCATAATAATACACTTCACATACATACACCAACACTTACAATACACATACATACACTTCATATCACAATCAAACACACGCAAACACTCATTCAAACACATTCATACATTCGAATTTCATATTTCAAGCTTCAAGATTGTTCCTCCTTCAGATCGTTTCGTAAGACTCAAGTGAGAAAGGTTTAATTCCTGAGGGTCAATTCCAATTTACTTGTCACAATGTAGATCTTGAAGGAATTAATGATATTCTGTATATTCTAATCTCATCTTTTCTATTCCTTATTTATTTTTCTATATATTATTCATATCCATATGCATGATTGTATGATTTAATATTTTCATCGCCTCAGATGTTTATTATTGTTAATCAAAGACCTAAATAGATGTTCCAATGCTGAATTAAGATAATTTGCACAATTGTATTAGGTTTCCTGGAATTTGATTGCATAATAACATGTCACCAAAAATTAGTCTTTTATGTGTTTAATGAACCAACATAGATTAATTTTTAGATTGCATTAACATATTGCTTCTTTATTTAATTGCATAAATCCTGACATGAATCGTTATTAAGTAGAGGCCAACAATGGGCAGATTTGATTCCTGATCATATTCGTACCCTCACCCCCGAACTCAATTTTTGGTTCATTGATCATTCATGTAGTCATGACGAGGAATACATTGGATAAGTCCCTAAGTTGTCTCTACGATTTTCCTATATCCAATTAGGTTTATGAGTCTTCCTTTATAGACTTGTTGGCGACTTCAAAATATTTTCAATAAAACCTTTACAATGAGGTAGTCAAATGCGCGTTCATCCCGCTTAGGCAATACAAACACGCCTATAATTTGGCGACTCCACTGGAGAGGATTTTAAATTTTATTTCTAAATGAGTGGGTGAAACTCGAAACATACGATTCATACTTGTTTTATGCCTTTAAATGACATTACAGTTTTGCATATTGTTGTGCATGTGCATGTTAAGTTTTGATGATGAAAAATAATACATATAGTATGAAAGTTTGTGACAGATGGTTGAGAAAGGAATAAATAAATGAAGACTTTGAAGAAATGAAGAATCCAGATTGAAGTCCAAGTTCATATTCCTAAGTTTAGTTACTATATGCAAAATGTAATATACTTGAACTAGATGATATATTATGTGCCAAGTATAGAAATATAATATTAGGATAATTATTATTTTCTTAGAGTTAAGGAAATAAATAATTATGTTAATTTTATATATCTATATAAAAGGAAAAAGATATTCGAAAATCAAGTTTTAATAACAACGATTTCTGAAAGGATTTTTATTAAAACGTGTTTTTGGTAAAAACGTGTTTTTGGTAAAAACGTGTTTTTGTTAAAAACCGATTTGGAAAAGGATTTTGAAAAACCGATTTATAAAAGAATTTTGAAGACAAAAGGAGTTTTAATAAAGAAAACAAAGATAAAGAAAAAAAGGGAAAACTGATTTTGATAACATGTTTTATATAAAGGTAATTACTAGTTGATTTTGGAGAATTCTTATCTTATAAGGATTGAAAAGAAAAATCAGTTTTTATGAAAGATAAAATTTGCTTTTAATAAGGAAAAAGCTTTATCCCTTAAATTAAGGAGTAAAAGATAAACATATTTTTTTGGTAAGGATTTTCGGTCGACCAAGAAGCATATAAGGGATTGCAACTCGTTTTATAACAAACGTTTTCGAGAGAGAAAAATCGGAGATATTAAGAGTGAAAACGAGTTCCCTAAGGCACGTAGTATAGCACGAGTTCTAGTCGGGTTAGGAAACTAAAACAACGTTTGTAATTGTCCTCTATTTGCTTGAATAAGAAGTACGCTTTTGAGGATCTTTTCTTTCTGTAATTTCATTATTATAGAGAGTGGCAACACTTAGAGTTAAGTGTTGGGGAGCACTACTAGGGTTAGTAGTGGGGGAATCGAATTGTATCAAGAGTTTGGTATTTTACGATTCAAATAATAAAAGAGTAGTTTGTGTGGACGTAGATCTCAGAGGTGAGATTGAACCACGTTAAATTCATGTGTCTTATTATTTGATTTCATTGTTTTATTATTTGATATAATTGTTTTAGTGTTTGATTAAGTTTCGTTTGAGCAAAAACATCAATCGGAGATTTTACGAGTGAATAACACAGTGCATGGCACTGTGCCATAAGAGTGTTTTTGCGAAAATCGATTAGTTTTAGCCACTCAATTCAACCCCCCCCTTCTTGAGTGTCACCTTGTGTTCCAACAAGTGGTAAATGAGCAGGCTATTCTCGAAAGGCTCATCCCTAGAGAATAGAAGTCATGAACATGCAAGACGACTCTCGAGATAGACACACAAAGTGTCCAATTTTCAACGGAAAAGACTACGGATGGTGGAAGGCTAGGATGAGGATCTACATCCAAGGATTGGACTATGAATGCTGGAAAATCATAAGGAAAGGACCAATCCTTATCCAAGCCAAAAACGCTGAAGGAAAGATGGTCGACAAGGATGAAGACGACTACAATTCAGTTGACTATGCAAAAGCCGAAAAAAACTTCAAAGCTATGAGTATTCTCCAATATGGAATTGGACCTGATGAATACTCAAGGATCTCGGCTTGTACTACAGCAAAAGAAATATGGGACACGCTGGAGTTAGCCCACGAAGGTACGAATGAGGTAAAACAATCTAGAATAGATTTGCTTGTCCAACAATATGAATTGTTTACTATGAATAAAGACGAATCTATTAAAGAGATGTTCACTAGATTTACACTAATCAGTAATGAATTACGTTCTCTAGGCAAAAAATATACTTCTGAAGATTTAGTGAGAAAGGTGTTAAGAAGTTTAACAAATCGATGGCTCCCAAAAATAACCGCTATTCAAGAAGCTAAAGATTTGACTAAACTTTCACTAGAACAACTTATTGGATCATTAATGACTCATGAACTTGTCTTAGATTCTAAAACTAATGAACCAAAAAGTAAAGGTATAGCCTTGAGAACTGAACTGGAAATTGAAAATAGTGATAGTGATGATGATATTGATTTTCTTACTAGGAGATTTAAAAATTTTCTCAAAAAGAACAAAAACAACAATCCTAGAAAATATGAAAATTTCAAAGGTAAGAGCATTACCTCTAACTTTAAGAAAAGTACTAATTCGGGTTGTTTCAAGTGTGGAGAGTTAAATCACAGGATTAAAGAATGTCCCTTATGGGATGATGAGAAGCCCAAAGAAAGAAGGGAGCAATCGAAGAAAGAATTCAAAAAGGCAATGATTGCTGCCGTTTGGGGAGATTCGGATTCTGACGAAGAACAGTCAGAGGCACAGTGCCATGAGGAAAAATTATGTCTGAATGCTGTACAGACATCACAGAGAAAGGCACAGTGCCAGGACGACTCTCACTTGTGTCTAATGGCGAAAAGTTCGAACTCCCAAGATGAAACTAAAGACAGTGAGGTAAGTCTTCTTTCTCTGAAACCTTCAATACATCTTCTTTCAAAAAACCAACTTGTTACTTTGCTTGGAAATATCATTGATGATTGTCAAGAAATGAATGATGATTTTTCAATCATGAAAAAGGAAGTAAAAAATTTAACTAAGCAAAAGATTGGGTTGGAATTGGAATATAAGGATTTATTAAAGGATCGTAAAGAACTCGATGAAGAAGAGTGATGAACTTGAAAAAATTATTGAAGAGAAAGATACTGAGATAAACGCTCTAAGATACGAAAAGTCTCTTGCTAACGAAATCGTAAATGACACAGTGCCATACACTGTGTTAGAAGCTGAAAAATCGAGTCTTGAAAAGCAAATTGAATCGCTAAATCATGAGTTAGTTGAACTAAAGAATTCAAGACAGAAATCAAGAATTGTTCCACTAATGCTGCCTAGTGATGCTAAGATAAGTGAAGAACTTGATAAAGTTAAGAGAGAATTAGAAATTTCGAGAAAAAGAAATAGTGATCTAAATACTTATGTTGAATTCTTGGAATCACAATTGACTATTGCTCGAAAAATGTATGAAAAGTGGTCGTATGGTCTAAAAGCTCTCGATTATTTGTCTAGTACAACTAGCAATCGAAACAGAATTGGTTTAGGATATACAGACCAGAGGCACAGTGTAAGGCACAGTGCCAAAAATTTTGAAAGAGACTTTTGTAAAAGAAAATATGTCGATCTACCTGAATATTTGATTTGCAACTTCTGTGGAAAGAATGGACATCTTATGGATAATTGTAATGTCAAGAAAAAGAGTGTTGCGAAAAATGTAAAGTATGTAACTCAAATATGGGTTAGAAAAGACTTGTTAGAAGCTCAACGAAAGACAAAGGGACCCAAGCAGATCTGGGTTCCTAAAACTAACAAGTGATCTTTGTGCAGGCAAACGTGAGAGGACGCAGCCTATGGTATCTCGTTAATGGCTGCTCAAGACATATGATTAGTGATAAATCTCAATGCCTCTCACTAGTAGCCTACCATGGAGGGTGTGTTACATTTGGCGATAACAAAAAGGGAGAAATATTTGGTATTGACAAACGTCGGCAAATCCCTAACACACTCCATATAGAATGTGATGTTGGTAAGTGGTTTGAAAAAAATTTGTCCAGCATATCCCAATTGTGTGATGATGGTAATTCTGTTGAATTTCAAACATGAATATTTTACAAGATAATTTGTGGTTTTGGGATTAATTTCTGGAAATTAGTTGAGTATTATGCTTGTTGTCCTCCTTTAAATATGTTAATTGGAGTAGGAGTGCATGTCTTTGTGAAACACTGCGAGAAAAAGTCTACTTGGTATAAAAAGGACTCGTAATGGTCTAATGATGCTGTCCTAATGTCATGATCCTAAGTTGTCGAACTAATGAGCTATATGATCCTAAGTTGCCGAGTTATTGATGAGCTATGAAATGCTAATTCTTTCTCCTATGGCTAGCTTGATCTTTATCCCGATATTCTGATTTTCTATTTATGAGTTTGACATTCGTGCCTCATTATTTCTTTCTTTCATATGTCTCACCTTATCGTCATTTCCCTATTATTATCTTTTCTTCACCCATTGATCCAAAGTTCAACAAGTGCTTTTAATCTTGATTAATGATAATTTATGGGGCAAGAACATCTTGATAAGATGATGGAAGAAAAAGACGCATCAATTAAGGGGGAACATGAAAAGGTTGGAATGAAACACAAATACGTGAAAGAATGAAAGGTATCGATTCACCTTGTGCAAGGCACGGTGCCGGGAGATGCATCAAAAAGAAAATGAGGTCCGAATTAACTTATTATCTTTGATCTCTTATTGATTGACTCTAGTAATATTGTATGGTCTGCTTTTCCTTCATAAAAAAAAAAAAAAAAGAAAAGAAAAGAAAAGGAGAGTAAGACACTTATTTTAGATAAGTCCTAGAGTTCAATTCATATGTGAAGAAAATTATCAAAGTTTTGAAGATCATTATTTTGGATTCCGGTATTCCGAAGATTAGTTATATTTGGAAGGGAATAGATTGTTCACTGGCACAGAAACACACACAGTGCCATAGTGAAGAAAGTTCTATGATGCTATTTGCGGAAGTTGAAAATCTTTAAAGAAAGGTTTAAGCACTTGTTGAGCCAATTGCCATTTCAAATCTTCAAGCTTGCATTACCTTTCTTTATCTTACTTTCTTAGCTATCACCCATGATCCTTCATGATTATTTCTTCCTTCATAATTTCGGATTGTGAGTTGGATTATTTTTTGCTTAATGACTTCGGATTGTGAATTGGATTATGACATAGCACCAGCATCCTTAGTATTTATTGCTTGAGCTACTTGCATTATTTTGCTGACTATATATCACTTTGACTCGCGAAATATGTTGATGCTCTCCTTTTTTATAATTTCAAAATGGGGAAGATGGGTATAATACTTAGACTAATGAATAATTGGTTATCTTGGTTACCATGTTACTTGTGAATGATGTTGAGTTATTTTTCCCTAGTGTGATTAATGGTGCATATTTTGAGGGGGGAAAGTGATTACTGAATAATATTATATTGAATGTTTGTCATCATCAAAAAAGGGGAATTTGTTGTGCATGTGCATGTTAAGTTTTGATGATGAAAAATAATACATATAGTATGAAAGTTTGTGACAGATGGTTGAGAAAGGAATAAATAAATGAAGACTTTGAAGAAATGAAGAATCTAGATTGAAGTCCAAGTTCATATTCCTAAGTTTAGTTACTATATGCAAAATGTAATATACTTGAACTAGATGATATATTATGTGCCAAGTATAGAAATATAATATTAGGATAATTATAATTTTCTTAGAGTTAAGGAAATAAATAATTATGTTAATTTTATATATCTATATAAAAGGAAAAAGATATTCGAAAATCAAGTTTTAATAACAACGATTTCTGAAAGGATTTTTATTAAAACGTGTTTTTGGTAAAAACGTATTTTTGTTAAAAACCGATTTGGAAAAGGATTTTGAAAAACCGATTTATAAAAGAATTTTGAAGACAAAAGGAGTTTTAATAAAGAAAACAAAGATAAAGAAAAAAAGGGAAAACTGATTTTGATAACATGTTTTATATAAAGGTAATTACTAGTTGATTTTGGAGAATTCTTATCTTATAAGGATTGAAAAGAAAAATCAGTTTTTATGAAAGATAAAATTTGTTTTTAATAAGGAAAAAGCTTTATCCCTTAAATTAAGGAGTACGTAAAAGATAAACATATTTTTTCAGAAGGATTTTCGGTCAGTCAAGAAGCATATAAGGGATTGCAACTCAGTTTTATAACAAACGTTTTCAGAGAGAAAAAATCGGAGATATTAAGAGCTGAAAACAGTTTCCTAAGGCACAGAGTATAGCACAGAGTTCTAGTCAGGTTAGGAAACTAAAACAACGTTTGTAATTGTCCTCTATTTGCTTGAATAAGAAGCACGCTTTTGAGGATCTTTTCTTTCTGTAATTTCATTATTATAGAGAGTGGCAACACTTAGAGTTAAGTGTTGGGGAGCACTACTAGGGTTAGTAGTGGGGGAATCGAATTATATCAAGAGTTTGGTATTTTACGATTCAAATAATAAAAGAGTAGTTTGTGTGGACGTAGATCTCAGAGGTGAGATTGAACCACGTTAAATTCATGTGTCTTATTATTTGATTTCATTGTTTTATTATTTGATATAATTGTTTTAGTGTTTGATTAAGTTTCGTTTGAGCAAAAACATCAATCGGAGATTTTACGAGTGATAACACAGTGCATGGCACTGTGCCATAAGAGTGTTTTTGCGAAAATCGATTAGTTTTAGCCACTCAATTCAACCCCCCTTCTTGAGTGTCACCTTGTGTTCCAACACATATGCATGGCTATTTCTCAGGGCCACTACAAGGAAAATTGTCCTTGCCTCATTAGTACATGTTCTATGTGTGAAGCCACCCCCGGGGGGTTCGCACTTTATCCCTCCAAAAAGCTTCCTTAGGGTTAGTGTTGGATCTTAGTCATAGCAAACCTACCTAACCATGGCACTACTCTCTTGTTCCCGACTTGAGACTGGAGTGCGTCCTACACGTGGCCACATTTTTAAGCAAAGGTATGAAGCGTGGGATCAATCTCTTAGTCATGGACCCTTTTAAGCGTTAACCAAAGCCTGACCATAGTATCAAACATAGATATTGACTTTAGGTTGGAACTGCATACTATTCTTGCCTATATGACATTATTGATTGCTTGTTTGCTATGTTCAACATGCTTTCCCCTCAAATTAGGCTAGAAATCATAGAAAAACGACCAATACATAGTCCGGAAAAAAAAACGCATCGCCGGACCAGTGCGCCAAGCGCAAAAAACTTGCTTCTCGCGTAATAACTTGCGTCTCATGCAGTCTCATTGCGTGTGGCGCAAGTTGTCCAGCTTTGTCGCAGTTTAATTTTGTCGGTTTATTTGTCGGATTTCGATCTATGTTCGCATCATCGTTTGTGATCACTTTTAGGTCATCTTTTTCAAACAAAACTCACATAATTCAAAGATATTAAACAATCTTTTCATATATATCATCTAAGGTTGTGTCTATACTAAAAGGTAGATCTAGATAAGTGATCATGATAGAATTCGAGTCGTCATCCATGTAATTTTTTCTTATCCCTTCTATCTAACTTATCTCTCCCAACACATCTACCATGTCATATTCCATCCCTTTCAAAAAACATATATTTTCCAAAATCTATCATCCTATTCTATTCCATCTTTTTCGGAAAGATTTACTAATCATCATCCTACCACACGTTAAAAAAAACTATTTTAAAAAATTAATATATCCTTAATCATCCATCATCTTTTCCAATAAAAGATAAAAACAAAGAGGTCCCTTTTACAAAAGAATTTCGAAAATTCTAAGCGCAACCCAAACATCTTTATCCAATCAAATTCATTCGATCTAATTAATCCAATCCATTTGCATTCATTTCAGGCCCATGTGCATTAAAGGCAATTTGCATTCATATTAGGCCTATTTAAACTTGAGTCCATGCATTCATATTATGCCCATTAGTATTAGAGTTCACCTTAGGCCCAATCTAAGTCTATTTCCAGTCTAAGTACAAACCTAGTCCATTTCCAATGTCAAGTCCGTGTGCATCTTCAAGTCTAACTTCAAACCAATATAAGACTAAATCCAAAGTTAGGTCCATATAAGGCCTAATTCATACCCTAGGTCTAGTATGCATGTCAATGTTAACCCTATTCAAGTCCATTCCAAAACTTAGGTCCATATAAGCCCAATTCCAATCCTAAGTCTGGTTTGCATCTCTATGTGAGCCCTAGTCAAGTCCATTTCCAAACCTATGTAGGACAAAGTCCAAACTCTAAATCCTTAAGTCTAGCGAAGCTAGCATTCCTTAAAGTCCACATAGGCAAATCTCAAGTCTAGCCTGCTCATTCTAAATATATGTAAGTTCAAATTCTAGTCTCCCTTGGACTCTAGTCTGCTTATCCTCCATAAGTTTAAAGCCTAGTCATCCTTAAGACCATAACGACACCCTTTGAGATTAGCGATGCTGCTCACTCTTAAGACCATAACAGCACCCTAGCGAAGCTACTCATCCTTAAGACCATAATGGAACCCTGCTAGTTTAGCAAAGCTACTCCTCCCTAAGTCCATAATGGCCCAAAACCTTTGAGTCTAGCGAAGCTAGTCCATCCTAAGTCCATAACAACCCAAAGATCATCGAGTCTGACGAAGTCAATCACCCCTAAGTCCATAAAGGCAATCCATTAAGTCTAGTTAAACTAGCATTCCTTATCGTCATAAAAGCCCAGTCATCGAGTCCAATCTGCTTGCATAGTCTAGTCCATATATGCATTTGCACATAGTTAGGCCCGTACTATTCCAACCCATATCCATTTCAAAATAATTTTCCATTTTTATTCCCCATTTCCATTTCTCATTTTCATTTCTCATTCCATTTCTCATTTCGAAAATCATTTCCAAAAACTTACAAGTGAGGTCCACTCGATTCTGTTAAGGATCGATCGTGAGATTACAACTTAGGAACGGCTAATGGAGAAACAAAAAAAAGTGAGCCCACTTTAAGCGTCATCAAGCGCACTATCACCACCCCGACTTCATTTAGAGTCATGAGATTACTTTTGACCGCCTTCACAATAGAAGCGTGATCAACTTCTATATTGTCTACTCTGAACCTTGCACCTAAAAAACACTAAAAGGTTCAATAACCTAAACTTCTACTGTAAATTCCATCCGACATCAAGTGTTGGATCTTGTCAATGCGCTGCAAAACGTGGTCCATAACGATAGACTTTTAATACTTTCTACAACAAGAGTCACCATCATCAACAACCTCTTGGGCAGTGTATCAAACAATTCAATAGGCTTAGTTATTTATTTCTGGATTTCTAGGTTGAGTCAGATTGTCCTTACCCTAAGCCATTTCTATCATTTCCCATTGAGTCTATCTCACATTAGGTCTTCATTCCTTATAACCTTTTCATTTTCATTTTCATCAATATTATTTTATTTTTATTTTTATCTTCATTAGCATTTCACCATCATTTATGCTTTGATTCGATGATGAAACTTAAATCAACTAAATGGTTTTGATAAAATAAAAAATAAATATAAAAAAAGAAAAAAAGGACATACTTTGGATTATGAGTTATTTCCCTCCATCATTTCCAAAAAACCATCACCTTCCATATGACATCATCCACAAGCCATCTCTATGCAACCCAAAATAAAAAAATCCCTTTAACCATCATTCTTCATGATCTTTAACCCAAATAGCCTTTTAACTCAAGACTCCACAAAATAAGCCTTCAAGCCTCCAATATCTTAAAACCACATAAACTAGCTAGTGTGCAAGCCTCAATACAATAAAAAAATCAATGCCAACCAAAATAAAAAAAAATAAGTGAAAAATTCAAAGTGCGAAAAAAGAGAGAAAGTCATAAGCAAAATAAAACGCACAAAGCAAAAAGCAAAAAGAAAATGCCAAAGAGAAAAAATGTCAACCTAGGGGGGTTGCACACGAGTTGTACCCCTCATTCAGATCCCTTCAGTCCATCAAACCCTTAAAACCTATATAATTCAAATCCATGATCTTTACCTTAACCCAACCAATTGGACCTTAATCAAAACCTCAAACCTCAAACCTTTCAACGTTTCATCAACCCTAACTCCTACTCCAAGGTATGTTCAAGTCCGCTAGGTTGAAAACTCAAAAGAGCGCCCTAGGCAAAAGTTAGGGCACAAAAAATTAGTAAATCAGATCCAAAACTATGAATGATCTGATTCCGCAAGGATACGCAGGAATCCTCATCTCGAGGTCCGACCACTTCAATAAAATAAATTATAGAAAAGGTCTAATGATTTGACTTTCTAGAATTCAAAAGCATGCTCTTTCTAGATCCCGACATAGACTCGAGTCTAAACCTAGCTACGTCAAAGCCTTTTTCCCACCTACATCTATATAAGTCACAGAATAAATCTAGAGGTGATCATGGGCCGGGTCGGGCCGGGCCAAGCCTTAAAAAAATTGCCCATTGGTCGGGCCGGGCTAAAATTTTGTGCCCAAAGCCAGCTATTTCGGACCAAAAAAGGCGGGCTTTTCGCGCCAAAAAATAGACTAAAAAGTCATTTTTGGCTTGCCCCAAGCCCGTCCCAAAGCAAAAAAAAATCGAGTCGGGCCCGACCGCGGGCCAAAAAATTCTGCCCGAACCCGCCCAAAATTCGGGCCGGCCGGGCTTTTTTAATCAGCTCTAATTAAACCTTTTATTTTTCAATCCAAACTCTCCTTGTTCCCGAAGGACTCTCCGATACTTCCATGGTCTCTGGCAACATCTGACTTTGCCTACATCAACTCCCTAGTGAAGAAACTTCGAATGATCCTCTAAACTCTGAAGACAAGTCATGTACCTACTTATCTAGGCTCATAATGCCTAATTCAAGAAAAACTTTCAAAAAGTGGGGGCTTCCTATATATGTGGTGGATTCTCCAAACCGAACTCCCGAAGAGTTGTAATATGTGGATTTCACTTGCGGACCCTGATGTTTATCAAAACAGATTTCGAAAATCAATCTATCTCTTTCCATATCTCCTTCTATCAATCCAGACCTCATATCCATGCATAACCCTAACCTTGCATGATATTCCATCTATACCTTAGCTTTGCATAACCCTAATCCTTGCATAGCATCTCATGCATCCTTAGAGAGTCTAAGTTTGCATCATTATGTGCATTATCTAAGTTGTTTGCACCTATCTGGTAACATCTTCTCCTGCAGGTAACCAGATTACTTGTAGTTATTGTCTTGCAAAATAACTTTGTTTTGCAGAATAACTTTGTTTTGCAGATCTGGCAATATATAGACCAGTTCTAAACTGCAGAGCGTTTAGAATTGTTCTCTGTCCCGACACCGCATACTTTGACTTTATGAAGTTTGGAGGACTAGTCATGCCAAGTTTAACATGAACTATCAGCTGAAGACTTTTATGGAAGAATATAGCAAAGCAAACAGTAAAGCTCATGGGAAAGGGAACTCCAGATTTTATGTAATGTTGTTTACATAAACAGTATATGCAGTCTGGGTGCAAAGGAACAATAAGTTCTTCAATGAGAATTGTGTCCCTCCTCAAGGTGAAATAAATTATTTTTAAGGTTGTTTGTAACTGCAATGATGTAGATAGAGCTATTCTATAGTGTACTGAGTCTGTGTTTGGTGTTTGCCTCTGTGTAGGCTTGCTTGTTTGTTTGGGGTGTTTGTTTTGGTTCTCTCTACACTTTTTTTTGGTTATCAATAATAATTTTGAATTGCCAAAAAATAATGAATAAAGGGAGCACAAGATGTTTATTTGAGAATGGAAACAGTAGTAACAATTATCAGAGCGCCATTAAGCATGAGTGAAAACAAAGATTGTGAGCACAATCTTATTTTTTGGGCCCTTAACCATGAGTGGAACAAAAATTGTGGGTTGATTGGGGAAGAAAAATGGCATGGCACAATTGAGTTGGCGATCAGGCGTGGTTGGGCCCTAAGCCAGCCTGATCTGCCAGCTCAATTTTTTTTCCCTCCTTCCAGTCAAAACAACGGCGTTTTGATTGGAGCTGAGCTCCAGTTAAGTCATTTTGACTGGAAGGAGGGGACAAAAATGACGAGGATGCAGCGCCAGCCATTTGTCACGCGGGTCAAGCCAAACGTCACGCACGCCCCTATCAGTTTTTAAAATATAATTGTTGTGAAAATTGCAACGGTTATATTTTAAAAACTACAAAGTAAAAAAATTAAAAAAAATACCAATGACTCTATTTTTCCGAACTCTATAAATAGAGACCCATTTTGCTATATTTTGGAGAAATGTTTTTTTAGCTATTTACTAATTTCCTCTATTTTTGCTTATTTTATATGAAATATCTCCCATTTTTACACTTCAAAAAAAATACAAATCTCGTTGTGCATTTAATTTAGTTAATGATAAAAACGCTAATTATGTATTTAATTTTTTTTATTAATACTTATTATCAATTATTAATGGTGGTTGGGATGATCTTTTTTGTTGTTCATAGTTAAGATGATAATTGGGAAAAGATTGTGGGGTGATATTTTTTAAAGAGAGAAAGTTAGAGATAAAGTGGGATGATATTTTTTAAGATTATGAACGGTGATGCTCTCAAGACATAAGAAAGTTGATTCCTTTCATGATGAACGACAATCCAAACAAGAAACTCAAACAACAGCTACGCTTGAGAACGCTTTCTGTAACTTATGTTGCTAGTTTAGAACTTCATAATGCAAGTACCTCAAATATTTACTCAATTCGTAACACCCATTGTTTACAACTTAAATTGATCTGCTCCTTAATTGGAATTACTGAACAAAAGAAAAGAAACGAAAATTTTACTTGAAACGTACCAAAATTGTAGTTTTCAACAGGCTAAAGTTAATCTGCTCCTTACATTTCCTAGAAAAATCTTAAAAGAAGTAATGACGCACATCTGGTTTTCCTGAACGTGTAGACCACCATCCAAGCTCCAGCAATGAGTGCCTTCTCCTCAATTGTTGGTGATATTAAGCAATAAGCAACAAGGAGCTAGCAGTTTTTAATGGTCACGTCGCCTTGAATGAGCGACTACTTTTTGGCTGCACACGAGTATTTGTGAAGAAAAGTTCAGGTGTAATATTCTGATAGACTAGCATATGGGAACTTCTATATTATACAGACTGCACATTTCCCTGTAGTTGAGCACCGGTCTTAGCAACTCCATCCTTCCATCCTTTCTGGCGAGCCCGCTGTTCCCACATTGAAGTCAATTTCTTCTGTGCCACCAAAGATGCTTCAGCCTTCTCCCTGGCTTCTTCGCAAGTTTCCATTCCAGAATTGCACTTGTCTGCCTCCTTTTGATACTGGGAAGTAATCTTTTTAGCTTCAAGCAAAGCCATGTCAGCACGCTTCTGATTTTCTGCAGCTTCAGTTTCCCGCAATTTCAATTCCTCAGCTAACAGTTCAGCAAAATTCTTCTCAGTATCTTCGCTGACCCCTGGATCATGCTTTGAACAATCTGATAATTATGAAATTAAATGCATCAGTGATAAAATCAGGAAAAAAAATTATTGCCAGGTGAGTTTCGGACGGCAAGACTTAACACAGAGTTTGTCCCACATATTCTTTGACTAACAATCTCATTGACTAGTTAGTAGTTACTCTGAATGGGGAGAGTCCGAGCTTTCATAGATTCACCACTTCAAAGTAGATGGTATTTTTAACCAATGGCACTCTTGTACCAAAAAGGGTGCAGCAGGTAATGGATTGATTTTGTAACATTTGAAAATAACCTGTTCAAAATTCAAAGTGCAAAGAACCCAAGTGGGTTTGAAAGAGCAATATGTATTACGGTCAGAAAACCACTAGAAAAAATAAACAATGCTCTTGAGAGTTCAAAACACGATGAATACACTTCAAAAGCAAAGCCTGTAACATCTAGGACGACCTAGGCATGAGGGGTCGAGTGTCATTCATAGCAACAAACTTGTTCATGTCCTTATCTACATTGTCTTCACTGCTTTTGCAAACCTCCTTCCCCAGTCTTTTCACTTTTTTCTTACAATTGGAGTGAAATTGGGCAATTCTCCTCCTGATTTCCAACCAAAACTAACCAAGATGTGTAATTATCCAGTTTTCCAATACAAGAATACAACTCTCATCAACTGTTGAAAATTATATATTCGTTCACGAAGAAAAGAAGTTCCAACCCAAATTATCATATTTGAAAAAGATTGCATTTAATTCTCAAATAAAAGGGCTCACTGATCAGATAAAAAAATCAAATAGAAAAACCCACTCTTCAAATAATCTGACAATCATTGAAGATCTCCATTATAGGTCAATTAATTAATTAAACTCTACTTTTCAGAACAGTCTTGGCCATACAAGAGCATCTTAACCAATGGATGGCTTTATCATGAAGACCAATATGGAATAATAAGTTGAGGGTATTTCAGGAGATGAAACCTGCATTAGATGAGCTATTTGAGGAAACATAACAATAGTCCTGCAATCAGATGGAACCATATTGTCTAGTTTATACCCTTCTGGTTTAGCCTGAGGTATGCAGATGAACGAACAAATAATTGAAGGGAGCGTGACTTGAATTTGATGTCAAAGTCTTAAAAGTAAACTACAGAAGAAGACTTCTGAGATTTACAGTGACAAGGGTTAATTCTATTCAAGAAATAAGCCCAGTATTGCAGGCACAATATGTTAAAAGACTTAAAACCACTTAGGACAATGACATATCACGTCTTATACTTTCCACTGTTATCATTGATCTCGAATTTTGTTCTTGTTCCTTATTTGTTGAATGGAGCTCTATATGTAGCCTTCTTAACAGTAGGAGAAGAAATTAGAAAAGATAAAGCCAGCTGATTATAAAGAACAATACTGCACATCTCTCCAGTGGGACAATCTCACGGTACATAGAGATCAAGGGAGTACATTAGTACAAAAGGGAAGAGGAGATATGAAGGGCTCTAAATGTGATTTCTTTAAGAATATAAAAGCATGACAGAGCCTATACAAATACAGATGAAAGAAATCTGTAAGAATGCTAGACGCACAAATACACAAGGCAATTCAAACAACCAGAACAACAAAAAATGTGATGCAAGGAAACCACAAAAGGAAAACGTCTGTCCAATCTCAGGGATTGGGCAAACAATCAAATCTCAGATAGAGAAAACAAGATAGCACAAGGATTAAAAAAATAATAATAACACTACTTTCTACCATCAAATGTTGGTAAACTTACCCACTTAAAAAAGAGTGGACAAATAGTTCAATCTCTTTCTGTTTTTTTTTAAAGGAAATAGTTCAATCTCTTAGATGAATTTATTATCTCCTAACCACAAGATCTTACCATTAAAACTATAAGCATAAAATGAGAAATGACCATGATTTCACAAACATATCTAACTTTCACCTACGTGTATTCTAGTAAACAAGGCAGAAGCTTTGGCTACTAGAACTTTCTATCAGTGTCCAAAAAAGTTGAATCAAATTTCAAAAGTGTTCAAACCCTAATTCAAAAGCAAACATAAGAGAGTAGTTGATCTACATCAGCCAAGACGTCACGACCAATTTTCTGGTAAACCAAGTGTTTATGGTATTCAAAAGGGAGAAGTGAAAATGGGGCTTGATGGTGTACTATTGAGGTTCGGAGATGTTTGGGAGAGAGAAAGCTCAAATGGCGAACAAGATTGTTCAACAAGATTTGGAAAAGTAGTAAGATGCTATTAAAGTCGAGAGAAAATAGTCTAATCGCCTTGTACAAGAACAAAGGTGACATCCAAGATTCAGTCAATCAGTTATCGAGGGATCAAACTAAGAGTCATAGTATGAAACTCTAGGAGCGAGTGATCGAACAAAGGTTAAGGACAAGTGTGGAAATCTCCGAGAACCAATTTGTCTTTATGCCGGTAAGATCAACTACGGAAGCAATCCATCTTATAAGACAACTAATAGAGAACTATGAAGATAAAAATTAAAGATTTATTTGTTTTCATTGATTTGGAGAAGGCATAAAAAGGTAGTGAGGGACTTACTTTGGTGGGTCTTAACAAGGAAAGGAATTTCAAAGAAGTATATTGACATTATTAAGGATATTTATGTGGGAGTTAGTACGAAGGTGCGCACCACTAATGGGATGACCGAAGAGTTCCCTAATGTGATTGGAGCTATGATGCTACAACTCAAGTAAGGACCCAAGTGTCGGTTCCTCGATTTGTCAAAACCAAGGACCCAAGGACACGTTTTAGAATGATCCGAAATCCAGATTTGGTCTTGAGGACATGGCAATTAATGAAACTTGTATTGATTTCTTAAAAAATATTATTGTTTTCTAAGACAAAAATAACTTTAAATAAACTTAGTACAATAATTATCTATAGGCATTCGGTTTTTAATTTCATTTGTTAAGTCTGAATTGTTGTCAAGTGTCAATGGTTAAAAGAAAAAATTGAAAAAAGTCTACTTTATTAAACTACTCCATATTTTGAAACTAGGACTCTAGGAGTCTAGGACTGCATAAGGAAAGGTATAAATCCATAATAAGTGGCGTATAGTAATAGGAAAGAGAAAAGAAGTCCTTAAAAGAGTGGTGCCAGTCGTAAATTTAGTTATAAAAAACTAGGACCATTCTTTAACCGTTCCCCTCCCCCCCCCGTTTTCATCAGCATCCTCCTCTCACTCTCTCAATTCTCTCTTCTGTGTGCAACTACAACACCTTGAGTCGGAGTTCACCCTAGCAAGTCTGACACATATCCCGTCTTTACACCCGAGTCAAGCCTTGTCGACATGGGTATGACGAGGGTAACAGCCAAGTCCAAGCTTCACAATATTGGAGTGCATCAAGGTTTTGTACTTGGCCCTTTTCTTTTTGCTATAGTCGTTTTTTTTGCTGTAGTCATGGACGACTTGACAAGGTCAATTCAAGACGATATACCATGGTGCATGATGTTTGCAAATGGTATTATATTGATTGATGTGTCGAGAGAAGGCTTCAAAAATAAGTTGGAACTGTGGAGACAAAGTAGGTTTAGGTTGAGTAGAAATAAGACAAATTATTTGGAGTGTATATTTAGTGGCGTTAAAAGCGGGGAGGCTGGCGTGATTACCTTAGATGGGAACTTTGTCCAACTTCTTTCGCTATCTCAGAATTATAATCCAAAAGGATAGGGAATTGGATGGGAAGTTTGTCCAACTACTTTCGCTACCTCATAACTATTATCCAAAAGGATAGGGAATCAAATGGAGATCTAGGCAATCTAGCATCCTAGCTCATAGAATTAAAGGAGGTGGGTTGAAATAGAAGAGTGTCAAGGGATTTCTATATGATCCTAGAATGCCCTAGAGATCAAAGAATAAGACTGGTATGGAATGTCTCCACTGAAACAGAATCACATTCATAAGATGAATGTGGCGGAGATGCGTATTTTACATTGAATATGTGAACATATTAGAAAGAATCGATTGAGAAATGAGAAAATTAGAAAGAAAGTAGGGGTTTACATCTATTGAGAAAAAGATGAGGGAGAATTGCCTAAGGTGGTTTGTTCTAAGTATTAATTTTTTTATATCACTATATTTTAGTTTTATCATTACACCTCATTCCGTTTTGGGTTTTGGTGCCCTATTATTTCTCTTGTCAAACTTCTCTGATTTTCAGTATCTCGTTTTTCTTTGTTTAGACTCCTCTTTCTTTACTTTTATTATTTCATTTGTCACGAAAACGATTTCTTACGACGATTCATGTTAGCCAACCCTTAAACGATTTTGGGACTAAGTCTTTGTTGTTGTTTGAGGCTTTGAGCACTCTTTTTTCCTGTGGCCCACTTAAGGGACACAATGAAGAGGCACTATTTGCCTTTGCTAAATAAGGCCCATTCTCTCCACCCGAATTTCCAACAGCCATTTATCCACCCGTCCAGCCAGCTTGTAATAACACCATCGAACCTTCCCAGCCAAATCCTCTCCGACAACCTTCCTTTTCATCCCACAAGCTTACAATCCCAAGGGCAGGGAATATGATGGTTGTCCAAGAGTTTTAACAGGTAACAAGGTGGCAAAGCCAGAAAAGATACAGGTGGTGGAGCATGGTGGTGATTCAAGGAAGGATTTCTTCGGTGGGAGGTAGAGAGCCAATTTGCTGCAAAAAACTTCTCGAACATGACGCTAGGGGCAATACGTAATCGTCGTAAATGATGACACATTTTAATGAGGACATTATTGGTTCTAAGTTTACTAACTTTAGGCCCACCTCCTCATCCCACTATTTAAAAACTCAACTTCTAGACCCCTAAGCTCACATATCAACCCACCAACAGGATCTAGTATACCCACCCAACTACTAAAATATAACCTTCCTTATATCTCCACAGCCTAAGAAAATTAAGGAAAGGCCCACATTTGTCCTTTCTAACTCACAGCAGCCCTCATGGCCCAGTTTTTCAACCCTGATTTCTCCACCCTTCAGCTGACAACTGCACCTACATTTTCTAGCCGGTTGAAAATTTTGAACCAAACTCACTTTTAATTCTCTCTACCTGCACACTCAACATATCACTCCAAACACCATTCATTCCATCCAAAACCTCATAACAACCAAGATGAGTTGTTGAATTCTTCATTCATGGCTAATCCTACGACATTCTTAAAGTTCATTTTTCCTCTTTACTTCTTTTGCTCTATATTTATAAACCCAAAAAGCAACCAGCTCATCTTTCCACCACAATAAAAAATTAGACCAAATTTTTTTTATTTACCTAACACAGGATGTACAATTTCAAATCAGTTCCATCAATTCAACCAAGCACTTTCTTCCTGCAAAATCTCAAAACTGCACTGATGAGAAGCTAAAGTAGGGTCATGGTTTTTATATAGCGACAAGTTGGACATGGATCATTGTATTCCTCAGTAACGTCGGATACTGTATATCGATTATTATCTACCTTGGGGGACAAAAGTTTGGGCAGCCTCTAATGTGATGAACTAGCCTAACAAGGAAGGGTACTGTAGGTTCGCATATTAATTTGTTAAGGTAGCTTGAAAAGGAAGATAGTTGGTCCATTAGAAAAGAGAAAAGAAAAGAGAATTATAAAGCTAAAGAGTGGGGGGAGAAGATTCAAGTTTGAGATGTTTTGTGTTTTGTTTATCTTGTTGTGAGTGACTAATATTTTTATTTTTAAATCAATAATATCAATTAAAATCTCTTTCTTCTACCTCTAGTTTGTGTTCCAAATATGCTAGTTCATAGCAGTTTGCTAAGACTCATCAAGGAAGTGGCTACTATCTATCCAGGAGCAATAACATGGCAAGAAGAAAACTTATGTACATGGCTTGTTGTGTCGTTAAGATGTAAGTGCTCCCAGAACTTGTATGAGATTAAAGAAGAGAAGATTTTCCCCCCTCTTTTGCTGGTTACAATGCATAGCTATGAGGGTGCTTCATTCTTAAAAATAAACTGGGAAAGGCAAAACTGTTCAACACCTAAACAAATTGATGGAGCCACCTCTCTATTGGGATGGCAACAAACATAAAAATAAAAAAAAATTAGATCCTGGGTTCAAAATAAAGAAGTGTGTTTGTGTGTTGTGTGTGTGTGTGTATGTGTGTGGTGTGTGTGTGTAGTGTGTGTGTAGTGTGTGTGTGTGTGTGTGTGTGTGTGTATAGATAGTGGTCAAGTTAACAAATATTTACAACCAAAGTGAATTGTGCCCCATTATTTTTGCAAGGTGGAACTGGGAAGTGAAAATCCTTTTCTAGTATACATAGAATTTCCCTTTTTCTCGACGTAAACACGAGATCAAGAATCGACTAATAGCATGAATTGCCGCGTACTATCAGATAATACCAAGCTAAAGCAACATCAGGCTATCGCTACCAATACCAGCTCAAAATTATTATCCAAGTACAGCTTTTGAAATATTCACGAAGGCATAAATCATGAAAAAGGCATAAATCATGATAAAGCCATAACATAGTAGTATATGCAAAACATAACAAAAAAAAGTAACTTTTCTTCTAATCCCATGCAAGAGTTTACAAAGCCATAACGTAGAAGACAGACTAACCTGTAAAAGAGATATTGCTCAACCCTGCAATAATCAAATCAAACAAAGATAAAAAAGAATTAACCAAAGTCTTACTAAATTTGGGAACAATTGGAGCTCAAAGAGCATGTAAACAGTAGACATAGTGATTTCAAACATATGAAATAGGTCCATTTCAGCATCCATACATGATCATATGCATGACACTAAGCTTCTTATGTTTTCCAAACATGGAATCATGACAGAAAAATAGCAACTTCCTATATTCGAGATTATAATCATTCCTCAATGTGCAAACTTTGAATGCTTAAAAAATCCTTTTGGCTTCAACAATTACCAATTCTCTTGTTAGTTGGTACACAAAAAGACCGTCTTATCCTACTACTTGAGCTGAAGCGGTCAATTCACTTCAAAAGTAGCTTAAAATAAAGTGACCCCTTTAAGATTAATAGTGAGATGGTCTCACTTACTATTCTCCGATTCACCGTCACCAAAATTCAAACAATTTT
Source organism: Beta corolliflora (assembly GCA_947648045.1). Lineage (NCBI taxonomy): Eukaryota > Viridiplantae > Streptophyta > Magnoliopsida > Caryophyllales > Amaranthaceae > Beta > Beta corolliflora. Next base: position 54,072 of record CANSZD010004045.1, read on the forward strand.
ACAAACACAGAGAATTGAGACATGCCTGAGCCTAAAAAGTTACTCCCTCTGTTTATATACACTTGCTACATTTCCTTTTGCACAATTTTCAAGATATGTTTTGACTGTGAATATCTCTTAAACCGTTCAAGTAAAGATATAAAAATTTAATATTATTATACTTGGATACAAATCTAACAAGATCACACGTGACTATATAATTAATACTTTATTTTCCCAAAATGGAAATGTAGCAAGTAAATACAGAGGGAGGGACTATAAAATAAGAATCGTTCCACAAATCCAGGAAAGATCTCACAGCACATCAGTCAAGCAAGCATAGAAACATATAAATTCGAATCGAAACCAAATGAAAACAACAAAATGAAGTCAAAACTTATTAGATCAACAAACAGTAATGAAATTAGAAGGAATCTAATAATTGAGATCTGGAAGAGATTTACCTTCGGGAATAGTAAGGAGAGGCGAAGAATTGCAATTACAAGAGCATGGAGGACAATTAGCGGAGTTGGAAGAAGAAGAAGAAGAAGATGATGATGATAAAGAAGAAGAAGAGGAGAGAGAAGCAGGCGCAGTGCCTTCTAAGAAGTGCCAATAAAGAGGGGGTCCAACAATGTAAGTAGCAATAGAGATTGCGATGAACCCTAAAGTTAGCTTTAAAACCCTTGAATTACAGAATCTATGCTGGTTCATGGCCATCTCTCTGCTTCCTCTGCACTTCTATTTCTACCTCGATACACCACGACGTCGGTGGCAGTGAGAGAGCAGCAGAGTATTGGAGTTACTACTTACTAGTTGGTAGGCACTGAGATGTATTTGAAAGGGAAGGAAGTCCAGATTGTGAACCGTGATCAGTTTAGGCCTTAGGGATAAATCATGGGGGCAAAATTAAAGTAAATTGGAACTTTGTCAGCCTAGCCCACGTAAGAAAAGAAATTTTGGGGGTAGTATTGTTTGTTTGGGTATTAAGAAACCTTTATATGACCTTTTGAAATCGAGAGATATGCTCTAACTACTAATAAGTTATCCTTCAACTAAAGATGTTTTGGCCTAGTGGTTAAGATTGAGATATTGTGAACGATGAGTCGCGTTGAACTGTAATTTTCGTTTCGTATGGTCAAAAAAAAGTTATCCTTCATTTTCAATTTGTCAGTAAAAAATTTTGGAAATGTTTTCTAGGGAGAGGGACTCCCCCTTCTCTCTAGAAACCCTAGCCCCAATTCAATTTCAACAGAAATTGAAACCCTAGCCTCCTCCCTCTTCTCCTCCTTGTTCTAGCCACTTCTATGGGTTAGCTTGTCTTCTAGTCTATCCTTTATGGCTGGTGGCGCTTCGGCTAGTGTTAGTCCTCTAGTCCATTGGTTTCGGGTGGTTCCCCTTCGTTTGCGTCAGCTGGGCCCATGTCGTGGACTGGTTGTCCTCTTCTTTTCAACCGGGCGCGCGGGTCGGCCTCCTCTTCTCCGGCGAATGGAAGATATTTGGTAGTATTAATTTTTTGGGTTTATTTTCCTTTTCCTGTTTATATTTTCTGTTTTATTTAGTTCTTGTTTTTAGTTTGTTAGATTAGTGGTTGATCTTAAGTTGTTGTGGCTTCAAGTAATTGCGAATCTTTTGGGAAGATTTGAGATATTATTCATTTTCAGTGGTGTTTGTCTTGCCCCCGTGACGGGTTTCAATAAGTTGTCGTCAATTGGGCCTGGGGAGATGGTGTGTTACCGCGGCGGAGCATCTACTCGAGTTTCTTTGTGCTGTATTTTCTTCTATATTTTTGTACTTGAAGCTTGTTGTGACCATCCTTATGGATGCTTTAGGTGGTGTCTCTTGTGTAGACACCTCCTAGTTTTTTTCTCCTGATAAAAAAAAAGTATAATATACAACGTCTATATTCAAAATATAAGTTGTGTGGTTATTAAACGTTATTTTATTAAAAGTAGATTTGACATGATTTAGTTGGATTTTTGTTGTTGCAGTAGAGAGAGAATTGAGTATTTTTTTGAAAGACAGAGTAGGCGACATGTAGACACATAATCTTGTTTCGCCATCTATCTATCTATACTCTATACTAATATATTAAAAGGTGTGTGTGACAACGTATATACGCCACGTGGCACCTCTGTTACTCCACTACAATTGTCCAATATGTACATATGTCATGTCAACTAACAAAAATAAATTGGCTTGCAACAAGATTTGAACCCATCACATCTTGCTATTATACATAGCACAATTACCATCTCAACCAACTTTTAATCATGCTTTAAATGTCCACATTATTATATTTGTACCCTTTAAACGTTGAGTTTTATTTATTATATTTTAATGTGAATGGAATGAAAAAATGCATATCAAGTTCGGAAAAAAAAACCACCGGGGCAACACCCTGGCCCAAATACTAGTTTTAGCATTGATGATTGAAATATATCATCGTCTTAATTGGTCAGAACTGAAAAGAAGTAATTTAAAAAGCCTTACCCAAAACCTAAAGCCCAAAAGCATGTTTTAAAACCTATTTAAGAATAAAGGTGTTGAAATCCATTTAAAAAGTTTGATTAAGTATTCTCAAAAAATTAATTATTTTTCACTTTATTTTATATAGGCAAAATTGTTTTAAATAAGCCAACCTTTACGCGGTCTTCCCATTTTAAGTCAAACTTTGGATTATTCCACACTAAGTTAAGCTTGTATGGTTGTTTTCTTCTATTGAATTTAACCTGTTTGTGACATGTTTAGTAGATTACATGTGATGCGTGTTACAATGTGATTGGTTCGCTTTTATTGTTCTACTAAATAGATTTAAAAAATCAGATTTTATTGTTAATAAATTTTTTATAAAGATTTAGTCCCGTTTTTTTATTGATAATATTTAATATAAGATACAGAGGTTATTTATAGATATATGTGGCAAACGAGTCATTCAGGTCAAGCATGGGTCGGGTCACTTCGGGTTGGTTCTTTTCGAGTCTTCTTGTTTTCGGGTCGAATTCGAGTCAAGTCGGACCTGATGAGGGGCGGGTTTGTTTCGGGTCTATGGAATCATGTAGCGTTCAGTAGGGTCCGATATGTTTTAGGTTAATTCAATACTTAAATTAAATACTTCCTTAGTTTCATATTACTTGAAACGTTTTGACTTTTACACTATTCACACACTCTCTTTGACTGTGTTTTTTGAATTCTAGAAAAATATAGTCATGTCAGATCTTGTGAGATTCACCTTTACATCTAGTTTCAAAATATCAAAATTCTATTGGGAATTCGAGATATTAAGGGTAAAAATTACGCATCGACAAGCATGCCCAAAGCAATGATTCAAGTAATATGAAACAGAGAAAGTATATAATAATAAAATAAAATAATGATAAAAAAAAATTGGGAAATTCAACATCGTGGCCTCTTACTTTGGATTTTTCTACTTGGTGGCAGGCCAAAAAAAAATTCTAATAAGTGACCTCCTACTCTAGCTAATTATACTTAGTGGCCTTAATTCACTTAAAACCTAGCTAACCCATCATTTAAAGTAAATTTACTAACCTACCCCCTAGTTAATTACCCTAATTTAAAACCTCCCATCCCTCTTGCCTCAATTAAAATAGGAAAAATTGATTCTAATAATCCAACCTTTTGGTCATTCGCTCAAAATAATCCAACCTTTGGATTATTATTTAATACTCCAACCTTTGACCTCATTAATTTTTAATGCACCTAACAGGTAATTTACCTAGAGAAGCAGGTAACTGTCCTACGTGGCATATTACCGTTGCTTTTAGGTTCCACCCTTATTTAACTCTCTCTCTCCCCTGAATCTTCTTCTTCCTCCAATTTCTCTATTTTTCCCCCATTGTAAAATCTTCTCCCCGAAATTTTTTTTTTTTTTTGCATCTTCATCCACCATTCTGCGAAATTGAAGGAAGGTGGAATATGAGGAGGCCAACATCTGGTTCTGGGTGTTCCTCACATACAAGGGGCGCAAGAGTGAAGTGTAGATGTGGAAGAGATGCTGTAGTGCGTACTGTGAAGAATGGAACTAACATTGGAATGAAGTTTTATGGTTGCCCTTTATGGCCTGTAAGTTAATTTTCCTTCCCTGAAATTTCAAAATTTTCCCCCTATTTCAAATTATCCCCAAAATTTTACCATATGTGATTGTGATGGCAGGACACTAAGTGCGATTTTATGAAGTGGATAATTGACAACAATGAAGATGATGACTTGCGTTATCAATTACTTCAGAAGGAGAACACCATAAGTGAACTTGAGCATGAGAAAAAGTTGTTGGAACAGAAAATCAAGAAACTGAAGTTGCAAAGGGAGATGAAAAGTGATCTTTGTGAAATGCGTATGGAGTTGATGAAGAGTTCAAGGAAGGAGAAAAATCTGACATTTATGTTGGTTTTATGTTGGCTTATATTTGCAATTGTTGTAGTCTATAATAAGTAGACAATGAAAGAACTTTAAATTACCATGTAAGCAATGTACTCTAGTTTGATTATGAAAGCAATGAAGGAAGTTAGCTTATTTCAATTAGGGTCTGATTATGGAATTGAAATAGATATGATAATGAAACCTTAAATTAGCATGAAAGCAAAGTATATTACAACTGATATGATTCATTGCGTACTGTGTAGTACTAAGCAACAAGAAAACCAGTTCATCATCCAAAAACCAGCAGCAAAGTACATTACAACGCATAGTTCTTCCTAAGATCTAGAATTTGACAAAGACATAAAGTAAGCTAATTTGAAGATCCATTAAGTATCCACTAAGCATCAGACTTGGCTTGATTGTGTGGCAGGAGCCCCATCACATGGAATGTAATTCCCTACCCCAACTAAAACCTGAAAATAGGGAAAAAAAAACAACAAAATAAAGTTATTATGTGAGCAAGACCATACACATAATTTGAGGAAATACTAGTAAAAAAACGAAGGCCAAACCTGATTTCTACCCCTTCCTCTTCCACCCTTGTTTGTTCCCCCACCCCTAGAACCTCTGCCACCTCTTATCATCCTACCCCCTCTACCAAGTTGAGTTGGTTGGGCTGTAGCATGATGATGTTGATTGACAGTAGCTTGAGTGTTTTGTTGAGAGTGAGAGGGTGTTGTTGTCACTGTTTGAGTGGTTTGTTGAGTTTGAGAGGGTGCTGCAGTGCTGGACTTAGAGTGAGGGGGTTGTCCATCAGTCCTTAGTCTACCCCTTGGTCTCTTAGGAGGTGGCTCACTAACAACAATAGCAGCTCTGTCCCTGTTGGGACATCTTCTTTTGTTGTGCCCTTTTACTTTACACAGTGAGCATGTCATCTCCATTCCAGTCCTGGACAAAGTTCCAGCCTTTTTAGGCAGCTCAAAGGGGTCCTTTATCCTGTTCTTCCTTGGCCTTCCAGGACCAAATTTGATGGGAGGAGGGTCCAAGTGAAATTCATGTCTAGGCCAATGCCTTTCCCCTTCACATGGTGGAATTGATCCTGTCAAGTACAATTAAGTACAATTAGAAAGTGTATAAGTACATTTAGTAAATATACAAATAAGAAAAAAAAAAGTGGAAGATTCACAACTAAGAAAGTAATGGCACCTGCATAAGCTTGAAGGTATACATCTCTTGTATACCACTGATCCACATAATCCTCAGCTTCTCTATGAAGGAAATAGATACAGGAAATAGCATGGCAGCATGGAATTCCTAGCATTTTCCACTTTCTACAGGTACAAGTCCTTGCCTCTAAATCAACTACCAACTGGTCCAGGTAATAATTGACATTAAATAGTGTCTCAGTTGAGGGAATGACATCACAGTTGGCAGCCTTGGCCTTTTCTCCTTCCAGTTTCAATTGTATCCTTGGGCAAAGTTTTGATGTAGATTTTTGCATTTCCTACCTCTTTAAAACTAATCTCTGCATAAGAGCAGCCCTTATATCTTCCAACATGTAAATAAGATGCTTAGTTCTAGCATTTATTAAATAGCCATTGAATGTTTCAGCCATATTGCTAGTTATTGCATCGGTCTAATGGAAGGATCTAAGTATGCTCTACAAAAGACCTTAGGATTATACCCTTTAAAGGTCTGTGGCGGCCAGCAGGATTGAGCTTCTCTAATTCAAAGAAAGGCATCGGTGAAATCAGCCATGTTATAGGCTTTTGCAATCTTCCAAAAAAGCAGCTTAAGCTCATCTCCTTTGTACACCTTATGCCACAAAGCAAATATATGCCTTGCACAGTGTCTGTGCTCAGCCTTAGGTAGAACCCATGCAACAGCAGCCAATATAGCCTAGGACAATTATAATATTATAGTTAGTGTAGTATAAAATAAGAGCAGTTAGTGTAGTATAAAATAAGAGAAGTTAGTGTAGTTATTAAGATAGTGAGAGTGAAGAATGATACCTGATGCTCATCACTTATAATATCAACACCATTGCCATCCCCAAGCTCCAAGCACCTCTGTATGTGCACCATAAACCATTCCCAGGACAGAGTGTTCTCACTCTCAACTATTGCCCATGCAATAGGATACATTTGATCATTCCCGTCCCTGCCAACTGCACATAGCAACCGCCCCCTAAGAAGGTCTTCAAAAACATCCATCCACACAGATTACCCTTTCGCACCCTACTCTCCAACCCTTCGCAACCCTTCAAAGCAAGTAAAACCCTCGAAATACGGGAGGGAACTGTTTATGGCTTGGGTCCGTGACTAAGTCCAAGTGTAGTACCGGGACTACCGGCCTTCAAAGCCTCCAAATAACCACCAACTTTACGGTAATGTTCATGCATTGACCCATGGAGAAGCTTATGAGCTGCATACTTAGTTTTGTAGGCAAAGTCTTTTTTTACAACCACCTTGAATGCCCTTCTAACAGTTTCTATGATTTCTTTGGCAGGCCAGTGAGGTCTAGCTTTGAACACCTCAAGAAATTGCCTTGCCACCCAAGTTGACTTAAGTTGCCTATTTTTCTTCATATTTCTATGACAACTATGTTCAAGTGTCAGCTCTTTTCACAACTAGGGTAGCTCTCCTAGAGTCCCATGAAGCATACAAATAAAAGGAACACCCTTCAAGTACACTTAACACCTAATCTCGTTGTCTAGACTTGTCACCGATTACAATGCTCACATTTCTCCCCTATAAAATCCCATATTTAGCAACGACTTGTTTGAATGAGTCCCCGTTGGCAAATCTTTGTCCAACTTTCCATTTGAATACACTAAAGTCGGTGTTCTCACTCACTAGTATACCCGACCTTCTTTTTCTCCTACCTAACTCTTCATCTCCACTCTCAGGTGGGGTGTGAATGTCTTCATCACTGTCCTCATAAATGCTATTATATCCATCAATATTTTCTTCCCTAGCAGTCCCACTACCAACAAGCTTTCCTTCATTGCCTCTCTTTGCAACTTGTTGAGCTAATTCAACAAATTTTCGGATTTGCGGCCTTCACTCTATCCCTAGTCGTCCAATATTCATCATCACATAGAAGGATTTTTATGATACCACCTTTAAGTTAATTGTTTTAATAACCACTTATATGACCTAATTTTATAAATGTTTCGTCCAGAAATCGCTTAATAAGGGTTTAACCTTAATACATTCTAGTGAATAAGGTGGAGGTGATGAATTTCTAAACCTTTTGAGGATGATTTCTGACAACTAGGAAAAAAAGGTTTAAAAAATTAACTTATAAGGTGGTTATTTAAAATGGTGATTTTATAAGGTGGTTAAAGCAAAATCCTCACTATTATCCGATTCAAAGTTTGCGATCCTCAAAATTTTCACCCTCTACCTCAAAATCATCCTCCAAATGTACATCCTCCTCTTCTAAATTATCATCATCTTCATCAAAATCAACCAACTCATCATCATCATCACTACTTTTCTCCCCCACAACTGATCTAGATTTGTGCTTCCCTAGATTCTCTAGTTCAAAATTAGGATCATCAGAATCACTTCCATAACTGAAATCACTTAGCAGCTCATCCCAGGTTAGTGGATTTTCATGCCTAGGATCTTCCCATTCATATGCATCTAGGAAAGAAGGGTCCGTGGTGTGAGATTGGTTTTTTTGTGAATCGATTTACTTTTAGATTTGTCTATTCGTGGACCCGGATTAAATTTAGAGGGGTTTGTCTGTGAAAGAGTTTTAGAAACAGCAGGAGTTTTGGCTTTAGGAGGATTTTTTGCTTTAGGAGTTACTGTTTTAGGAGGGCTTGTATGTGAAAGAGTGTTTGAAACAACAAGAATTTTAGCTTTAGGAGGATGTTTAGTCGTGGGAGGCACTTGTTTTGGTTCTTGGTGTGGTTTTAAGAGGGGAGTTATTGGAGTTGTTGTGAGGTACCGCTATCCAACAAAGGATTGGATTTGCTTATATTGATCGAACTAGGGTTTGAGTGTGTGGATGATGTGGCGGCATCTTTTTTTATGGGACCAGTTTTTGTGGGGCCCTCCTTGGTTTCAGCTTTTCCCTATACCCCAAACCAAGTACGGGTTCCCGTTGGATTCTCCCTGTAAATTAGGAAACTTATCTCCATGTAAAACATATATTTGTACACACCTATTGTTCATTGCCACTTTAGCCAACTCCACAACATCTTTATCTCCCACAATCCTCACAAGACCATTGACCAACCTTCTACCTGGGACCAAATAGTACAGTGCTCCCACTTTCTCATAATCCCCACACTTCTTAGCTAGCTCAACTAAGTCCCACCAACAAACTAAATCGTGGTCCGTATTAAAAGTCCTACCTTTCCCTCCCTCATACACTAAGTCTCCATTAGCTTCATTCTTAAAAACTCCACCATGCCGTAACATCAAGGTAATACCAGCATCCATTCTAACCTACCAAAGTAAGGACAAAATAAAGAAGCAAAAAATAAAGAACACAAATAAGATCACAAAAAAAACCAACAATTTCAAAACAAGAAAGGAAAAAAAACCGCAACTTTAACTAGGTATTAGCCCTAAAATTGAAAACCCACAAATTGACCACCAACATTATCATTATACGCAATTTCAGTCATCAACACAGTAATTAACATCAATACAATAATCCACCACAATTCGCATCTTCAGAAATCTAGGGTTTAGCCTTAAATTTCAGATTTTTCACAAAATTGAAGAACATTATAAATGGGGTTACAAGAATTATCGAAAAATGTGATTTTTGGGTTCGAAATTTAACTTCCTTTCTTTTGTTGCTCCAGATTCCACTTCACCAATGTCGCTGTGTAATTCGCTTCAGTTGAAGGTGCAAAAATGGAAGAAATCCCACCCTGAATCTGACAGAGATGGAAGACACAGAAAGAGAGAGAGGAGTTAGAGAGACCTGACTATGGTGGTTGAGCATTTTGGGAGGGAAATTAAAACCCATGGGTCAACATTACAAACGTTGACATTTCTTCCGATTTCCAGTCACTTAGGTGCATTAAAAATTAAATGAGGTCAAAGGTTGGATTATTAAATAATAATCCAAAGGTTGAATTATTTTGAGCGAATGGCCAAAAGGTTGGATTATTAGAATCAATTTTTCCATTAAAATAAATGTAGCAGTTTGTAGTATAAGCTAGTAGTCAAACTCCAAAGCCAACTTATCCATCAAGCATTGGCCCACAAATAACTACACATCTAAAAGTCCCGCTAACAAAGCTCAAACTTGAGATTCACATGAAAATCCACAGACGGTCAGCAACAACGCATCTATTCATGCCATGATAACGAAATTCCATAGGAAGGACAAGTGCAACAGAACATTAAGCAACTTATCAAAGTTGAGGACATGCAGGTGTTAGGTCTGCTAACGCCAATTAAACCACTCATCTGAAGGTGGCACAGTTACATCATAATTTCAGACAACAAGAAGAAACAAAGTTCCCTCATAGAAACCGCCTATGCACTTCTCTTAAAAAAATTAATTCATCTTATCAGCTACCTCAATTCTCTTTGTGACACTGTTATATCCATTAATACGCATTGAAAGTTCACACCCAAATCTAGCAAATGCTAAACCAAACTCCCGCAAACCCAAAGATGGGTATCCCCTCCCCTCGATATTAATATACCATTTCACCATTTTAGCAATAAATAAAACACTCAAAACATCAACATACATGTTGGACATCCAAAAAAAAAAATAGGATCTTTAATCATCCGAAATCAGCATCGTCTTCAATCAACTCAATAAGATCACCCCAACCTAATGCAACAACTTCATTCAAGATAGAGTGAAAATCCAAAAAAATTACAACAATCATCATCGTCAAACACAATCGTGTTAAGTAGGAGCAATAAACACGGGGAAGTTGAGGCGATATGATGATGGATTTTTCTTTTTTAGGGAAGAAGGATGGGGGGTTTTGGATTAGGCCATTAGGGTAATTGACTAGGGGTAGGTTAGTAAATTTACTTTAAATGATAGGTTAGCTAGGTTTTAAGTGAATTAAGGCCACTAAGTATAATTAGTCAAAGTAGGAGGTCACTTGGTATAAAATTTTTTTTGGTCTGCCACCAAGTAGAAAAACCCAAAGTAGGAGACCACCATGTAGAATTTCCCAAAAAAATTTAAGTCAACACTTACAAATAACAATTAGGGGATAGTACTATAGTACATATTAGAATATAAAAATCACAAAAAATTAAAATTTAGTTTACTTTATAGTGGAAATCATAGTTAGTTGACGGTGTAGTTCAGGTTGATCCGATTTGGGTCACTTCGGGTTTGTCTTGTAATAGCCACCCCAAAAAACACGATTATTCTATTTTTAGTTTCTTTCAAAAGTTTTATATGTTATTATTATATAGGTAGTAAAGATAGGTAAAGTTTATAATCTGTTTATGGTACACCATGAATTATGTTTAATTTATATGTACTTGTACCTTTGTTTTGTTAGTCGAGAAGTTAGAGGAGGAAGTATTTTATAATTGGAGAGGCAGATCATTTTTGGTAATATAGTGAGAGTCGTATTTAGAAAGTTATAAGAGGAAAACAATAAAACAAGTATATGAGGTTGGTGGGACAAACAAGAGACAAGTTTAAAAGGGAGGAATGAGGTTGAATAAAAAGATGCAAATGGGAAAAATTTAAGAATTGCAAATTAAGAGTTGTTGGGAGGTTAAGAAAAAAAAGTAGACAATTAAAAAAAGAATTAGCTATATATCCAATGTATTACCCCATTAAGAGCATCCACATTCATTAACCTCCCCATATTTTCTCTCTCCTCACCTCATTTGTCCACATCACTTTCCACTAAGTGCACCATTAACCATGAGTGAGAAATAAGATTGTGAAGACAATCTTTAAATTTTGAGCCTTAACCATGATTGGAACAAAGATTGTAGGGTGATTGAAGAAAAAAATTTGCATGGGATGAGTGAAACACCATGATTAGGCGTGGGAGTGGGCCCACTGCCTAATCAGACAAACTTAAATTTATTTTGCTTTTCTTCTAGCCAAAACGTCATGTTTTGGCTAGAGCTGTGAGAGAAACTCCAGCCAAAGTGCAGCGTTTTGGCTGGAAGAAAAGCAAAATAAAAATAAATCTTCAACTTTTTTTGACGCGCGTGTTAGATTCGACACTTGTCAAATTCTGGCAGGAGAGAGAAAAACAGAATTACAAATTAAATATTAAAAATGCAATATCTTAAAAAATACAAAGCCAAAAAAATAAAAAAAAATTACCAATGGCTCTATTTTTCCGAGCTCTACAAATAGAGACTCATTTTGCAATATTTCGGTCATTTTTTCTAGCTATTTACTAATTTCCTATAATTTTGCTTATTTTATATGAAATATCTTCCATTTTTACACTCCAAAAAAAATTAAACAACCTCTTTGTGCATTTAATTTAGTTAATGATAAAAACTCTAATTACATATTTAATTTAATTAATTAATATTTTTTTTCAATTATTAAACAACCTCTTTGATTAATTGACCTTTGATTTAAAGTCATGACAGGGAAACCTACATCGGATAAGCCCTTTTTCGTTTCCCCTTTGGTTGTCCCTTAATAATAATAATATCTAATTAGGTTTATGAGTCTTTCTTTAAAGACTTGTTGGCGACTTATTTCTTTCTTAGAAAATAAAACACTTCAATGAGTTTAGTCGGATACGCGCTCATACCGCATAGGCTCGAAATCGGGCCACAATTGGCGACTACTCTAGTGAGGTTCTTTTAAAAACTTTTTTTTATAATGAGTGGGTGAAATTTGAGCAATATGATTCCCATTGTTTTTATGATTTTAAATAACATTTTTTTGGCCTTCTATATTGCATAAGCTACATTCGAGCGCGGTTGTAACGCTTCTAAGTGAAAGTCAAGCCCCACTTAGTATATCCAACCCGAGAGTTTGCGTTTTATCCATCCAAAACAACTCCTAGCCAACACTGGTGGATCTTAGTCAAAAGTAAGCCTACCTAACCATGGCAATTGTGTTTTACTTCTAGCTTAAGGCATAGAGGGGGAACCAGTCGAACAATAAATAAAAAAGTCGTATCTCCAAACCCTAAACCTCCAAATTCTCTCGCCGCCGCTCTTCTTCCCTTCTCCCTTTCTTGAACAATGAGGGGCTACCATGGATGTTTTCATCCTTGGTAATCCCCTTCTCCTCTCTTGTTTTTAGTTTCTAGTTTGTTCTTTTATTTTTTTGAATAAGTTAGTCACTCTTTATTAGAGTTTCTCATGCCCTGCTATGGGAAGTTTCGTCTTCTCTGTTGGGGAGGTCTCCTTCTCCCCTATGGGAGTTGTAAGTCTAGTTTGTTTGTTTGTAGGTATGGGAAATTATTCTTATTGGCAGTGGCGGATCTTGACCATCTATTTAACAGGGGTCGAGTAGGTAAATTAAAAGATTAACTATAAAATTTAAATGATAAATAAAAAACATTAACACAAGCACATCAAAGTTTAAATATATTATCATCAATGGTTACAAAGAAGTTGTAGCTAATGTCGTAGTTATAAATTCCAACCCTTCAACTTTTAAGCAATTTTGTCCATTTATTTATTTGACCAATATCAAATCTTCAAGGAATTGAAAGAATAGTTCACAAGTAAATGGGTAGATTTTTTAGAAGTTGAAGGAATAGTTGTTCATTAGTATTATAAGTAACTAAATCAATTATCAAATTGCTTTCTTAAGTCATGGCAAAAAAAGTACATCTATCATTTATGATTGTTGATATAGGGAGAAAAACAAAAGAAAAAGAAGAAGAAGATACTAACAATAACCATAAACAGAAAAGATTTTTCAAAGTTAGGAAATGACAAGGCAAATATAAAGGAAAAAAAGAAAAAAATGGCATAAGGATGCCCTGAATCAGGATCGAACATCAGACCTTGAGCAATAAGAGCAATGCTGCTTCGCTCACCACTGTGCCAACCATAGTCTTGTATAATGTTTTTTCTCCAAACTATGTCAAAATGATAGATGGTTCCATTAATAGCTGGTTCATTCAGCAAATACAAGCGGCATGTGCTACTTTAGTCGATCTGGTTCATTATAATTTCATTGAAGACGAAGTTGATTTAATCTTATTTGATTTTATTTTGTTTTTCTTCAATACCTATTGTAGATGTCGTTAGGCTTTCATTTAATGAAATTTCACTTTTGAAAAAAGCTTAAGGCATGGAGGAAGTCTTAAACGCGGCCATCTTTTTAAGCAAATGCACGAATAGTTGGATCAACTTCTTAGTCATTGACCTTTTAAGCCTAAACTAAACCATACCATAGTTTTCGAACATAAATCTTGACTTTCGGTCAGAACTTGCATCCTTTTTATGTTCCTACCTTCCTACTTGTGCCTTTTATGCTTGTTGCTAAATCCAAGGTCATTAAGTATGCATTACGTTGTTCTCAAAACCAACAAAATACTAATAGTGATCAATATACTTCGTCAAAACTGCCAAATTGCATGCCTGAGTTGTAACACCCCGATAATTTTCTATTTTCTAAAATACCTTTTTCATATAAAACTTAGAGAATTATCAAAGTATTATAGCCCGTGTGATAACGTATCGAGTATCGACTTACTCAGAATTTTACAGCGGAAATAATAAATAACTTTGAAAACATAAGTAACTTAGTCAACCATAAAGTCAACTCCAAAACCAAACCAAAAGTCAATCCAACTTAAAAGTCAACTATCCAAACCATAACTAAATCAGAATTATAAAAGTATTAAAGAATTAAAACACAAACTCTCCACGAAAACCCGAACCCATGATGCATCATCTTCAGACCTGGAATGGTCGATGCTCTATTGATCCTGAGAGACTGCTCACCAAATGGGTCATCACAGGATCAATAAGGCACAACCATGATCGACATACAAAAAAGCACGTAATCAGCAAAGCTGAGTACTACATAATAAATAAAATATAAAACCATACATGATACTAATACACATTACTCAACGAAGAACAATAGCAATAATATAATAAAATAACAGATTGACTATACTGAACTTGACTCCACAACCAATAGGTTAATTATAATTAGATTGAATAGGCAATGGATAGAGTTGTCCATACCAAACCAGTCTTCAATTTAGAAGACGAAGTACGGACGCGACTCCGTACTCCAACGACCAACGATATCGAAGTACTAATTTAAATAAAATAGAACAAGGTGATCAATCTGGTCCCAAGAAAAGCCATGGGCTACCACCATGTACTCCAACTCATACTAGTCCAACACTTCAGATGTGCACAAGTCTAAAGCTTATTGCTATTCACTTTCCACTTTAAGTTATATATAAATTATTATTTGTCGTGACTCACAAAGTAAGACAACCAACATAAATATCATGGATACACAAAACTTCCATTTTTATCTTAGGATTAAACAAGGTGATCAACAACTCAAATAATCCAAGGATAATTCCATTACTTAATTAATAACCAGCCAATATTTATTTGTTGACTTAGATCAACAATCAACCAACCTTTCCATAGGTGAATATCCAACTTACCAAACAAGGCCCATGGTCCTTATAAAGTAAATATAATAAAATAATCCAAGGGAACAACATGATCCAATTCATGATCCAATAAACAATATAAATATTAATTCCCTCATGTGAATTAATAAAAATAAAGTTCCCAATCCCACATGATTGCGTCAATCATCCATACAAACATATAATAACAATCATAGGCAACATGCTTCACACAACGGCATAAAACATGCAAAATCACTTGATTATAAGCCACATATGAACTATAAAAAGTTCCTTATACATGATACTACATCAATCCTAGTCTAATAACGCATAGGTATGTACGTACCTTGTGTAGACAAAACGAGAGGCCACTTTCACAACCTTAGAAACCGCTCAAAGTATATTCTCCGCCTACCAAATACCAACATATCCAAGTATTAATACTCTATTAAATTTACAGCAACTTTAAAATATTTCAAACCCACTTAACAAGTGTTAAAAAACCCTCTTAAACATTAAAACTTCAACTTTTAGTGCCCCTCTAGTATAGTACTACCATACTAGTCATCAAAAACCCTTAAAAATCATCAGTTTAATGTTTAAAAACAACCATAAGTATGTTAATAAAATTTCCAGCAACATATAACAACTTTATAACCCTTTCAAACTTACTTTAACATATTTATAAATATTAGAGTACTCAATTTTCATAAACTATAACATAGTATTACAATTTCCAACTCTTAAAACATTAAAAATCCATGCTTTGATGCTTAAAACCCTAACTTAAACATATATATTAAATCTGAAATTTAATTACTTTACTATACTAATTATATAATCTGAATTTTATATTTAAATCATCAAAGATACAAACTTTAGTCATTAAAACATCAAAACAATACTTAAAACATAAAACCTAAGCATTAAAATAATACAGAGGAGGAAGAGAAAATAACCAAGAAGAGAAAGGGAGAACAACATGACCGAGAGAGGGGGAGCACCGGCGGCTGCTGCGGCTAGCTGCTGGCGGTGGTCGTCGGCGTGGCTGGCCGAGGAGAAGAAAAGAAAGAGATAGAGAAAGAAAAACGGGTGGAGGGAAAAGAAAGAAAGAGTGAGCCGTGTGGGGAGAGAGAGAGGAGAGAATTTAGGGCTTTGTTTAATGAGGCAAAATTTATGAGATGGGGAACTATTTATAGGTTCTCATTAGCATCCAAAAGAAACTTGGGCTTGATGGGTTAATTTAATGAAAGATTATCATAAGGAAAAGCTATAAGGTTTGGGCTCCTATAACCCAATATTAAAATCTTTTGTACTTCAACTCAACTAAATAAATATTAAAATAACTTTCAGGGTATGACTAAATAAAATATTTAATTATTTAAAACATTAAATTATCCTTTGACTTTAAAAAAATTAGTCAACACTTTAAGAAATTAATTATTTAAATACTAAAACATATATAAATATACTTTAAATATATTTATAAAATTCATAAAATTATGGGGGATTACAGTTAGAGATGGAAATATCCAATGGACCATCCGACCACCCGCTCCACCCAGTTTATTAAGTGGGTGGAAAACCCGGTTTAAACGGATGATAGCCGGGTGACGGATAACCGGGTGACGGGTGCGGGTCGAGTTCGGGTGAGATTTTTTCATCCATCACCCAACCTGTCACCCATTTACCACCCGACCCGTCATCCGTTTAAAATAAAAAAATATATAATTTTTTATAGGTTATCTTATTTCCGTGACTTTTTGTAGCTGGGCCTTCAATCATGTACCTAAAATGCAGCCTATATACCTATTTTAAAACCCAATAAACAAAACTCTCAAACCCTAATAAAATTTCTTCCAGCCATCATATAAAAACCCTAGTTGTTTCTCTCTCTTAAAACTTACTCTCTAACACTGCCAGTCATTCTCCGTCTCGCTCACTCCCTCACTCTAAGTCAGATTTCTCTTGTTTATCTCACTAATTATCATCTCTTCTTTTGTGCCATTTCTTTGTTTATTTTTTCCCTCTTGGAATGAAGTAGATGATACATACAGTGGCAATATGCGATTTAGATTTTGAAGTCAAGGCTCAAGAGTAAACCGACTCTAAATTACAAAGGCTTGAAACTCTTGATTTTGTTTGAAGATGAAAGGATGTAAGATTGTAATTTTTTTTAGTTAGTTTTTCTCTCTTGTGAGTGTTGTAATAGTTAAAATGTATTCCTTTAATATCCTACTGAATGTACTGATGTATATTTAGTTTTTCGCTAGTGCTGTTGCTACTGTTTTTATTTCTTTCTCACTTATTTTAATGAATTAAAATATTGCCATATGTTGGCTAAACTTTATTTGACTCTTTAATTATTTGATGTTGTTGAACTTTGTGTCTGTATTATAATTAAATGAAGTTTGGATTTGGATTTTCGATGTTTAAATTGAGTGTTTGACACTTAAACATAGTTCATCCGATTATCATCCGATCCATCTGTTTCACCCGTGGGTGATGGATGGATGGATTCGGGTGGATGTTTGACCGGGTGATGGATGGATCGGGTGGGGTGGATGAAGGCGGGTGATGGATGCGGGTGATGGTCCACCCGCCCCGAACCCGATCCATTTCCATCTCTAATTACAGTCTACCCTCTTAAAAGATATTTATAAAATTCATAAAATTGTGGGGGATTACAGTCTACCCCTCTTAAAAGAGAAACTTGGCACGAAAACCCTCATAGTTTCAAAATTTTGACTCAAAACTTCCATTTGGAAATACTTATGTCACAACGTGTGCACACTTTACCAACTTTAAAACCACTTATGTTACTCATGAACACATTTTTCTATGCGGAGAACCAATTTATTTTGCACCAACATGTGCAAATTGCCAAAATAAGCATAAAAATGCATATAAAAAAACCATAAAATAAGGCAAAAAGCGCGAAATTCTATCGCATTCTACCCCCTTAAAGAAAACGAGTTACGCCCTCGTAACTCACCTCAATGAATAACTCAGGATATTTCTTCTTCATTTCATCTTCGGCTTCCCACATTGCCTCTTCGGACTCATGGTTAGAGCAAAGCACTTTCACAATATTCACATCCTTATTGCGTGTACTACGCACCTTTCTGTCCAAGACTTTCACAGGCCTTTCCTCATACGTGAGGCTACTATCGATTTGAATTCTTTCGGGCTCCAGAACTTGATTCTCGTCAGGAATATATCGTTTAAGTGGAGAAATATGAAACACATCATGCATCTTCTCAAATTCCATTGGTAAAGCCAACTTATAGGCTACCTTTCCAACTCTTTGCAAAATCTCATATGGGCCATCATACTTAGCACTTAACTTGCCCTTCTTACCAAATCTCATCACTCCTTTGGTCGGTAACACTTTCAAAAACACCTTATCACCATCTGCGAATTCATCTTCTCTTCGCTTCAAATCAGCATAACTTTTTTGCCTATCTTGAGCATCTTGAATTCTAGCTTGAATCAACTTTACATCCTTAACAGTCTCCTCAATAAATTCAGTCCCCAACACTACATTCTCACTAAAATCATTCCAGCAAATAGGACCTCTACACTTCTGTTGAGTCATGTAGTGTTTTGATGATTGTAAATAAATGATGATTATCTAACTAACATGTGTGTTTGAGATGTGCATATTATATTAACATGAAATAAGTCATGGAAGGTTGAATATATCACATCATGAAAGACTTCCAACAAGTGAAGTTCCTAAAAGAGTTCCTATAAGGAACACAAACAGAGCGGTTCCTAGGTACATCCTAAGAGGAACATTGAATATGAAGTTCCGGAGCAGTTCCTGAGTGGGAGCAGCAAGATGACGTTTCAGAGTTGAAACAAGAAGTTCCTAAGCAGGAACTATGAGTGCGAAGTTTCTTAAAGGAACTAGTACACCGAAGTTTCAGAGGTGGAGCTATCAACATGCGGTTCTTGAGTTGGAGCAGCATGGAGCATGAAGGCAGAGAATATGAGTTTATTTTCAAGGATTCATGTAAGTATGTGGAAACGTGAAAGGTAATGGAACAAGGTCTAAAGTAACTCGTAAGGTCAAAAGGATCTCGTAGAACTTAGAGTCAAAAATATTTAAGAGTCAATAAGTCTGATGCATATTATTATCTTAATCTATAAGAATTTATTTAGAGTTTGTTTCTTAATAAATCTCTACTTGGTTAATTATTTATAAATAATATGCATTAGTTGTTTTAGGATAAGATTTAGTTTTTAAATAAAAGATAAGTTTTAAATAAAATCGATTTTAATTTAAGATTCTGTTTTTAATATCTTATATTTATATTTTATCTTATCAGTTTTTGGAAAATAAAAAACCTAGATTTATAATACGTATAATGAGTTTTGTTGAAGAAATTGTCTGTCTGTTCCTCTCTAAGGAACAGACGTGCTGGTACTATTAATCTAAGTTAAAGGAACGAAGTAGCAGTTAAGGGAACTAGGCGTGTAAAATATAGTGCAACGCTTAAAAGGAATCTGTTGAGTTTTAAAAGGCTATATTTTAGGAAAATGATTTTATGTGGTTCAAATCTGATATTAAAGGAAAGATCTTATATGGAAAAGATTTTATCTTTATTCCAAAATAAAATCATTTTCGGATTTAAAAGAAAATCTTTTAAAGGTATCATTTAATAAAAAGATTTAATTTTGGTTTTATTAATTAAAAATCAAATTTAAAATACTGTTGCATAAGTAAATGCTAGATTTTAGGAAGCAATAACATTTCCATCTCCCACGTTCAACTGAGATCGTGGAGATCATGGGTAACAAAAGGAACGTGTTCCTCTAGATGAGGAACATCATGGGAAAATGGTTTAACCACTAACACATGATTAATCCCACGTTCATTCTAAATGACTGCTATAAATAGACAAGTTTAATTAAGTTTCAAATTGTCTGACTGGTGTCTTTCCATAGTGTCTGACTGGTGTCATTCCATAAGGTCTGGCTTTAGGAATAATGTTACAAAAGAATTATGTTTTTCTATTCCTTGTTTTGAGTCAGTTCCTATGAGTTTCAAGTTCCTACGAGTGCCATGTTCCTATACAGTTCTTCAGTTTCTACATACTAGAGTTAAACTATATTATCAAATGTCTGTATTTGAGTTTGGGGTTAAAGGGTTTGAGTGAACTCTTGTAATGGGAACTTGGTGAAGAGTTTGAGTGAATTCTTGTATCAAGTTCGAGTTAGGAACTTGAGTAAGTTCTTGTGTTTATGCGTAGACTAAGGGTGAAGTCTATCTAGGGGGTAAAGGGTTTGAGTAAACCTTTTGTAAAGAGTTGTGGGAACTCTTGAAAGACTTAGAGTTAAGTATAGAGTGTAGAGTGGAGATTGTGAGAGAGTTGGAGTTCCGAGTGGAACTTGCATATGTAATAGGTTGAAACAGAGGAGGTTTCCTATTATAGTGAAGAGTTTAAATCCTGAGAAGGTCGTGGTTTTTCTTCTTGTATTAAGTCAAGAAGTTTCCACGTAAAAATCTCTCTTGCACTTTCAGTTCCTTATTGCTTATGTTTTAAATTCCGCATTATTTGGGCAATAAGTTCCACACTACAATTCACCCCCCCCTCTTGTAGTGTTCCTATAGAAATAACAATTGGTATCAGAGCTGGAACTCAATGATAAGCAGGAATCCCTGCTGAGTTAAGTTCCTGCAAGAAGAAGGAACCCGTACAAGAAAGAAACTGCACCCTACGTCATTCAAAGGAACAACCGGAAGTTGACTATTTATTATCAATTAAAAGGCAATCAAGGAATATCAACAACCCCTTTGATGTAAGTATCACTTACTTGAGATATTCTTTATACGCATACATTAATTTGGAACTTGTTCGTTATAGTATTTCTAGTAGAATTGTTTTATTTAGCTTAGATGTTTTTATAGCAATTTTGGATAACTTTAAAACTGTTTTCTAAAGACATAATTAATATTTCCAGATTGTTTTTTTTTAATATCAAAGAATCAGTATACTAGAAATGGTTCAAGGAACGAGTCGTATGGAACAATGCATATTTGTCACTCTTGGAACTTGGTTTCCCATCTTTAGGGAAATCCATTATCTTTGGCATGTTATATTGCGCTTATATTATTCTTCATTTACCAAATGATAGTGTTATTATGCATCATGAATATTTGAAAAATATCTTATGTCGATACATGATGTTCCTTGTTATTAGTAGTAGATATGTGCATCATGAATATGGATATTTTATGTTGCTCTTACTAACAAGAAAGGACCCAACATATAATTGGGTACCAAAAAACCAAGAACTTGCTTATTTTGCAGGTCATGTGAAAGGAACCTACATCTCTTGATGTAGAGATAGTTTTTAGAAAGTAGTTCTAGACATGAGTTCCTCTCACTACAAAAGCTGGAAAAAGTGTGTAAAAGGTGAAATACATTTCATAGAAAATTGGGTAATAATCTTTACATACTACTATATATATTGGTCATTATTATTCTCAAATATGCTTTTTGATATCCCCTATTAATACATGACTGTAGAAGGTTATGAAAGAGAAGTTATTTTATAGTTTTTACATATATATATGAATTATTTCAATCCAACTTCTCTTCAAGTTTTGTGCAAGTGTAATTATATTTTGTAGGTTTGACTATAAAGATAATTAATATTGGTAAAAGAACTTGCAGATGTAACAAGAGAATGATCGTCAGTTCCTCTAAAAGGAACAAACGTATTGGCACAACTAAAATGAACCAAAGGAACTCTAATATGGTCATAGGAACATAGTAATTATGCATGAATCAATAGATCTATTAACTGATTTCCATGTCCTAATAATAATGGAAGTTTAAGGCTAAAATTTCGGAAGGTTTTAAGGAAAAAGATTTTGACTAAGTTAAAACATTTTAAGAAAATCTTTTTGGTTATGGAAAGATTTTATTTTGTTTGAAAAATTAAATATTTCATATTTAAAGAAAAATCTTCTTAGATATTATTAAAAAGAATTGAAATTAAACTTTTATTTAGGATAAGAGAAAATAATAAGAGATCATGCTTAACAAATTCCTAGAATTTAGGAAAGTGGGATACTGGATATAACACGTTCAATTGAATGTATATAAAGTGGAGGATGATGTGCTTGTTCCTCAAGCAAAGGAACAACGTTTTCTAAAGCCTCAAATCCATGATCCTATGATCTAATGTCACGTTTAATCCAAATGACTATTATATAAGAACTTAATTAATGAAGTTCTAAGTGTGCGTGACTAAGTGATTAAGTGAGTTAAGTAATTAAAGTATCAGTGCCTTTATTCTCTTATAATAGCCAATTGTTCCTATTGTCTACCTATTCTATTTCCACTAAATTAAATGCATAAAATCAGTTTTTCAAATCAAGAAATATTGACTATTAATTTGAAGGAAGCGATGGTAAACTAAGATTAGTGGAACTATTAAATGGTATAGGAACATTCCAATATTTGGCACAAGTTTCTAATTCTTTTGAAATTTTTATCTTAGTTCACTTGAATAAAGCAGAAGTTCCTTTTCATATGAGACTATTTTTTTTGGAACTTTATGCTTTAACTATATTATCTCTTTTGACTAACCTACTAATATTAAAATGCACAAAGTATTTCTTTTCGGGTTTGCTTTACATATTATATTTCTTAGTTTATGACAACCCGAAATGAAGGAACAAATAATATTTAGTGAGGGGGAACAACTCGTAAGATATAGCTCGACAACGAGTGTTCCAAGCCTATGATGATAGACATATCAATATTACTCTCACTATATGCTTATGATGAAGGAACTGTAACTTCATAAACCAACGTAAAATGGTAAGATTGTTTAATAATTAAATGTTGGTAAGTTAAGTTCGTGTACCATTGTATATATTTTTATTGTCGAGTTAATGAAGCACATTCAGTTTAAAGTTTAAAAGTTCACGAACTCTGGTTGTTTTGCAATTAAATTGTGTCATCAATAAAAGCTAGAAATGTCATACTTGAAGGGAATCAAGTAGGGAACACATACTATGTGGATCTCTATTTGGTTCCTAACAACAACATGACATGACTAGTCATTATTGAAGATGATCTACTTATATCTTTCAAAATGATAGCATTCTAACTTCATCGTGGTTGACAAACTTAGACCAAGGAACTTGATTATAGGTATATCTTATATCTAGTTCCTACAGGATAAAGTTTGTTAACTATGTCCATGAAGATAGTATGTGATCTTATCTTCTTTCAAAAAATTTAGTATGCACCACAAATTCTTGGAACCTTTTCATGTGAATTTACGTGGCATCTTAAGTGTTTAAATTAAAATTTTGAAGGAGATTTGTCTTGGTTGTAGTTGATATTTATTTAAGGGACACTTTATTCTTTTCTTTAATAACAAAGATGAATATTGCACATAATGTGTAATCATTGCTAAGAAGATTAAAAAGTTTAAGTGGTCATAAATTATTATATTCGAGATCTAACCATGGAACCAAGTTCCAAACAAGTTTGATGATTTTGCAGGAAACAAGGTACTGACTACAAGCTTTCAAAGTGAAGAAAATTATAACCAAAAAGGAACTTCTGGACAAAAGTCGTCAATACTACTTCCCAATCATCAACAAGGATATGGTTACATCTTTGATCAACAAGACACCCTATAAACTCAAAAAGCGTAAGATTCTACTAGGGAAGTTTGTTGATATAAGTGAAGAGGCGATGTTCCTGTGATGCGCCATCAATTGCAAAGCATACCAAGTTTACAACAAATAAAACAATGTGCACAGTAATGAGTGAGCATATTATTTTAATTGAAACTAACTTGTTTGTTCATAGTAAATAGGTTAAAGATGATTTTCATGTTGAACTCACAAGTTCCTATGGAGCTAGAATTCCTAACATGAAATATGTCACTCACAAAAGCAACAATAGCCAGCTATATGACCTCATGGAGAAGAGATTAAAATATGAATATCAAGTTCAAATTCCTGAAATAGAAGTTCAACTCAATCAATATATGGAAGTGAGTTCCTATGTAATTAATAGGAACAGGCAGTTTCATACTTCCAGTATTCGAGTTCCTTGCCTCTAACTGGAAGATAAGAAGTACTCCTGCGATTCATTCACAGTGACATCGACAAAGGAACTCTATAAAGGTTAGTTGTTAAAAGGAACAACTAAACAAAGGTATTTACTTTGAGGAAACTTTTATTCATGTAGCTAGGTCATAAGATAATTATATATTATTTTCTCTTGTTGCTTACATAGGATTTAGGTTGTTCCAAATAGATTTTAAATGTGTACAAAATAAATATCTTTGTGGAAATCTATGAGGAACAACATCAAGTTTCTTCTTGAAAAATGATTTCAAAAGTGACAATAATTTTTGTTTTCAAGAGGAATTGACTTAGTAAGTTGTACATCGTAATATGGATAATATATTTTTGGTACAACTAACTATTTTATGCAAGGGCTTTTGCTAACCTTATAAGCTAGTGCATACATGAGCATGATAAGGGAACCACTACTTTCTTGGAACATAATGATGCAAGGACAAAAACATGTCAAGGAACTTTTGAAGAATGATGAGTGTGAGTCGAGTTGGAATGAAATCTTCCATTAGATGTGAAGACATTAAAATGATGAAACTAGCACTCCAGGAATTCAAAAGTAAGTCATTAAAATTATTCCAGTACTTGAAAGTTAATATGCATGGTGAAATATGACTTAAGGTATGTTGTTCCTATTCACATTGTATCATGATTAATAAATTACATTGTTAAATTATTAATGCCTAACTTTTATAAGTCTTGCTTTACATTATGTGAATATATGTTCTTTATAATTTCACCTATTCATGGACTGTTTTGAGGAACAAGACTTAATGAAGTATGACTTGAGTATAAACATGTTCTTTTCCAAAAAAATTGTCGAATTGGGCTCTTACACATACTAAAATTGAAGTGATTATATGCACACTAGCGTAAATATGTTACACTCAATTTTTGTGTCGTAAAGGCATACTCACTTACCTAAGAGTGTTAGAGGTCTCATAATAGAATTGTGGATGCTGTCAATCATGAAAGTCCTAAGTTGACAAAGATACAATGAAAGAAACCTTGATAGAACAAGGCATGTAAATTCCCTTAATATATTTCATTTAACTTTTAGAGGGAACAAACCTATTCTTAGCCAACTATCATCAGTTCGATCACACCACACTTCTTCAAATACCCTTTGATTGATTAATTCCTCATTCCATTCATATCATGTCACTTTAAATCTCCTAATTCCCATGTGCTCTAAATTAAAATTCATGACTTTTTATGGTTCAATTATGCATAAAGAGTAATAAATGGTAAATACATTTTGAGGGGGAAGTTATGGAAAAAGTGAGAAGCAAGTATTTTGTGATTTATCAATTGATGCTCAAAAGGATATATTATTAGATGGAACTAATCATATAAGTTCCTAATGATGAAGGAATGGTAAGGAACTCAGGGGGAATAAGGAAGAAATCAATATAAATGTGATATTCTAGGAAAAATACAATAACTTGTAATGACACCCTTGTTTAAAAAAAATGAAAAAAAAGGTAAACAAGGGTGATCAAATCTTTATTATTTCCTAGAAGTCAATATTTGATATGGTTGTGAAAATGCTTACTCATGGATTTGCTGATTTGAGAAGAGGAACATAAGCGAAATATGAAGAACTTGATTAGAAAGATGAAGTTGTTAAAGTTTCTTCGTGCAATTATGAGTTCCTCACGGTTGGTTGGTTGAGTAAAAGTGAACTTGATAGATATATATATATATATATATCAAGGTGAATATGTGTGAGGTTTGGCAGAGATTTCATCGTGTGATGTGAAGTGATCCACTCTAATTATTGTTAAGAACCTCTTATTAAAAGTCTAAACTATAGAGCACACTATATATCTCAAGTTCCCTCTACTCAAATTATTCCATAAACTTCTTTCATATTTCTTTAAGCCGGATATTACAATGTCCTATCTCTTAATCCATTCTTGACTTTCAAATTTGATTTTTGCTTGACTTTTATTTTCTTATTTGTCAAGTTCCTTTGATGGTTTTTGAAGTTGGGTCTTTGGATTGTGAGTTGGAAATTCGTGTAGCACATGCATCCTAAGTTTGAAAAAATTGAGATTCTTGAGACTTTTGGGACTAACAAGTGTTTAACCATTATGGTGGTAAGTGTAGCATATAACAATATGTGTATATGATTTACCTAAACTAAATGTGTGTAAGATGATCCTTTTCGATAATGCCAAAAGGAGGAAAAATATGTATGATGCTTATGATCAAGTATAGTTAAGTCTAAATCCTTATATGATGAAAGTTCGTTGTATTATGTGTTTATCTATGTTGATATTTCCTTCATATACATGCATGACTTGTTAGTTAAGGGGGATTAATGTACATCGTTTATTGTTTAATTTGTGATAAGCATCATTTGTTTGTCATCATCAAAAAGGGGAAAATTGTTGAGTCATGTAGTGTTTTGATGATTGTAAACAAATGATGATTATCTAACTAACATGTGTGTTTGAGATGTGCATATTACATTAACATGAAACAAGTCATGGAAGGTTGAATATATCACATCATGAAAGACTTCCAACAAGTGAAGTTCCTAAAAGAGTTTCTATAAGGAACACAAACAGAGCGGTTCCTAGGTACATCCTAAGAGGAACATTGAATATGAAGTTCCGGAGCAATTCCTGAGTGGGAGCAGCAAGATGACGTTTCAGAGTTGAAACAAGAAGTTCCTAAGCAGGAACTATGAGTGCGAAGTTTCTTAAAGGAACTAGCACACCGAAGTTCCAGAGGTGGAGCTATCAACATGCGGTTCTTGAGTTGGAGCAGCATGGAGCATGAAGGCAGAGAATATGAGTTTATTTTCTAGGATTCATGTAAGTATGTGGAAACGTGAAAGGTAATGGAACAAGGTCTAAAGGAACTCGTAAGGTCAAAAGGAACTCGTAGAACTTAGAGTCAAAAGAATTTAAGAGTCAATAAGTCTGATGCATATTATTATCTTAATCTATAAGAATTTATTTAGAGTTTGTTTCTTAATAAATCTCTACTTGGTTAATTATTTATAAATAATATGCATTAGTTGTTTTAGGATAAGATTTAGTTTTTAAATAAAAGATAAGTTTTAAATAAAATAGTTTTAAATAAAATCGGTTTTAATTTAGGATTCTGTTTTTAATATCTATTATTTATATTTTATCTTATCAGTTTTTGGAAAATAAAAAGCCTAGATTTATAATAAGTATAATGAGTTTTGTTGAAGAAATTGTCTGTGTTTTTAAAGGCTATATTTTAGGAAAATGATTTTATGTGGTTCAAATCTGATATTAAAGGAAAGATCTTTTATGGAAAAGATTTTATCTTTATTCCAAAATAAAATCATTTTCGGATTTAAAAGAAAATCTTTTAAAGATATTATTTGATAAAAAGATTTAATTTTGGTTTTATTAATTAAAATAGTTTTTAATTAAAAACCAAATTTAAAATACTGTTGCATAAGTAAATGCTAGATTTTAGGAAGCAATAACATTTCCATCTCCCACGTTCAACTGAGATCGTGGAGATCATGGGTAACAAAAGGAACGTGTTCCTCTAGATGAGGAACATCATGGGAAAATGGTTTAACCACTAACACATGATTAATTACACGTTCATTCTAAATTGTCTGACTGGTGTCTTTCTATAGTGTCTGACTGGTGTCATTCCATAAGGTCTGGCTTTAGGAATAATGTTACAAAAGAATTATGTTTTTCTATTCCTTGTTTTGAGTCAGTTCCTATGAGTTCCAAGTTTCTACGAGTGCCATGTTCCTATACAGTTTTTCAGTTTCTACATACTAGATTTAAACTATATTATCAAATGTCTGTATTTGAGTTTGGGGTTAAAGGGTTTGAGTGAACTCTTGTAATGGGAACTTGGTGAAGAGTTTGAGTGAATTCTTGTGTCAAGTTCGAGTTAGGAACTTGAGTAAGTTCTTGTGTTTATGCGTAGACTAAGGGTGAAGTCTATCTAGGGGTGAAGGGTTTGAGTAAACCTTTTGTAAGGAGTTGTGGGAACTCTTGAAAGACTTAGAGTTAAGTATTGTGAGAGAGTTAGAGTTCCTAGTGGAGCTTGTGAGAGAGTTGGAGTTCCGAGGGGAACTTGCATATGTAATAGGTTGAAACAGAGGAGGCTTCCTATTATAGTGAAGAGTTTAAATCCTGAGAAGGTCGTGGTTTTTCTTCTTGTATTAAGACAAGAAGTTTCCACGTAAAAATCTCTCTTGCACTTTCAGTTCCTTATTGCTTATGTTTTAAATTCCGCATTATTTGGGCAATAAGTTCCACACTACAATTCACCCCCCCTCTTGTAGTGTTCCTATAGAAATAACAACTTCCTTCCATACAACGCCTCAAATGGGGCCATCTTGATACTTGCATGGTAACTATTGTTATATGAGAATTCAATCAAATCCAAGTGATCTTCTCAACTTCCTTGGAAATCAATCGCGCACGTTATCAACATATCTTCCATAGTCTGATTGGTCATTTCAGTCTGACCATCGGTCGCAGGATGAAACGCAATACTCATCTTCAACGTTGTTCCAAGATTCAACTGGACCTGTTGCCAAAATTTTGAGAGAAACCTCGAATCATGATATGAAATGATGTCCTTCGGGACTCCATGCAGTCTCACCACATGCTTGATATACGTCTTGGCAAGTTACTTCTTCTTCCATGTTTCTTTGATCGGAACGAACACAGCAGACTTCGTCAGACGGTCCACGATAAACCAAATAGTATCATTGCCATTTCTCGTCTTTGGCAAAGCAGTCACAAAGTCCATTGATATCGAGTCCCACTTCCATCCAGGAACCTCTAATGAATGAACCTTCCCCATTGGTCTCTTATGGTCGATATTTACTTTCTGACAGGTCAGACACTTTGACACGAACTCAGCGACTTCACGCTTCATATTCGGCCACCAATTAATCTCCTTAAGATCCTTATACAACTTATCACCCCCAGGGTGCACATAATATGGAGTATTATGCCCCACTTCCATAAGCTTCCTCTTAACCTCTTCACACTTTTGTGGTATACACCACCTTCCCTTGAACCTCAAACTTCCATCATCACGAATCTTAAAGTCAACTTCTTTGCCTTGCTTCATCTTCTCCTTAATCTTATCTAGGTGCTCGTCTCCAATTTGACCCTCTTTGGTCTCATCGAAAACTGACAATCCCAATGACAAAGCACTCAATCTTGCTTCGATCTCCCCAGGATTTAGAATTTCTAGGCTCTAAACACATAATCGTGTCTCCCCATTTAAGGATCCAATGATGAAACATACCATGGTCTTAATTGGTCCGACCCAAGGGCAGAGCAGTCTGAAAAGCCATTCAAAACTATTTCAAAAAGTGTTAAAGTCCTGTTTTAAAACCCAATTAATTATTCATGATAATCGATTGTATTTTGAGCCTAATCCTTTGAAAAGCCCAATTAATTATTCGACGGGGGTGGGGGAGGGTGGGGGAATTCGACGGGAGTGGGGAGAGTAGAATCGGGGCGGGGGGTGGGGAGGGAGGGGGGGGGGGGGGAGGGGGGGGCGGGGGGTGGGGGGGGGGGGGGGGGGGGGGGGGGGGGGGGGGGGGGGTGGTGGGGGTGGTGGGGATGGGGTCGGGAAATCGGGGTGCGGGGGGTGGGGTGGGAGCTTTTGCGGGGGGTGGGGGAGGGAGGTGGTGGTGGTTGGGTGGTGGTGGTTAAGGTTAGGTTAGGGTTTGAAGTTAATTAGGGGGTTAATGTTAGGGGGGTTAGAAGTTAGGGTTTAGTTAGTTAATTAGGGCTAATTAGGGTTTAATTAGGGTTAGATGGGTTATAGGGGTTAATTAACCCTAAAAGCTAACGGAAACTTAACATCGTTAATCATTAAAGGTATTTGGTGCATTTTATGCAAATGACAAGGGCATCTGATGCATTTTTGAAACAACGAGGGTACCTGGTGCATTTCGTGAAACCTCAGGGGTACCTGGTGAAAAAACCGATAAAATAAATATTTTCAAAGATATTTTCATAATCGGATTTTATCCCGTAAAATCATATTTCCGGAGTTAAAGGATAAAAGAAAATCTTTTAAAACGCGTTTTAATAAAGACTGGCAAAGACACGTCAGGAGCCAGGCTGGTGCGCCTAGCGCACCAGCTTGCGTCTGGCGCAGGGCCTTGCGCCTAGCGCACGTCTGTGTGTTAGGTGTAGCTTTGTCCACCTGTGTAAGGTGCACTAATCTGCACCTAACACGAGGATTTCTGACTCACACAAAGTCCTGCGTCAAGCGCACTTCTCCACGTGAGACACGACTTTTCTTTCTTATTTTTTTCAAAACGCGTACCACGTGTACGCTTTCTACTGGGCATGCCGCGTCATGCGCTTGACAAGTCAGCCTGCGCCAGGCGCAGTTGGCGCGTGAGGCGCAGTGTCGTTCTCCCTATAAATAGGCCTGATTTCCGTACAGATTTCAGAACGGATTTTTCACATTAACACACTTCGAACTCGATGAATACTTTACGAACCTCTCTACGAACTACAAAACTTCCCTACAAAATTCATACTTTCGAATACAAACACATTCAATCTACATACTTTCATACATTCAGATTTTCAGGCTTCACGATTGCTCGTCCCGAAGGTTGTCAATCTCGCAGACCCAAGCCAAGGTATAATCCTGAGGGTCTTTAAATAAATTCCCTATATTTGTATTGAAGTTACTAACTGTTTCTTTCATGATGTAGATCTTTAATATAAAAATCGTGCCTTTGTACATTCTAATCCCTTTTCTATACTTTATTTTATATTCATATTATTACTATTCATATCTATGCACTATTATATGCTTGCCTGATTATTCTATGCATATTATATGATTGTCCTGCTTTATTACTTTTATCACCCACATGTTATTTATTGTTAATCAAGACCTAAAGAACTGTTCTAATATTAATCAGATTAATTTGGAAAACCTGTTAGGCTCCCTGTAAATTGATTGCTAAATAACATATCACTAAAAAAATAGTCTTTTATGTGTTTCCTGAACAAACCTAGACTAAATTATTTTTAGGGTATTGAAAATATTATATGGTTATTTTATTGCATAAACATTGACATGAATCGATATTAAGTAGAGGTCAGCAATGAGCAACATGGTTCCTGACTATTATGATCAATTCTAACCATCTTCTTTGCCTCATATTGAGATCCTTCTGGGTGAAAATGTACTTCAAACTCTTATGATCGGTAAAGATCATGCAAGTCGCTCCATACAGATAATGTCTCCAAATTTTCAAGGCAAACAACAATAGCAGCTAACTCTAGGTCATGGGTAGGATAATTCGACTCATACGGTTTCAACTGACGCGATGCATACGCGATCACCTTCCCATTTTGTTGCAGAATACACCCCAATCCATTCTTCGAAGCATCACTATACACCTCGAATCCTTCATTTCCATCAGGCAGGGTTAAAACAGGTGCGGAGGTCAAACGCTCCTTCAAAGTCTGAAAGGTTTCCTCGCACTTCTCACTCCACTCAAATTTTGACTCTTTCTTCATCAGATTAGTCATTGGTCTTGCTATCTTCGAGAAATCCCTCACAAATCTCCTATAATAGTCAGCTAATCCCTGAAAACTCCTAATATCTGACACATTCTTCGGTGTAGGCCACTCACTAACAACTTGAATATTCGCAGGATCCACATAAACTCCTTCTTTCGACACATAATGACCCAAAAATGCTACCTTCTCTAATTGGAACTCACACTTAGAGAACTTTGCATACAACTGGTTCTTCCTAAGCGTCTCCAAAACTATCCTCAGATGTTCATCATGCTCTTCTTCACTCTTCGAATAGATTAAAATATCATCAATGAACACTACAACAAACTGATCCAAAAACTCAGGGAATATCCTATTCATCAAGTCTATGAAAATAGCCGGAGTAGTGGTCAATCCAAACGGCATCACAGTAAACTCATAATGACCATAACGCGTCCTAAACGCAGTCTTAGGTATATCCTTATTAGCTACCTTCAATTGATGATACCCCGAACGCAGATCAATCTTTGAAAACACACTTGCTCCATTTAACTGATCGAACAGGTCATCTATCCTAGGCAAAGGATACTTGTTATTGATGGTCACATTGTTCAACTCCCTATAATCAATGCATAATCTCATACTTCCATCTTTCTTCTTCACAAATAACACAGGAGCTCCCCAAGGCGACGCACTAGGCCTAATATAACCTTTCTCCAACAGTTCTTGCAACTGCGTCTTCAACTCGCTCATCTCAGGAGGTGCCATTCTATATGGTGCTTTAGAAATAGGTGCAGTACCAGGAACTAAGTTAATGGTGAACTCAACGGCTCTCTTAGGCGGCATACCAGATTTCTCGCTTGGAAACACATCCATAAACTCATTCACAATCGGTACGCCCTCAATCTTCATTTCAACCTCTTTGCTCACATCTCGCACACTACAAAAAAATAACTCACACCCCTTCTTTACCAACTTCTTCACTTGCATTGCGGAAATGACCCCAAAATTCTTAGGCTTTCCAAATCGTCGGTATGAAGTTAACTTCCCTAAAGGGCTTCTCAGCACTACCTTCTGAGCTTCACAGTCTATCTTGGCCTTATAGAAACCTAACCAGTTCATCCCCAAAATAACGTCAAGGTCTCCCAGATTGAACTCTATCAGATTATAAGGAAAAACACATTCTCCTATCTTTAGAGGTAAGTCTCTATACAATTTAGTACACCTTATAACTTCTCCAGTAGGTATACTTATAGGCAAGTCAATTACTTCAAAGTCTACTAATCCCAAACTTTTTATACTGGACGACGAAATAAATGAATAGGTCGCTCCAGAATCAAATAACGCTTTAACGAGAACGGAGTTAATAGAAAAAGTACCAGAAACTACGTCGGTAGATTTCTCAGCTTCATTGCGGCTCATCACGAACAACTTCCCCGGAGCTTTGCTCTGGTTGTTGTTGTTGTTGTTCTCATTAGCAGGCTTACTGTAGCTTCCTTGATTATTCTGCGACCCTATAGGCTTCGACCCTTGGTTGTTCGCTTGGTTGAACCCAGACCTTCCCTGATTACCATTCCCATTACCATTCTGCCCTTTCTTCTGCTTGGTGAAGCACTCAAACTCTCTATGCCCCTTCTTTTGGCAATAATGACAGGTCACTAAATCCCCTTTACAGTCTCTACTAGGATGGTTTTTGTTACATCTCTTGCAGTTTTAACTTTTCTCAGACTGTCCCTTACCATTAAAGCCTTAGCCATTCCTTCCTTGGAAACTCCCATTCCCATTCCTATTCTTCTTAAAATTCCCCTGATTTCCACCAGAATTGAAATCTTTTCTTTTCTCGCCTACTACATCATTCTTCTTATCATTCCTCGACTGAAGTCCATAAATATGGGTAGCTCTCCCATAAACAACATCTAAGGACACAAAGGTCTCACCACCTAACCCCAATTGAATTTCCTTAGTCAAACCTTGTTCGAATCTCTGAGCTTTCAGCTCTTCAGTAGCTACAACCTCAGGTGCAAATCTAGACAATGCTATGAACTTGCTATAATACTCAGAAATGGTCATACTCCCCATCCTAAGGTTTATGAACTCTTGAGCCTTTTGCTTTTTCATAAATGCAGGGTAAAATTTTCCTCTTAAAGTAGTAATACAGGAATCCCAATTAAACCCTTCCACAACACTAAGTCTAACTCCATTTTCCTTCCACCATAAATCAGCCTCATCCTTCATATACAACACAGCCTGACCTACTTTCATAGCCTCGGGACAATTCACAGCCCCAAAAATTTTATCGAACTCCCTAATCCAGCTCTCTAAGAACGTAGGGTCAGCTTTCCCCTTGAAGTGCGGTGGCTTAATTTTAGCTAATCTCTCAAACATATCCCCTGCAGGGTCAGGACGCTCAGCCCTTTCTTGAGTCAGTTTCTCCGCCAATAGGCGAATAGTAGAGGCTAACGCGATATCGTTGTTTGCCATTCTACTTCGCGACCTGAAATTTAACGTAAATCTACTTTAGGTTTTGATTCACAACTACTTGCCATTCTCTACGAAGGCATCAATCGATTTGACCATACAAGGTCGCATCGAAATAAAATTCTCATAGAATTACAATAGCACTAAGTTCACACACTATGAACCATAACAATCATATATTCACGCATGAATAATTATTCACATCAACAACCATATAAGGATCAAATGAAATCAATCACAATAAAAAAATATTTCCCTTTTCGTGTACTAAACCAATTCTCACTCAACTCAAATAACTGAATCATAACTTTTATTCCTCAAACGATAATAAGAATATTTTTCCAATCCAAAATAACCAACTTATTCCTCAATAATATAAAGATGCTAAAGAAGGAAATTTAAACCATTGTAGCTTAGCTACTTATTTAACTACTAATCTTAGAACATAAGTAAATACTCTATGGAGTTACATTATCATTTCTATCCTTATTTTCTTTATACTTCTATGGAGTAAACATTTCATCTTCAAAGTCTTCAGAGTCTTTACTATCATAATAATAATAACATGGATTTCCTAGCTCTAGTAGTTCTTCGAATCCTTTTAGGTTGAGGTCCATCCTCTTCCAACTTTGAATCACTATCACTGACCAGATCAGATCTCCAAGTAGCACTGTAGATGTCCTTTCTGGTTTGCCCTATAGCACGATCAAACTCCTGAATGACCTCATCGTCGCTATCAGGGATGTCTACTTTCAAAACACGACGCATAATAACATCTAGGCTGGTGTAGCTCTCACTATCAGACTCCATATCGGACTCATCATCACTAAGCACGATAGGGTTGGAGTAGCTTCCTACTCGGGCATCTTCACTATCAGACATGCCTAGTGGTCCGTTAACATATGAATACAACATCTATAAATACATAATACCCTCACTTAGCGTGTATTCCCAACAATAATAATAAGCAAGAATCAACAGACAATTTATAGCCAGGAATGACATCATACAATTAAGTATGGAGAAAACACTAAACATGATGAACAAAACATTTAAATGCAGACATATAATATTTATATTATATATGCCCTTCCTATTCTACCCATCTCTCACAACATTAATAAAGTAAAATGAACTAAAAGTACTAAAATAGACAACTAATAATTAAATAAATGATTTTCGAAAAAAAATGGAAAACTGAAAAAAAAAATCCGTACTAAAAAAAATTCGAGCTAAAAAAAATTTTGAATTAGAAAAATTTCTAATCCTATTTGAAACATGTTTCGAATTTATAAAATGATTTAAGCACAACGAAAAGTAGTAGGAGCTCGTTTTTTTATGAATTTCGTTGTAAGTAACTAGGCGCCTATAAATATAAGATTGGCACGAAAGGCCAATAAAAACCTAAGCTCTGATACCACTTTGTAACACCCCGACAATTCTCTATTTTCTAAAATACCTTTTTCATATAAAACTTAGAGAATTATCAAAGTATCATCGCCCGTGTGATAACGTATCTTCTTACTCAGAATTTTGCAGCGGAAATAATAAATAACTTTGAAAACATAAGTAACTTAGTCAACCATAAAGTCCACTCCAAAACCAAACCAAAAGTCAAACCAACTTTAAAGTCAACTATCCAAACCATAACTAAATCAGAATTATAAAAGTATTAAAGATATAAAACACAAGCTCTCCATGAAAACCCGAACCCATGATGCATCATCTTCAGACCTGGATTGGTCGATTCTCTATTGATCCTGAGAGACTGCTCACCAAATGGGTCATCACAGGATCAATAAGGCACAACCATGATCGACATACAGAAAAGCACGTAATCAGCAAAGCTGAGTACTACATAATAAATAAAATATAAAACCTTACATGATACTAATACCCATTACTCAACGAAGAACAATAGCAATAATATAATAAAATAACAGATTGACTATACTAGACTTGACTCCATAACCAATAGGTTAATTATAATTAGATTGAATAGGTAATGGATAGAGTTGTCCAAACCACACCAGTCTTCAATTTAGAAGACGAAGTACGGGCACGACTCCGTACTCCAACGACCAACGATATCAAGGTACTAATTTAAATAAAATAGAACACGGTGATCAATCCGGTCCCAAGAAAAGCCATGGGCTACCACCATGTACTCCAACTCATACTAGTCTAACACTTCAGATGTGCACAAGTCTAAAGCTTATTGCTATTCACTTTCCACTTTAAGTTATTAATAAATTATTATTTGTTGTGACTCACAAAGTAAGACAACCAACATAAATATCATGGATACACAAAACTTCCATTTTTATCTTAGAATTAAACAAGGTGATCAACAACTCAAATAATCCAAGAATAATTTCATTACTTAATTAATAACCAACCAATATTTATTGGTTGACTTAGATTAACAATTAACCAACCTTTCCATAGGTGAATATCCAACTTACCAAACAAGGCCCACGGTCCTTATAAAGTAAATATAATAAAATAATCCAAGGGAACAACATGATCCAATTCATGATCCAATAAACAATATAAATATTAATTCCCTCATGTGAACTAATAAAAATAAAGTTCTCAATCCCACATGCTTGCATCAATCATCCATACAAACATATAATCACCATCATAGGCAACATGCTTCACAAAATGGCATAAAACATGCAAAATCACTTGATTATAAGCCACATATGAACTATAAAAAGTTCCCTATACATGATACTACATCAATCCTAGTCTTAGAACATGATACTAGTCTACTAACACATAGGTTTGTACGTACATTGTGTAGACAAAACGAGAGGCCGCTTTGACAACCTTAGAAATCGCTCAAAGTATATTCTCTGCCTACCAAATACCAACATATCCAAGTATTAGTACTCTATTAAATTTTCAGCAACTTTAAAATATTTTAAACCCACTTAACAAGTGTTAACAACCCTCTTAAACATTAAAACTTCAACTTTTAGTGCCTCCTAGTATAGTACTACCATACTAGTCATCAAAAACCCTTAAAAATCAACAGTTTAATGTTTAAAAACCACCATAAGTATGTTAATAAAATTTTCAGCAACATATAACATCTTTAAAACCCTTTCAAACTTACTTTAACATATTTATAAATATTAGAGTACTCAATTTTCATAAACTATAACATAATATTATAATTTTCAACTCTTAAAACATTAAAAATCCATGCTTTGATGCTTAAAACCCTAACTTAAACATATATATTAAATCTGAAATTTAATTACTTTACTATACTAATTATATAATCTGAATTTTATATTTAAATCATCAAAGATACAAACTTTAGTCATTAAAACATCAAAATAATACTTAAAACATAAAACCTAAGCATTAAAATAATATAGAGGAGGAAGAGAAAATAACCAAGAAGGGGAAGGGAGAACAACACGGCCGAGAGAGGGGGAGCACCGGCGGCTGCTGCGGCTGGCGGCGGTGGTCGGCGGCGTGGCTAGCCGAGAAGAAGAAAAGAAAGAGAGAAAAGAAAAACGGGTGGAGGGAAGAGAAAGAAAGAGTGAGCCGTGTGGGGAGAGAGAGGAGATAATTTAGGGCTTTGTTTAATGAGGCAAAATTTATGAGATGGGGAACTATTTATAAGTTCCATTAGGGTCCAAAAGAAACTTGGGCTTGATGGGTTAATTTCATGAAAGATGATCATAAGGAAAAGCTATAAGGCTTAGGGTCCTTTAACCCAATATTAAAATCTTTTGTACTTCAACTCAACTAAATAAATATTAAAATAACTTTCAAGGTATGACTAAATAAAGTATTTGATTATTTAAAACATTAAATAATCCTTTGACTTTTAAAAAAATAGTCAACACTTTAAGAAATTAATTATTTAAATACTAAAACATATATAAATATACTTTAAATATATTTATAAAATTCACAAAATTGTGGGGGATTACATGAGTGGCGTGCGCGGCGTGCACATTGCTTATCCACCGCGCAGATCCACTTTGTCCCATGTAGTTTCCTTTTTGACAAAATATCAATAATTTGCAGTCCGTTGAATGCATCCAAGGATCGTAATCACTTTTAGGTTATACCTAAAACAAAACCCATCCAAAAACAAGGGTTAAACAAAACTTGTGATCACTTTTATCCCACTTCAATTAGCTGCTTACTTAAGGGAGAATGAAAGTATTTAGGGAGATTAAGCAGTCGATTAGATATGTCGTCACTTAGGGGTATCAGTTACATCTCCCAAGGCAAACCCGATACTCCTAGAGGTTTTAGTTCTGGAAGCCAAACGATGTAAATCATTATTACATATTACATTACAAACTAAGGCTCCAAAATAAAGATTTACAAGATATATACATTATTACATAATCGTTCTTAATCTCAAATAGGTAGTAATAAGGAGCAACACATTTTCCACACATAGATGTACACATAACCAAGCAACCCTAAGTAGTAAGGATCCAGCCTTCTCGGATTAGTCCTTTAAACAATTGAATCTGCCCCCACTAGGACATGTTCAAAGAACAAAATAAGTCAGTAAAAAGCTGGTACACAAGTTTCATCACTTACAGAACATGAAATGGTGGCTGAAACTATTCGATTCATTATTAATCTTTCAAATCAACATTCATATAAAATCCAATTCATATAGGAAAAGAGGTGAAAGCATGTCATACTTCTGAATTCTTAAAAGATATGCAACTTGAAACATATTGTCTCAAAGATTGTACTTTACATATGTATCATAACGAAGAAGAGGACGCGCATAGAGAGGAGATTACGCCATAGTTTTCGAGATTTTTGAGGGACGTATTACGTTCTTCTTGCAAAACTTTCGGGACATATACCCATATTGACATAATATTTTTCATCGCTGCATCCACAACTTCTTCCTCTACAAAGTATAGTTAAATAATTTAGTTCATTGTTTCGCAGATCCATTATCTATCGAGTTCAAAACAACTTGAGATATCCATGAAAACTTTGTAAACTAGGAGCTCTAGATATCCACTTGGTATGCAAAGTTCCCACATGATTAGAAATCCATAGGCAAAGTTTTAATATTGTTAAATTGACTCAAAATTACCATGAAATTGAGAGAAGTAATTTAACGAATTCCTACACTTAGAAACTAAGATTTGAAGATATTTGAAATAGGTTTACGCTATATTAATTTTATGGTCAGCACACTTGAAATTCTAACGCAACCATTTGTGTAAATTAAATTGATGATTTACATAGAACGGGTTATGGCTCCGACAGAATTGGTGGAGTTGAAGATACGGTCAGAGGTATTGTGGCATAAAGGGAAAATATGCCAAGTTTTTTTACCGTGGGGAGTGCTGCTACTGTTTGTCAAGAAGTAGGATGGGTCCATGAGGTTAGGTATTGATTATAGGGAAAATTAACAAGATCAAATTAGGAATTAGTATATGGTACCAAGAATTGATGATTTATTTGATCAACTAAAAGGTGTAGGGGTGTTTCTTTATAT
Organism: Beta corolliflora; assembly: GCA_947648045.1. NCBI lineage: Eukaryota > Viridiplantae > Streptophyta > Magnoliopsida > Caryophyllales > Amaranthaceae > Beta > Beta corolliflora. The sequence continues at coordinate 93,614 of CANSZD010004045.1, forward strand.
AGACCGCCATAGACGTGAGGTCAAGATATCACCAAATGGGCGTTGCTAAAAAAGACATTTTAAAACATTTCAGACCATGTATAGCCGCTATGAGTTTGTGGTGATGGGGCATTTGGTTTTAACGTGCCTCACTAATAGAATAGTTGTATATTGCTGCGGTTTTTAAGGGGTTTATTGCTGTAGTTTTCACACCGCCGCAGATCAAGGCGCATGAATAGGTTTTTAAGATATTGTTGCAGTTGTAAGACCACATCAATAGGTTCACATAACATTGTGGCTCCTCTAAAAGAATGCAACAACAGGTCTCACATGGGAAGCATACAAGAAGGTCAACCTAGCCTATTGCTGGGGTTGTAGCCCAAAACCGCAGCAATAGGTACCGGTAATTTTTTTTTGCTTTTAGCGAAATGCTGGCTACTTTAAGTGATTTGTTGTAAAGTCCAATAGCTAAAATATTATTGAATCTCAATTTTTGAGGAGAAACACATAGTAACATACAACCAAATTCTTTCATCAACACAAGATGTTTATACAAACAACCCTTAACCAAGGAAAAAAATAAAATCCTAGATATGAAAAATAAAGCCTTAGACTAAGATAAATACCATTAAAAGATTTCAAATTTGAAAATGAAAAAAATTAGACAACCCTTAGTCGCGAAGGTCATCTATGTGCCGTCCTTTGAGATTCCACCAACGAAAATTTCCCTACATTATTTGGGCTAATTATTATTCATATGTCGATATTTTTTACTATCAATTAACCAAATACAGATTGATCAAAAATCGAAAAAAAAAAAGAAAATGAAAGAAAAGAAACCTGATTGAGGCTATCTTCACCAGCTTTGTGTTCATCGGATTAGGACTAAGAGCGGCCAAGATCCATAATTTTGCAACATTGATCGAAATTTTGAAGATGAAGATCAAATGTAATAATACAATAGTAACTGAACTATGAACTAAAATTAAAGAAACCAAATTTTTTTTTGAAAAAATTGAATTGGATAAATCTAAACCCGTTGGAGATGATGGAGAGACAAAATGCGGTGAACGAAGGGGCGAAACTTGTCGGAGATGATGTACAACCCCTAAACGAAGTAGATTCAGACTATGTAAGCCAAAACGACGACTGTGAAGAAGGTGCAGCGTCAATTTGTCGAGTAAATGCTGGAACCGCTCCACTGTTGTCGAAGGAGAGGGAATAAGGAGGGAGTGGGTAGCGCAGTGAAGGGGAGGCGATTTAGGTTTAGGGGGGCAGAGTGAGAGTATTGTTATTTCGGGAGAGAGATGGAGGCTAGGAGGGACACGAGAGAGAGGTTGGTTGGGAGGGAAAGAGAGAGTGTGGGGTTGGCTGGGAGGAAGAGAGAGAGAGTGTGAGATTTAGGTTTAGGGATTTATAACTGTTATTTCTGTATTTTAGGCCTATCTATAGATGCGGTACTTATGGAAACCGCAACAATAAATTAATATATTAGTAATATTATAATTTATTGTTACGGTTTCTCTAAGAACTGCAGCAATAGGTAGTTTTCAACGCTTTTTTCCCACATAGTTTACTTCTGCGTATGGGGTAAAATGCAGCAATTCAATAGCAGGAATATGCTTATTTTCTACTAGTGCCTGCATCCTCTTTATGGATTTGATAGAGAGGTACTTCAAGCTGATTCTAGATCATTTTGTAGTAATCGTTATAGATTATATTTCGATATAAACGAAGAGTCGTGAGGAGCATATTAGGAAGGTGTTGGAGATCTTGAGAAGTTTTATTATAATTAAGCAAGTGCGATTTTTGGTCAGGAGAACTTATGTTTTTGGGGCATGTAGTTACTAAGGAAGGTATTGCTGGTAACCCTAAAAAAGGTAAGAATAGTAAGAGAATGACTTGCACCAACAAATGTCACGGAAGTTAGGACTTTTCTGGTTGGCCGGTTATTATCGTAGGTTTGTAGAGGATTTCTCTCGGATTGCATTGTCAATCACAAATCTAATTAGGAAAAGCACAAAGTTCCAGTGGATTGAAAAAAGAGCGAGAAAGCCTTCTACGAATTGAAGAAAATGTTAATAAGTGCCCTAGTGTTAACTCTGCTTTTGGGAAAATGATTTGAAGTTTATAGTGACGCTTCTGAGGAAGGATTACAGTGTGTATTGATGTATATTGATGTAGGATAACTGGGTGATTACTTACACTTCCAGACAATTGAAACCACATGAAAAGAACAATCTGGTTCATGATTTGGAGTTGGCAGCTGTTGTATTTGCACTAAAATTATGGCAACATTACTTATATGGTGTAACTAGGGGTGATAATCGAGTCGAGCAGCTCGCGAGCAATTCGAGATCGACTCAGTCAACGCTCGGTCAAAACTCGACTCGAGTTGGCTCGGCTCGAACTCGACTCGGCTCGAAACCTTAATGAGCACGAGTTGAGCATGACCCTGCTCGACTCGTTAAGCTCGCGAGCAGCTCGATAATTTTTTCTTATATATATTTTATGCTAAGAATATAATTTATTTAATATAAAAGGCTATTAAATATTGGAGAAATAGGGACCAAGTGATCAAGCCCAATAAAAATTTACCTCATGGTCCATGGTCAATTGGTCATAATTCATAAACTAGTAACATGAGTTTAAAAAGAAAAATAAACTAAAAATAAAAGATTTTTTTAAGTTTGAAAATTGAAGGAAAACCTAGCACCATTCAAACCCCCCATTCCCCATCCGTTTTCATTCCTAGCCATTTCATTCTATCTCTCTCTCTCACTTCAGTCTTCAACTCTTCACTATCCACATCATTCCTCAAACTTCAAGCAGTTTAGAAAAAAGCCTAGCTCAAGGAGGACATCACCTACGCAACTATAGAAATCGCCAAAATAGAGAGTGGCCACCAGGGGGGGGGGGTGGTCCGCGGGCCTTGGGGGGGGCGAGATTTCGGCCCGAAAAAGTGAAATTACCGGGTTGGGCATGGGGAAAATTAAACCACACCTCCCCACCCCGTTTCCCTTCAACAATTTGGGGCCGTGCGCCTGGGGCGGGCGGGAGAAAATTAATTTTTAATAATAATTTATTAATTATATTAGAATAATTAATTTTTAAATAAAACCTTTTAAATTTTTTAAAATATATACAATTATTAATATTAATGAATAATTTCATTATTTTTGAATTTGATTGAATTATAATATATGAAATTTGATTAAAATATACACAATTTGGTTGAATAATTACTTGTGCATGCGAGTTTTTGGTGTTTTCCGGCAGTTTGTTGTATTTTCTGGTTGATAAATGGTAGGTTCTCTTTTTTTTTCGGTTGTTTTTCCATTTATCAATTTCGTTTGTTAAATTCGATTTATTGTTTCGTTTACTAATTTCATTTTTTAATTTCTTTTCGATTATGTGTTGTTGTTGTTGATGAATAATATTAATGTAGTAAGAAAAAATTTCCTTTTTAATTGTTGTTGCCTGTTGCTGTTGTTAATTGTTGTTTTTGATGTATTAAAAATTGATTTGTTGATACTTGTTATAAGTACAATAATATGGTCAGATTTTTTTTTTTCATTTTTAATACTTGCTGATTGTTATTAAACTATAAAACTTTCTGAATTTTACTTCTAATACTTGTCATCTTCATTTTGTTTTATGTGAAATGATGTTGTTGTTGACTAAATGTGGTTGGTGTTATGTTTGAATTATGCCTGTTTTTATTTTATTCTTGTTTCTTGAAAATCATTTTGCTAATTATTTGGCATGAATATTTGTAGGTCATTTGGTCTTTTGGAGAAGATTGAAGCAACAAACTTGCAATAGAGGATTTAATGAAGAAATTTTTGGAATCTTGGATATTAGATTGTCTTGTAATAGCCAATAGGTTTTAAGAGCTATGTAATGTTCAAATGGAGGCATGGAGGAACCTTGAATATATTTTTTTTAATATTTTGTTAATTGTTGTAGTAATTGTAATGTTTTTCCTTTAAAAGTATTAACAAAATCAATCTAAAACTAATTTTATATTATTTAATCTAAACGAGCTAGCGAGTATTTGAGTCGAGTTCGAGTCGAGCAAGTCGAGCACGAATCGAGCAGTCGAGCTCGAGTCGAGTTGCAAAAAAAATTAACGAGCACGAGTCGAGCAAGGGTTTGGAGAGCTTAACGAGTTTTCGAGTCGAATCGAGCAGGATTTGCGAGTTTTCGAGTCAAGTCGAGTAGGGCCCTGCTCGCGATCGACTCGCTCGATTAGCAGCCCTAGGTGTAACCTGCAAAATATACATTGACAATTAGAGCCTGAAATATATTTTCACCCAGAAAGAAATGAGCATGAGGCTGCAAAGATAGATGGAATTGCTATAAGACTATAACAAAATTAAGAAGTAGGATATTGATTGAGGCGCATAGTAGTTCCAATTCTATACACCTAGGAAGAGACAATATGATATAAGATCTCAAAAGGTATTTTTAGTCGAAGGGGATGAAACGAAATGTCCCATTTTATAGCAAAATTTTTCATATATTACAAGGTGAAATTTGATTGACGGGACATGTCGGGATTGTTGCAGCTGTTGTCAGTGCCAGAATGGATGCGAGACTCGATTTTTATGGAATTTGTAATGGGATTGCCTAAATTGAAGTAAGGCAATGACTCCATTATGGTGATAGTGGATAGGTTCACCAAGGCTGCATGATTTGTTCCGATAAAGGAAACCTGGAGTACGATAGTTGGTTAATGTAATCCCCCGCATTTTTATGAATTATATAAGTATATTTCATATAGTTTAAAATGTATTGATAATTATATTTAAAGTTCTTTCGAGAAAAAATTCAACTATTATTATTATTATTATTATTATTATTATTATTATTATTATGTTGGAGGTCAAATACTTTAAGTTAACAAGTTTTGACTTTATTGAGTCAAAGATTATATAATTATTTAAAAGAGTGTTATAGTTTCCTAGTTGGAGTAAAACTCCAAAAAACTATAAATAGAGGATTAGAAGTTCATAAGACAAGTTTAGAAATCCTAGTGTCCCTCTCTATTTTCGGCCCTTTCTCTTTCCTCTCTCTTTTTAGCCCTCTCTCCCTTCTCCTCCCTATCACTCGATTTTCTCGCTGTCCTCTCCTCCTCCTCCTCGCGTGTCATGCTGCCACCATAGCACCATCGGGCACCGCTGCCTTTTATTCTTCTTCTCTCTTTTTCCTTCCTCTCCCGCCGATACTCTCTTCCTTCCTCCTCTTCATTTCTTTTTCTTTTCTTCTTTTCATTTCTTTTGTTTTCAGTTCTATTATTATTATTATTATTATTATTATTATCATTATTATTATTATTATTATTATTATTATTATTATTATTATTATTATTATTATTATTATTATTATTATTATGAGTAGATTAATATTATAATTTATGAAGTATAGATTATGATATTAATAGTAATTATTTTCAAATTTAAAGGTTTAAAATTTAGAGTTTATAAAAGTATCATATAATTTGCATAATAAGATAATAAGTTCCTATATACTTCATCCACTTTTTTTAAGTGATCACTTCCCTGATTTGAAAATATCAAGTGACATGTAACTCAAAATGACAATCGAAACATCTACTTATCCTCTTATATATGTGGTCCAAACTTTCTATCTTTTTTAAACACGGCAAAGGGACAAAGTTGAAGTCCCTCTTACATGGGGACATGGAGTGAGACTCGATCCCAAGATCTCTCGGATATGAGAGGTTATGCAAACACCACTAGACTATCACCTGCTGCTAGGGATGTCAGTGGGTAATGGACCCTACCTGGATCCGTAGATTCAGATCCATTTTTAGCGGATTTGGATCTTCAAATTTTGGACCCGACGGATCTGGGCAGGATATGGATTCTATTTTTTAAAAACGGATATGGACCGGGTCCTAAATTATTACCCAGATCCGGATCCGTTACCCGTTTTTTTAAAGTTATTTTAAAATATATAATTAAAAGGGTAAAACTTAATGTTAAACTCTTAATGTTCTTTATGCTTGGATTTGTTATATTAAGGTTGAATGCTTGTTTACTTCAACATCGATAAATAAAATGCTACGCTGTTTTGTTCTTTAAAATCATTAATTATTGAGAAAATTAGGGTCGTTTGAAGAAAATAGGTTAGGATCCGTTTTGGACCCGGATCCATAGTTACCATTGGATCTGGATCCTCAATTACCCAACAGTTCGGGTCGGATCCGGATCCATGCCCGAAAAACGGAGATGCGGATATGGATCCTGAGGATCCTGGCCCAGATCCTACCCCGCTTCACATCCTTAAATCTAATTCCTCGAATGTTGCTTAAATCTACATGCTCAACCTTCGTAGATGTCAACTATAATATATGTATTATACTTGTTATTGTTATTATTTTATTATTATATTACTATTAGCTTATTATATTATTATTAAAAAATATTATAATCATGGTTAAATAAGGTTAACAATAATAATATCATAATTACAATATTTTAAATTGCTTTAAATAACTAGAGATAACGTGTTTTGTTATTAATAGTGATGAGTTCTACTACTTTAGTCATAAAAAGTGGGGTGAGAGATAAATTTTTTATGTGGAATTTTACTTGTTGATAAATGTTAATCATTTTGATTTTCTACTAGTGTTTTGAATCAAACAAATATTAGATATATTAGTGGTGAAGTTATGTATAGGCAAGTATATAAATAGTATATTTTTTTGTTAAATTGTTCATCATAAGAGATAATTAATAATTATTATTTTTTAAAGGGTGAATTTTAATAATTATTACTTCTAATAAATTTTGGGGTAGTTTTCGTTGGGGTAATATTTATGTTATTACTCATTAATTTTTTTTATAGATAAGTTTTGTTTTTTTTTATTTTCAATCACACATGCTTAAATCTAATTCCTCGAATGTTGCTTAAATCTCACATGTTCAACCTACTGTAGATGTCAACTAACATATCTGGTGAAGTCTTATAAGAGTGATACCCAAGACCTGAAATCGAATCCTGTTTATATTCAGTTACAACAAAAAATGCTCACCTACTTACAACCATTTGATATTGAAAAAAAATGCTCAAGCCTACTTGCAGCATTTGATATTGATATATATGTAGCGACGAACCATCACCCGGTTAGAAAACAATATTTTCCTTCTTTCTTTCTTTCTTAATTCACTCATTTTAATCTCCGCCTACAGTCTATCAGGAAGCCAAAGCTCTTTCTCAATTCTCATTCAAGCATCTCCCACCTGTTCAAGCTCATCGAGATCTACTCAGGCAAGCTCCCTAATTTTCCTCAATAACTGTTCTACTATCGTAACTAATCAATTTACAGAATTTGGTATGTCATTAATTGCACCTAACATGTAGATCTGAGTTTCAAACATTTGCACATCGAAATGCATTAGTGATTTGTAGAGTTTTTGCATTTGACGCATCCTTTTGTGTATTTTATAGACTTCGTTTTAGGGTTAATGCCAGATTGATTATTGGGGTCAGTTTTATTTAATTCTTGATTTGTGTTACGCGGAAATTTCATACTTCTATATTTTTTCGATTCTCTTAATTTTAAAGTGCAAGAAATATTAATTTATAGGTTGTATTGGGATTTTTTTTTTGTGGGGGTAAAGATATGATGCTACTGTAATATTGAGAATTTCTGTTGATTTTTTTAGCTATTTGCTGTGGATTTGTACTTTGCAGATCTGTAATGTTGACCTGTATGATACTGATTGTGAAATTATAGTGTAGATTGGATGTTGTGCAACTGTTGGAGTTAGGTTATATTGAAGATCAAGTTGTTTTGTTGGCTTTATATTGCAATGGCTTCTTCTGAGAAGAGGGCGCTGCAAATGAACCGGGTTTTCTTGAGCTTGTTCGTGTTATTATATGTTTGTGATGGGTTTTATTTGCCCGGGACTTACATGCACACATATTCAAATGGTGATGAAATTTACGCGAAAGTGAATTCACTGACCTCCATTGAGACTGAGCTTCCCTTTAGCTATTACAGTCTTCCGTATTGTCGGCCACATGATGGAGTCAAGAAAAGTGCTGAGAATCTCGGGGAGCTTCTCATGGGAGATCAGATTGACAATTCTCCTTACCGTTTTCAGATGAATGTTAATGAGACAGTTTTCTTGTGCATCACTAGTCCTCTTACTGAGCAGGAGGTGAAACTATTGAAACAGAGAACTCGTGATCTATACCAGGTGAACATGATGTTGGATAATCTCCCTGCGATGAGATATGCAAACCAAAATGGTGTAAAGATTCAATGGACTGGGTTTCCTATTGGTTACTCTCCAGCTAACAGCAATGATGATTACATTATAAATCATCTGAAGTTCAGGGTTTTGATTCATGAGTATGAAGGGAATACTGTGGAAATCATTGGTACAGGGGAGGAAGGTATGGGTGTAATCTCAGAAGCTGACAAGAAAAAAACATCTGGTTATGAGATTGTTGGTTTTGAGGTTGTTCCCTGCAGTGTTAAGCATGATCCTGAAGTGATGTCGAAGGTTCACATGCATGAAAACATTAGTTCAATCGACTGCCCCATGGATCTTGAAAAGTCTCAGATCATACGAGAGCATGAGAAAGTTGCATTTACTTATGAGGTTGAGTTTGTGAAAAGTACTACTAGATGGCCATCTAGATGGGATGCTTACTTGAAAATGGAAGGTGCAAGGGTGCATTGGTTCTCCATATTGAATTCCCTCATGGTGATCTTCTTCTTGGCTGGCATTGTGTTTGTAATATTTTTGAGGACTGTAAGACGAGATCTAACCAGGTATGAGGAACTGGACAAAGAAGCTCAAGCGCAAATGAATGAGGAGCTATCAGGATGGAAGCTTGTTGTGGGTGATGTGTTTAGAGAACCTGACCACCCTAAGCTATTGTGCGTCATGGTTGGAGATGGTGTCCAGATTACAGGAATGGCTGCCGTGACTATTGTTTTTGCGGCTCTTGGTTTCATGTCTCCAGCATCTAGGGGAATGCTATTAACAGGGATGATAATTCTCTACCTTCTGCTTGGAACTGTTGCTGGCTATGCTGGTGTATATCTATGGAAAACTATCAAAGGAACATCAGATGGTTGGAGGTCAGTTGCCTGGTGGAACGCTTGTTTTTTCCCTGGGATTGTCTTCGTCATCCTTACTATATTGAATTTCCTTCTTTGGGGGAGCAAGAGTACTGGTGCTATTCCCATCTCTTTGTATTTTATTCTCCTCTCTCTCTGGTTCTGCATTTCAGTGCCCCTCACTATGTTTGGAGGTTTTCTTGGAACCCGAGCTGAGCCTATTCAGTTTCCTGTGCGAACTAATCAGATTCCAAGGGAAATTCCTGCGCGAAAATATCCTTCATGGTTGCTTGTTCTTGGTGCTGGTACCCTTCCATTTGGGACCCTGTTTATCGAGCTTTTCTTCATCTTGTCCAGCATTTGGCTCGGAAGGTTCTATTATGTCTTTGGTTTCTTGTTCGTTGTTCTCACGTTGCTGGTGATTGTTTGTGCTGAAGTTTCTGTTGTCCTGACTTACATGCATCTTTGTGTTGAAGATTGGCGATGGTGGTGGAAAGCATTTTTTGCTTCGGGCTCTGTTGCTCTTTATGTCTTCCTTTACTCCATTAATTACTTGATTTTTGACCTCCAAAGTCTCAGTGGACCTGTTTCAGCCATTCTCTATCTGGGCTACTCCTTGGTTATGGCAGTTGCAATTATGTTGTCTACCGGCACCATTGGATTCCTCATGTCATTCTACTTTGTCCATTATCTGTTCTCATCAGTAAAGATTGATTGAAGTTTATATTTGATGATTGCTATTCTATACGAATTTTCTGCAAGGCCCAAGAGGAGATTTTGTTGTCCAGTTTGCTCACATCTGTCAAATATACTCCGCTGGATGGGCAAAACATTGTTACACTAGTTGGAGGATTATTTAGTAGCTTTGGAAGACACAAAGCATGGTCGCCCGCTCTCTTTCAATTTAGCCTGTATGCTCTTTTCCCTTCCCTTTTCCCTCTTTCACTTCATATGATGATGCACTGGAATTTTTCAGTTTTGAGATGCATTCTCACTAGATGTCCTCGTTTATATGCCAGTTTCTACAGGCAGAGATGTACTCAATTGGACGTATTTTGATTGATTAGATATATGTTTAGGCCAAATGTCTGTTTCATTCACATGCTTTCTCTTCCATGCATTATTATCTTGTTTGAGTTTTATGAGAGATTGAGCAATTATCCCTTTATTGAAACAGCAATTGTGATCCCCTCAAAAAAAAAAAAAAAACAGCAATTGTGATCATAATTCTGCTATTGCTGGCGTTTCTCACTCCCTCTCCCTTGCTCACATTGTAATGAACTAAGCAAAAATTTACTCAATGTGTAGTGGAAAGTCAATATTTTTTTGCACCCTCGTCATCATATCTGGTTCGACGGAAGAAACAAATGTAGATTTTTTCCTCTGTTCGTTATTTGCGTGAAAAGTTAAAAAAGAAAATAAAGAATGAAATGGACGGGAGAGGAGAAGGTAAGAAAAAGGGAGGAAAATGACATTTCTTCGTTAAAAAAAAAGATTTTGTTACCATTTTGGAATTGTTTTCCGTTCCACCAAACTATCTCCTAGTTTGAATCTGTAAATAGCATAAGCTGAAAATAGACTCGTGCAAAGTTGCAAACTGAGCATGAAAATTTCTCGCTGCAGTCTCCTTTCATGAACTTGTTCATGGGCCTTAAGGTTAAGGCCTAAGAAGCAGTACAAGAAGTCGCGTGACTCGTAAATCGTAGTAGTGCAGCAAAGTTAAGCAGACGTGTGGATGTGATTCAACTAGGGAACATCCGCCGGCCACCATGCTCACTGCTCTCAGGTTTTCAATAATTAATATTGAAGAAGAAATTTAAGCATTAAATAGCTAAACTTGCGCTAGTGTATTACTTCAGTGTCACTCAATTGGTTTTGAATTCTTGGCCCTTGGGCCAATCAGTTCTTTCGTTGCAAAATGCAACATATTGCACGTTCCTCCTTCCTAATTCTATCATTGACTTTAGATGGTACTACTTCCGTTTTACAATACATGTACCATTTTCCAATTTTAGATGTTTCACAATACATGCACCAATTCCTCTTTTGAATGTTTCACAATGCATCTCCTCTTTTAAAACATAATAAAAATTCAAATGGGTGTAAAATACAACCACAACACTCTCTCCTCACCCTTGGTTTGTGTGCCATATAGAAATGATGCATGTATTGTTAGGGCTGGTAATGGGTCGGAGATGGGGCAAGTGGACCTCAACCCGCCCATCACCTGCGAACCAAATCTCCATCCACACCATCCATCACCCGCCAAAAATTCCACTCATATCCGCCCCATCCGTCAACCGCAGATGGGGCGGGTGAGAAATGGATGACACTTGAAAAAGTTGTTTGTATACTTAACAATTTAAAGAAGTTAATAAGTGAAAATTTAGCCATCGATTAGCAGCAAAGCGACTAAATATCAATTGTCAATTCATAATACATGCTGGAAATTAATACTAATAATAATATATATAGTATATTATACTACCTTCGTATTTTTTTAGTTGCACCATTTGCTTTTTGGCACTATTTATCAACCAGCTTTGTTAAACTATCTCGTACCATTATATAAGAAAAAATATGGTCAAGTGGGGTCTTATTAGATTCGTCAAAATGCGAGGATTCCAAATATTAAATTTTTATAATTTTTTCTTACACCCAATAAGATATATTAACATTCAAAGAAACATCTCGACAAATGTGAAAAAACAAATGCATGGTGCAACTAAAAAAATAGAGAGGTAGTATATTTTTTTATATATATTTATATCTATTAGTATATTCAATATATATATATTACATGGGTGGATGGATGTAGGAGGTGATGGGTCAAAAAAATTTCACCCATGGATAATTTTTCAGCTCTATGTATTGTGAAACAAAGGTAGTATTTAGGTGGTTGTAGTTGGGAAGTTTTGCTGTAGCAGTGTGTTGTACAGGTTGTAAGATTTTTTTCTAAAGTAAGATGAAGGGGGAACACTTGAGGGGGATAAGGAGAATTCTTGAAATGAGCCTCATAAGGTTTAATCCCTAGAACTCAGGGATACGAGATGGTGTAACACCCGACCCATTCAGAGTCGAGTTCACCACAACCACCATAACCAATTAATTGCTGCCACCCACCACCCACCACCAGTCACTATTGCAAAAGCTCCTTCGACATCCTACGATGGCAGTGATGCACCACACATGGTAAATTATTTCATATCATCCAAAAAGTTATAGGCGCGAGAAAGAGCTTTTCTACCTAGGTGGGGGATCGATCTTTGTGTACCCCTACCTAGGCAGAGACGCGCAATGATTGCGTCCCAGCCTACGTGAGTGGTAGGCTCTAGTCGTATGCACCTATCAAATATAAAATGTCTACTATCTTCTACAACTACATGCACAAGGGAAGTAAGATTCGTATCCACAGGGAAAAGGGAAACAAGTTTAATACTTAACATAGTCAAACACCTAGATGACTCTAAGTCTTAAGTAACCAATGTGATGGGGGATTTAATATCACTTACCACTAACTATGCTAAACAAGTAAGTAAAAGTTATAGAAGTCAATGAGAACAAATCTTAGGTCTGATTAATATCCACTTACAACTGCTTCATTGATCATCGAAACCATAACTCTAATGAGGTCCTTGGTTACTTAATGTTGAGATAAAATCTCCTATTCTCCTTAATTGTAGTTAAACGAACACGATCCGCGTGACTATAAAACCCTTACTATCAATTGACCTAGTCGATTAGTGTCTAAGTTCAAACTGGTAATACCAATGAAAACTGAGAATCAATAGGCTTGCCAATGTCATACAAGCGATAAACATTTAATAACCTTTTTTAATTTCCTTAAGTTCTAACAATAATGATCAAAATTTAAAGTTGGACCTTATAGTTTGCTACAAAATGATAAAAGAATAAAACGATCCGATTCTATTCTTTAAATCTAGCAATAGATTAATCACACAATTCACTAGTACAGAAAAGATGATTTGCGTCGGTTCCGGGACCCTCATTTGTGTTGGTTCCGGGTCCGACGCTACAGGTCTCGACGCAAATACACATAAATGATCTGCGTCTGGTGTTCGACGCAAAATATGGGTCATTTGCGTCGGATGTCCCTAAGATGCGACGCAAATGACTTTTAAAAAAAAAACGCTCATTTGCGTCGGATGTTACCTAACATCTGAAGCAAATGGCTTTTTTTAACTTATAAAAAATGCTCATTTGCGTCACATGCTAACTAACATGCGACGCAAATGACTTTTTTTTTTAAAAAAATGGCTCATTTGCGTCGGATGTTTCCCAACTTGCGATGCAAATGACTTTTTTTTTATTATGGAAAAAGAGCCATTTGCGTCGCATGTTAGGGAACATCTGACGCAAATGGCTCTTTAATTTTTACATAATAAAAAAAAATCAATTGCATTGCATGTTAGGTGACATCCGACGCAAATGAGCATTTTAAAAAAAAAAATCAATACTACAATCCAGCATTATAGAAGCAATCAGACTGAAACAAAAGCCATCGTGGGATTAGTTTAGAATTTAGATCAAGTCAATTTTGTGCCGTCCGGATCATCCCAGCTGTTTCTGTCAAGAAACTTTAAGTAAAGATGAAGGGGATGCCAACTGAATGCCGAGAGAGTACGAGAGCTCCGATGGTCTTAACGCCGGTAAACCTGCAAAGTACACTGAAAAACTACCCCGGGGGTTTTTCCGGGAACGCCCCTCCGACGCTCAAGTCAGTAATTGAGGTAGAGAGAGAAAGCAGTAATTGTAGAGAGAGATGCTCTAGCTTTTTAGGTGAGAATTGAATACCTTTTGACTGATGGGACAAGCACTATTTATAGTGGTTGTGAATTCCAATAAAATAGGGTATTTAGGTCAACTCCAGCTGGTGGAGGGTTGATGGCCCTAGGAATAGGGGTATTTCGGTAATTTTACCCACAATGGGCTGGTCTTTGGAATGGGCCCAAACAATTAGCCCCACGCCAATTAACCGGAGCGAAAATCCGATTTTCAGGGGCGGTTGATTGGCGGAATTGAGAGGATTGCGTCTCCGTTAGGCTAGGATCGTTAGAACGCATTTGCAAGGCCATATGCCGACCCTCGTACACTGACCGAGGTTGAGTCGCGAAGCGGAGGAGCTTCTTCGACCGTAGCAGACAGCGCTAGGCCGAGGAGCTCTCGCGCGCTAGGCCGGGGGGGCGCTAGGCCGAGGAGCTCTCGCGCGCTAGGCCGCCGAGGGACGCTAGGCCGAGGGAGTCCTCGACTGGCCGAGGGGGTCCTTGACCATGGCCGAGGGAGTCCTCGACTGGCCGAGGGGGTCCTCGACCATGGCCGAGGGGGTCCTCGACCTGGCCGAGGGGGTCCTCGACCATGGCCGAGGGGGTCCTCGACCATGGCCGAGGGGGTCCTCGACCATGGCCGAGGGGGTCCTCGACCATGGCCGAGGGGGTCCTCGACCTGGCCGAGGGGGTCCAGGACCTGGCCGAGGGGGTCCAGGACCTGGCCGAGGGGGTCCTCGACCATGGCCGAGGGGGTCCTCGACCATGGCCGAGGGGGTCCTCGACCATGGCCGAGGGGGTCCTCGACCTGGCCGAGGGGGTCCTCGACCATGGCCGAGGGGGTCCTCGACCATGGCCGAGGGGGTCCTCGACCTGGCCGAGGGGCTCCTCCTTCGACCATGGCCGAGGGGCTCCTCCTTCGACCATGGCCGAGGGGGTCCTCGACCTGGCCGAGGGTGTCCTCGACCATGGCCGAGGGGGTCCTCGACCATGGCCGAGGGGGTCCTCGACCTGGCCGAGGGGCTCCTCCTTCGACCATGGCCGAGGGGCTCCTCCTTCGACCATGGCCGAGGGGGTCCTCGACCTGGCCGAGGGGCTCCTCCTTCGACCAAGGCCGAGGGGCTCCCTCAACAAGGCCGAGGCACGGAGGGCGGAGGCCGAGGAGCCGAGGCTCATGCGGGCAACTGGGGTGCGCAAGGCCGAGGGGCCGAGGCTCGTGCGCGGCAACCTGGCCGAGGGCTAATGAGCCCCTGCATCCAACAAGGTATGAAGGTAATGAAACTTAGATTATTTTCCTGAGTATATGTCCAAGGTCGCCCTTCGGAGGGGCTAATGAGCCCCTGCATCCGAGAAGGCATGAAGTAGTCATACCTAGTTTATTTTTCTAAGTATAGGACGCTCCTCATTTGGCTGAGGGAGGCCCAAGGTCGTCCTTCGGAGGAGCTAATGAGCCCCTGCATCCGAGAAGGCATGAAGTAGTAATACTTAGTTTATTTTTCTAAGTATAGGACGCTCCTCATTTGGCTGAGGGAAGCCCAAGGTCGCCCTTCGGAGGAGCTAATGAGCCCCTGCATCCGAGAAGGCATGAAGTAGTAATACTTAGTTTATTTTTCTAAGTACAGGACGCTCCTCATTTGGCTGAGGGAGGTCCGAGGTCGCCCTTCGGAGGGGCTAATGAGCCCCTGCATCCGAGAAGACATGAAATAGTAATACTTAGTTTATTTTTCTAAGTATAGGACGCTCCTCATTCAGACGAGGGAGGTCCAGGGTCACTCTTCGGAGGGGCTAATAAGCCCCTGCATCCGAGAAGGTGTGAGGCGTTGATACTTAGTTTATTTTTCTAAGTATAGGACGCTCCTCGCTTGGCTGAGGGAGGTCCATCCTAGAAGGCATTGAGTTATGATTCTTAGCTCATTTGTTTAAGTATAGGACGCTCTCCTCATTGTCCGAGGGAGGTCCCCGCTCAACATGCCTGGGGTTTCAAGTCAATTGCCGAGCCGGTATGACTTTCACTATGCAACCGGGGGCCCAATGAGTCCTTATTCATCGAATCTTCCTCAATAGTGTGGCCCTATTGGAGGTTTTGCTCATGAAAGCCCATCTAGAGAGCGGGGCCCGAGGCTCTTCCATCCTTTTCTCTATATAATGGGGGAAGGAGAATTCATTTTCTCATTCTCATTCCATTCATTCAAAGCACTCCTTGTCTCTATCTCTCTAGTTTATCTCACTAGAATTGGATTCGACTTCTTCCTTCGACTAGGTTTTCTTCACTTAAGGTACGCCCGACCTTCCTTTCTTTGTCTTTTCTTTTTAATAAAAAGGACGGCCGACCCCTTTTGTTAGTAAATAATGGGGTCCGAGTCGGAGTCGGGTACCCCTCCCGAATCTCCTCCCATGTACGAGTTATCGGAGGAGACTCGGGGTAGGAATAACATTAGTGACGACAACGGCTCGTTGCCTCGACCCTTCTGGCCGTTCCCGATACGGTTCCTCTCCGAGCCCGCCCCGGTCCTATGTGGAAGAGGGCCGAGGGAGTCATGCCCTACCCTTGGGAGGTATCCGTGGCCTATCCATATGCACAACATAGTTACTTAGACCATTTCCTTTATGATGGTGTAGTTATGGCCGACCGTGGCGACGTCAGCGATAATTCGGACCAAGTAGAGTACCCTCCACTCGTGCCTGGCGGGGGCCGATCAACTGCTACCCGTGTCCTACTTGGATGAGTGTGATGATGAGGGATATGTCCTCCTTAGGGGTGAAGTGGTTCATTCGTGACCCTTACGCCTTGTATAGGCCAAGGGATACGAGTACGGTGTTGACTACACCCCCGGGTGTGTTGCGGTTTTATCGAGCATGTTTAGATTTTGGCCTAAGATTCCCTATCCATCCCTTCATTAGGGAGCTCATGACCGCGTACAACCTTACGTTCACGCAAGTGGTGCCCAACTCATGGTACACCATTTTGGGTTTTGTTATGGTTTGCCACTCGTTGGGGGTCACTCCCACCCTTCGTTTATGGAGAAACCTGGTTAAGTTAGTGAAGATCCCCGAGACCGAGGAAATCGGCGGTGGTTGGTGGGGTTTCCAATGCCGAAAGGGGTACAAGATAGTTCGGAAGATGCCTTCGACTCAGAAGAAGTTCCGTCGTCAGTTTGTTTATGTTTATTACGGCGGTGATTGGAATGTGCCTACCATGTGGTCTCGAGAGGAGCCACAGAGTCATTTGAACTTTAGGGTACCGGAGATGTCGAGGGATGAGGCCGTGGCTGCCTGTTACTTCCAGACTCACCGTCAGATGGTCAACGGGGAAAGAGTCCTTGTCCCTACTAATTGGCTCCCCAAGCCAAAGTACGCCCAGTGATGAACACTTCCTATCGGCCTTTGGAGTGAGCCGGCTTACCCCCGGGGTAATGGGCGGGGGTTGTCTTTTCATACTTAGTCTTTTGCTTGATGTATGCTAATGTTGCGTTGCTTTTTCTTTTGTACAGTTGTTTCCCGATCACGCTTGGACGAAAAGATGGCAAAGAGAGTTGATGTCGCTGCTATCATGGCTCAGAGGCTCAGGAGGGAGCTTCAAGGCGGGGCGATGGGGGTACCCCCGCCACCTTCGGTGAGTCTCGCCTTCTACTTCTGGTTTCTTTTGTCATTTATGTTTTTGTGCTAACTTTTGATGCCTTTAGGATCCTGCTAAACCACGACGCAAGAAGGAGCGCTCCACGACTCAAGCGGAGCGCCCCGAGACAGTGATTGCCTTGGAGCACCAGCGTTCTAGCGCAGAGGGGAGGCCTTCCTCAAGTAGAGGACCATCCCTCCAGTCTGGGCTTGATGCCCACTTTGACGGGGGTGACTATGACCTTCCTCCAACTCCTACATACACTCCTTCTTCTCCCTCGCCACCACCGAAGAGGGTGCGTGGTCCTATAGGCTGGGCCGACGTCCCTTTCGTTAGGTTGTCTACCGATGATAAGGGTCGGCGGCTAAGGAGGGTTTGCAAGGAGCTAGCATCTTCCACGGATGCGGAGTATTTGGAGTCTGTTGGCGAGGCCGAGGTGGACGAGCTTCACCACGTCTGGATGGATGTAAGTGTTGTGTGTCATCTTTGTGCCTTATTATCTTGTATGCCTTTCTAACTTCTTTCTTTATCTTTGTAGATGTCTATTCGGATGACTATGCTGGGACGCCGCCGTATTGCTTTGACCGAGAAGAATGAGAGGTTGTCCGCTAGGGTAGCCGATCTGGAGGCTGCGGCTCAGCAGCATCAGGCTACGGTAAAGGCCTTGGAGGAGAAGCTTCACTACACTGAGTCCGAGCTGACAAGGGCGGTGAGGGCCATCGCCAATGATCAGGCTGACTTCCTCGAGAAGTCAAATGACTTCACTAGCCAGATTAACCGTCTGACAAGGGATCGTGATGATGCTTTGAAGGATCGTGATGATGCTTTGAAGAAGGTGGGTCGCCTCTCAACGAAGTTGAGAGAGTCCCGACTGAAGGAAGAGAGATGCTCTGCTGACTGGTTCCAGGCCTGGCAGGAGTCAGATGAGTGTTTGGCGTACAACGCTGAGGTTGGTGAGAGCGCCTTCCTGGCAGGCGAGGAAAACGCACTAGCTCGGATGCGGAAGGCCGTGAGCCAGGACTGTCCATCATTCGATTGGGAGGCCTCGGCTCGGACCTATCAGTCCCCCGCACCCAGCCGAGATGGCCGCACTACATGGTCAGTTGGCGGCTACCAGTTTGGGCCAGCAGGTTGAGCCCAACACCCAGCAGTCCTCGGCGGGCTATGAGGGTGCTGAGTATGATGAGGAGGGTGCTGAGTGTGATGAGGGTAGGGATTTCGGTAGCTCTTCTCATTAGTGCCTTTGTATTGACTTAGCTTGTATTTTTGTTGAATGAGGTAGCCTTTTGTTTGTCCGAGGCTTCCTCCCTTGCATTGTAGCCTTCAAAGAGGTGGCCTTTTGTTTTCGAGGCTGCCTCCCTTATATTGTAATGTTTCATGTTAGTAATGCGAATCATTCACTGATCTTGCTTTGTTGAGTATTGTGATTTTCAGTTTCTGCTTTTTGTTTCATGTTTCTTTGTTTGGCCGAGGTACTACCTGGCTCACACTATTTTGGATGATACGGTGCAACGTATATACTTCGTCAGACTTAGGAAGTGCGCCGAAGCATATGCTTGGCCTCTTTTCATTCATTACTAATGTCTTTTTAGGAAGTGCGCCGAAGCATATGCTTGGCCTCTTTTCATTCATTACTAATGTCTTTTACAAAAATTGCGCCGAGGTCAAAAGCCTGGCCCATGTACATTGATGCCCCTAAATAACAATACTTAAACAAAATACCTCTTCAAATTATCTGCATTCCATGGTCGAGCGAGAGGGACTCCTTCAGGTGATTCGAGTCGATAAGTTCCTGGTTTAATTACGTGAGTGACCTTGTAGGGTCCTTCCCAGTTGGGGCTGAGCTTGCCTTGGAGGTGCGAGTTCCCCGTTGCTTCAATCTTGCGAACAACCCAATCCCCTAACTGTATGGGCCTGTGCTTCACTCTCCGGTTGAAGTACCGAGTGACCCTCTGCTTGTATTGGATGGATCGGAGGAGAGAGTTACCCCTGATTTCTGGTAGAAGGTCAAGATTGATGGGTTTCTCTTGCTCATTTTCAGCGTGGTCATAGAATGTCATACGGGGGGAAGGTATGCCAACTTCCACGGGGAGAACCGCCTCGCTCCCATAGACGAGCCGAAAAGGAGAGTAGCTCAGTAGCTTCCGACGACGGTTGTTCGTGCTGACCAGAGTATCCCTGGCAATTCGTCGACCCATGCCCCCTTGGCTCCGTCCAAGGACTTTTTAATCCCTTTGAGAACAACCTTGTTGGCCGCCTCAGCTTGGCCATTCGTCTGGGGCCTTGAGACAGCTGAAAACCTGGTGCTTATGCCGAAACGATCACAATAGTCCCGGGTCGGCCCACTATTGAACTGCCTTCCATTGTCAGATACGAGGGTTTTGGGGACTCCGAACCTTGTGATGATGTTCCTCCAGATAAACATTTGCACTTGCTTGTCCGTGATTGTGGCAAGGGGCTCAGCTTCTATCCACTTGGTGAAGTAATCTATTGCAACGATGAGGAATTTTCTTTGACCCGAGGCGGGAGGGAACGGGCCGAGTAGGTCCATGCCCCACTTATCAAAGGGCAACACAGCTTGTATGGAGGTGAGGGGATTTGCTGGCGTGCGAGGGAGATCCGAGAACAATTGGCACTTAGGGCATTTCCGAACCAGCTCTGTTGCATCTTCCTTCAACGTCGGCCAATAGTATCCCGCCCGGAGTGCCTTGGCAGCGATGGTTCTGCTTCCTTGATGACTTCCGCATGCCCCCTCGTGTATCTCCCTTAATATGTAATCTCCATCCTCAGGGGTGACGCATTTTAGCAAGGGATGAGTGTAGGATTTCTTGTATAAGTTCCCGTCATGCCAGGTGAACCACTTAGCCCTTGCCTGAACCTTCTCAGCCTCCTTGTCGTCCAGGGGGAGCTCCTCATCTCTCAAGTACTTAATCATCTTCTCCATCCATGTGGAAGTTCTGTCTAATACGAGAGTTTGTTTGGCATTGATGCTAGGTTGATGGATGACTTCCCACATGATGGTCCCTTGGCCGAGTTCGTCTGGCCGAGCTCGCCATTCGAGCTAGGGCGTCGGCCCTGCGATTTTCTGGCCCGAGGGACATGTAAGATCTGAAATTCTTGTAGGCTATTGACTACCTCTTTGGTTTTAGATTTGTACATCCTCATGTTATCCTCCTTGGCCTCAAATTCTCCCGATACTTGACCGACTATGAGTTGTGAATCAGACTTGGCCCGGACTGACTTGGCTCCTGAAGCGATGCATATTTGTAGTCCTAGAATCAGTGCCTCATACTCAGCTTCATTGTTGGACGCCAAGAAATCAAACTTAATGGCATACTCCATCTTGTCACCAACAGGGGGTATTATGACTAGCCCTGCTCCACTTCCCGTTTTAGTAGAAGAGCCGTCAACTTGAAGCCCCCATGTTGCTGATCCCTCTTCCTCAGTCGGTCCGGAAGTACACTCTGAGATGAAGTCTGCTAGGGCTTGTGCTTTAATCGCCCTACGAGGTTCATACTCGAGGCCGAAGTCGGCCAGTTGGTCAGCCCAATCCGTCATGCGACTGGAGTGATTGCGATTTTCAATGACTTTTCGAAGAGGTTGTCCGGTTAGGACCTTGATAGGATGTGCTTGGAAGTATGGCTTTAACTTCCGACTTGCCATGACTAAGGCAAAAACCATCTTCTCAATCTGGCTGTACTTGCTTTCTGCCCCTCGGAAAGCATGGCTGACGAAGTACACCGGATGTTGGCCATCTTCTCGATCAGCCTCAAGCACGGCACTTAGTGCATATTCGGACACCGCCAGATAGACATACAATGTTTCCCCTGAGAGGGGGGAGATGAGCTTGGGGAGGGTGGAAAGGTGTTGCTTGAGTTGCTGAAACGCTTTTTCCGCTTCTTCATCCCAATCGAATTCTTTCCGCTTGAGTGCTCGAAAGAAGGTGAGGCTCTTGTCGGCTGACCGAGATAAGAAGCGCCCAAGGGCCGCTAGACAACCAGTGAGGCGTTGGACCTCTCGGACGTTCTTAGGAGACCTCATGTCTAACACCGCTTGTACTTTGTCTGGGTTGGCCTCAATCCCTCTTTCGTCGACCAAGAAGCCAAGGCATTTCCCTCCCTTTACTCCAAAAACACACTTTTTGGGGTTAAGCATCATCCGATATCGACGGAGGGTAGACAAGGTTTCCCTTAAGTCATTTGCGTGATTCGTTGCTTGCTTGCTTTTGACGATCATATCGTCAACATACACTTTCAATGTTGCGGCCTAGTTGGCCTTGGAAGATCTTGTTCACTGTACGCTGATAGGTGGCTCCCGCATTTTTTAGCCCGAAGGGCATCATCTTGTAACAATAGACTCCTTGGCTTGTAATGAAGGCGGTGTGTGACCTATCTTTCTCAGCCATGGGTATTTGATGGTACCCGGCATTAGCATCCATGAAACTAAGAAGTGCATGCCCGGCTGTTGAGTCCACCAATCTGTCTATCTTGGGGAGGGGATGGTTGTCCTTCGGACATGCTTTGTTCAAGTCTGTGAAATCCACACACATCCGCCATGCTCCACTAGACTTCTTGACGAGCACCACGTTGGCCAACCATTCTGTGTATTGACACTCTTCAATGAATCCCGCTTCCAAGAGCTTCTTCACTTCTGCTGCTGCGGCCGCGTTTCTCTCCGGGCCTTGGTGCCTCAACTTCTGTTTAACTGGACGGTATCCCTCTTTGATGTTCAATTCATGGCACATGAACTTAGGGTCTAGCCCAGGCATGTCTGTTGCCTCATAGGCGAAAACGTCCTTGTACTCCCTTAACACCCTGATGATTTCCTTCCTCAGTGCTTGATCTATTGTTCGGCCTACCCTCACCCGGTGGCCAAGTTCTTCATCAAGGGTGACTTCCTCATCCTCTTCCACCGGGCCGAGGGCGGTCGTAGCATTTCGGGTTCTCGAGATGTAAATGCCGAGACACAGTCAGGGTACCTCTTCTTCACTCTTCTTTCTCTTCTTGGGTGGTGCTTCTTCTTTAGATGAGGTTGTGCCATTTTTCAAGCTATTGACATAGCATTCTCTAGCTGATTGCTGATCCCCATGGATTTTGCCGACTTCCCCCTCATCCGTCTCATATTGCATCAAGAGTTGATACACCGAGATCGCGGCTTTGACCTTGTTCGCCGTAGGACGACCCATGATTGCGTTATATGGCAATGGGATGTCCACTACCAAGAAGTCAATTGGTAGGCTTCTTCCTCTTCCTTTTTCGCCGAGTCGCACTGGGAGCTTGATGGTGCCGACGGGGTGGACTGAGCTGCCCCCGAAGCCTATCAATGGCTGATGGATGGGAGTTGTGTCCTTCTCTTGGTACTTGAGTTTCTTGAGGCAATCCCGGGGTAATGATGTCGCGGAGGATCCGCTATCAATTAGGATCCTTTTCACTCTCGAGTTCGCGATCTTCATTTCTATCACTAAGGGGTCATCATGGGGTGTCCGAATGCGCGAGTTGCTTCTCCGAAGGTCATTACTGGGCGGCTTGCTCGGGTGCCTTCAACCTTTAACACTTGGTGCTTCAGCTCTTGAAGGTGGGATTTGCGGGAACGGCCGGTTAGGCCTCCTGAAGCAAATCCACCCGATATGACACCAATGTACCCTTCAGTGTCATCACTATTAGCTCGATCTTCTTTCCTCTTGTCCTTATCCGCAGGATGTTTGAGGTACCTGTTGAGCTTCCCTTGGTCGGCTAGATTATCCAAGGCCTTCTTGATTCTCTCGCAATCACGGGTGGTGTGACCGCACTCCTTGTGGTACTCACACCATAATCGTTTGTCCCGTCGAGTGTTGGAGGTCTTAATAGGGGGTGGCGTTGGTAACACTGACTTCTCTTTGAGGTCCAAGTAAATCTCCCTTTGGTTTCTGTTAAACCGGGAATCCTCCCTACTAGCGGAGGACCAGGTTAGAGGCCGGGGTTGGGTCGAGGAGCCTTGGTCCGATCTCGACAGTTGCGGTGATCCGCAAGACCCTTGTCATCCTTCCTCTTCCTTGAGTTGTCGTTGCTTGGCTTACAAATGTCAGAGGCCTGTATAAACTTTTGTGCCCGGGTCATGGCTTCCGTGAATGTAGTGACTTCGTTTTCCGCCAAAGACCAACGGAACTTGCCCGGTAAGAGCCCAGACATAAGCGCAGTGAATGCGACCCCATCTTGGAGGTCTGACACCCTTAGCGACTCTTCGTTGAACCTCTTGATGTAGTCGCTCAGACTCTCATTGTTCTCTTGCCTGACCGACATCAAATGGATGCTAGTCTTCCTGTGCCTCCTCCCCGCAATGAAGTGCTGAAGAAAGAGTGCTTCTAGCACTGAGAAGTTAGTGATAATCCCGGGAGACAACTCCGAGAACCAGGCTAAGCGCCAATCCTTTGAGTGTGGTTGGGAAGTAGCGACACCATGCCGCCTCGCAACCCGTTTGCACACTCATTTGCGCTTTGTATGAGGCCATGTGGTCAGCCGGGTCCGTCGAGCCTGCATATTGCTCGATGGGAGGCACTTTCACTTTGCCTGGGTTGGGGGTGTCCATGATTTCTTTGCTGAAGGGGGTCATGAAGTTCAGGACACCTCTATTGACCATCTGGGGGTCCCCACGTTTGCGTGGTTGAGATGAGGCCGAGTCCCATTCGTCCTCCCGGCGTCTGGGCGAGTGAGGAGGGGACCTCTCTCGCTCCCGACGAGGAGAGTGAGGCTGACCAGGCTCACGCTCTCGTCTTGATGGGGGTGCCCTTGAAGCTTCTTTCCTATTTAGGATTTCCCGGGCATCCATTTGTCCCTTACGGAGTCGGTTCTCTTCGATTGTCCGACGAGCGTCCCTCTGCCCATGTTCTGTCCGAGGCAGTCTCTGTTCTGACCGGTGGGGTCTATGGGTTGACTGAGGGAGTCTATGAGCTGACTGAGGGGGTCTTCGAGCTAGGCGAGGGGTCTCTCGCTCTCTCGGGTGTTCATGCCTCCGAGCCGAGGGCTGAGGGGGTCCAGCGGCATTTGATCTCTGCATTCGAGAGGCTCCTTCCCTCGCCTCCCCCTCAGGCTGAGGTTGAGGCTGTGGTTGTCCCCCATCTTGAAGAGCAGCTAACATGGCCCTTAGGTTTTGTTCAATGTTTTGGTTTAGCTGGTCCGCTATCCTCTGGAGTTCGGCGGGAAGAGGAGGTTGTGGATGAGGGGGTCCAGCTGGCTGAGACTGAGGCCCATGTTCTGGCGGAGGCATAGGGCTCTCATCCTCCTGAGGGTCGAGTGTCTCAACAGTGGGTGTGCGATGAGAAGGTGGATTAGGTTCTAGCTGAGGAGCTTTACGGTTTCGGCGGAGCGGTGCCATTTCGGCTCTCGGTTGTGGCTTGAGATTGTTGAATCCCCACAGACGGCGCCAAACTGTTTCTGTCAAGAAACTTTAAGTAAAGATGAAGGGGATGCCAACTGAATGCCGAGAGAGTACGAGAGCTCCGATGGTCTTAACGCCGGTAAACCTGCAAAGTACACTGAAAAACTACCCCGGGGGTTTTTCCGGGAACGCCCCTCCGACGCTCAAGTCAGTAATTGAGGTAGAGAGAGAAAGCAGTAATTGTAGAGAGAGATGCTCTAGCTTTTTAGGTGAGAATTGAATACCTTTTGACTGATGGGACAAGCACTATTTATAGTGGTTGTGAATTCCAATAAAATAGGGTATTTAGGTCAACTCCAGCTGGTGGAGGGTTGATGGCCCTAGGAATAGGGGTATTTCGGTAATTTTACCCACAATGGGCTGGTCTTTGGAATGGGCCCAAACACCAGCCATTATACATAAGCGGAAAGAAAATATTACAACGAGAAAACTTGATACCTTTGCAGGACTCCTATTTAATAAAACTAACGGTCAGAACATTCTATGTGAAGAAGCATCCTATACACACCTGAACTAAGAGGCCAAAAGCCAACAAACAAAGAATTCTAGGTTCAATATTCATTCCATGCACGCCATTCTAGGTTCTTTAGAACCCCATGTTTCGCAAATTATATCTAGTTCTTTCTAGACACAAGCAGCAGCACTAGGATCTTCTATTTCCTCAAATTCACATGCATAAATATATGACTGCCGATATACTGTAAAAACAACGATTGAAGTATCAACTAAACAATCGACCAGTTAGTAACTTAGTACTCAGTACACAAGGTCCCCGTCATAGCATAATCCAAGACAGGGCTTCATATGCACATCACTACTTATACGTGTACCTAAGAACTAAAGTCAAATAAACAGGAAAATGCACCAAAATGAATACCATGCATACATGGAAGGATAAAATCATTAACGTTTCGAGAAATACTCCGACAAAGCTGATAGAACTCTAAGATCAGACCTGTATCCATAGGGAAAGAAAGGATATGGCTGTTTTTTTACATAATAAAAAAAATCATTTGCATCGCATGTTAGGTAACATCCGATGCAAATGAGCATTTTCTAAAGATGACATAAAATTGCTATTTTAGATTCACAATTATACACATTTACTAACTATTTTCCAGACAACCCATTCAGCATATTCCACTCATCCTCAATTCTTCAAACTAAAATTATAGAATCAAATTACCCCTTCGTCAAGTTTGACTAAACTGATATAAAAAATCAATTATTGATTCTAAAATAGTGAAACAAGGGCAAAAAGGCTGGATAACGCATGACTGAAATAGCAGTATGTTATCCAGGCTGCAGTACTGTAGAAGTTGAATCCATTCATAGAGTATCCTGGCACTAGAAGAAAGCTAAGACCCATAGTAGACCAACATGCTCCACCACTCAGAGGGTTAATACACATTAATGGTAAAAAAATTGCAATCAGTGCAGTATTGATTCAGAATCTTAGGGAGCAAATAGAACTACAAGGCAATATGTTACAGAATCTACAAAGTTCTGGTACAATGTACAGGTAATAACTGCAATTCTTGGACAGTGTATAGCTCATTGTGTGAGTCACATGCACATCCTATGTGTTTATAAATCATTCACTCCCTCAAGGAGGAGAGGTGTTTATCTTCCAATTATTGGTTATTCATGACACTTCAGAAAAAAAAAAAAACAAAGCACCCATAGAAGCTTGCAATCTAGTAAACCCACAAGTGCCCAACATACAAAAGACTGATAAGCTTACGATTCAAAGGGAATCAGATGTATGTAGCAATCACGGTACACTACTTGCATAACCAGTACTAAAAATTACCCTACACCTAAATGTCTCTGATATTACCTGACTACTATTGATGCTAACACATAAATGATAACTCAGAGTAATATTCCTATATAATTACCCATCAACAAGTTGTAAAATTTAACTTCTCCAATAGAAAAACGTCCCTTACACTACAACTTCCCAATTGGGTATAATCATTTAGGTATCATATATATATGTCAAAGATCAGGTAATTACCTTTTGAAATGAGACCAGTTTCCGCAAGAGAATGAATTTTGCAACCAATATTGAGGGGGACACAACGATCTTAGCCATCTGGTAAAATCCATAACTTATAAAATGCAAACTTACTCGTATAATTTCAAAAGAACATCAAGTCCGTCCTATGTACATTACTACAACCATAATTGACAATATTCACTATGAAAAAATGATTTTAAAAGAATATCTAACCTGATTATATGCCAAGCTCTCAGCAAGAAAAAATAGACCTTCATCACCAAAATTACGGCCTACACGCATAAAGGTGTTAAAAAAAATTACCACTTATATTGAATGAAGCGTCCTACAGTAATGCAATACCAGACGCAGATCATTTCTTGCTGAGATGGCAATAGCAACAAAACTAGTAAGAACCAAAGAGCATAAAGGCAATGATGAACCAAAAAATTGATCTAGAAAACCTAAAATCTGACATTCACACCCTTGACAAACTACACATGATTTCCACTTACTAAACCATACATGAAAACAAAAATCAAACTCCTAGCAAATCATGCAATATCATGAAGTAATATATGAAGAAATCAAACAATAACCAAGAGAAATAGTAGAGAAAACAGAATCTCACAATAAGTAGTTGAAGCTTAGATTAATGGTTCCCAAGATTGATTTTCGCTATAATTACCATAGTTTAATTCTAATACCACATGAAAATACTAAAGATGAAGAAAAAGAAAAATAAAGTGTTTTGGTTTTGGTCTCTATTCTCTCTATCGTCCTCTCTAGCCAAAATAAATAATTTTCTTTCGGTTATTTCACCAAATACCCCTGACAAAAAAAATTATTCACCAAATACCCCTACTTTTTTCAAAATTCACCAGATACTCCTGACCTTTGAAAAAATTCACCAGATACTCCTGACCTTTAAAAAAATTACCCAAAATGCCCTTTTGGCTAACGGACGTTAGTGCTCCGTTAACTAATTAACTAATTAACCCTAAAAAATTCTAATTAACCCTAAAAAACTCTAATTAACCCTAAAAACCTAATTAATTCTAAAACCTAATTAACCCAACTCCGGCCCCCACCCCCCACCCCAACCCCCCGCCCACCCCCCCCCCCTCCCCCACGCCGCCCTCCCTCCCCCCCACTGGCACCCTTCCCCCATGCGGCCCCCTCCCCCACGCAGCCCCCGCGCCTCCCCTCCCTCACTCTCGTCGGCGCACTCGTCCCCCCTCCTCCTCCCTCTCGCCGACGGCCAGCCGCATCCCCCTCCTCCCCGCACTCGCGCAATTTCAATCTCCAGCAACGTCGACCTTCTCGCTTCTCCGCTCGACGACCACCGTAGTCCTTCAAATCGGCGCGGCGGCTTCTCCGATCCTCCGTTTGGAAATGATTTCCCGGCCCACCTCGGCGGGGAGGGGGAGGGGAAGCGATTTTCCGGCGGGGAAGGGGAGGAGGAGGCGCGGGATTCCGAGGGCGGGGACGGGGGGGGTGGTGTGGGTGGGTGGGTAGGTGGTGGGTCAAAGTGGGTGGGGGCTGGTGGGCTTTTAGGGTTTTTATGGTTTTTAGGGTTTAATTAAGGTTAATTAGGGTTTTTTAGGGTTAATGACTAACGGAGTTAACCGCCGTTAGTCATTTGGGCATCTGGTGAATTTTTTTAAAGGTAAGGGGTATCTGGTGAATTCGAAAAAAAGTGGGGGTATTTGGTGAATAAATTTTTTTGTTAGGGGTATTTGGTGAAATAACTGATTTTCTTTTTATACCCAAGGAGGAAACCCAATCGTTAAGGAAACCGCCAAAGTCGGTTATTTGTCGCGAGGCGCGATGGTGCTCGCGGAGTGCGACAAATGACTCACTCTGGCTACTGCTGCAGACATGGGAAGAAGGGGGTCCTCGACCATGGCCGAGGGGGTCCTCGACCATGGCCGAGGGGGTCCTCGACCTGGCCGAGGGGCTCCTCCTTCGACCATGGCCGAGGGGCTCCTCCTTCGACCATGGCCGAGGGGGTCCTCGACCATGGCCGAGGGGGTCCTCGACCATGGCCGAGGGGGTCCTCGACCTGGCCGAGGGGCTCCTCCTTCGACCATGGCCGAGGGGCTCCTCCTTCGACCATGGCCGAGGGGGTCCTCGACCTGGCCGAGGGGCTCCTCCTTCGACCAAGGCCGAGGGGCTCCCTCAACAAGGCCGAGGCACGGAGGGCGGAGGCCGAGGAGCCGAGGCTCATGCGGGCAACTGGGGTGCGCAAGGCCGAGGGGCCGAGGCTCGTGCGCGGCACACCGGCCGAGGGCTAATGAGCCCCTGCATCCAACAAGGTATGAAGGTAATGAAACTTAGATTATTTTCCTGAGTATATGTCCAAGGTCGCCCTTCGGAGGGGCTAATGAGCCCCTGCATCCGAGAAGGCATGAAGTAGTCATACCTAGTTTATTTTTCTAAGTATAGGACGCTCCTCATTTGGCTGAGGGAGGCCCAAGGTCGTCCTTCGGAGGAGCTAATGAGCCCCTGCATCCGAGAAGGCATGAAGTAGTAATACTTAGTTTATTTTTCTAAGTATAGGACGCTCCTCATTTGGCTGAGGGAAGCCCAAGGTCGCCCTTCGGAGGAGCTAATGAGCCCCTGCATCCGAGAAGGCATGAAGTAGTAATACTTAGTTTATTTTTCTAAGTACAGGACGCTCCTCATTTGGCTGAGGGAGGCCCGAGGTCGCCCTTCGGAGGGGCTAATGAGCCCCTGCATCCGAGAAGACATGAAATAGTAATACTTAGTTTATTTTTCTAAGTATAGGACGCTCCTCATTCAGACGAGGGAGGTCCAGGGTCACTCTTCGGAGGGGCTAATAAGCCCCTGCATCCGAGAAGGTGTGAGGCGTTGATACTTAGTTTATTTTTCTAAGTATAGGACGCTCCTCGCTTGGCTGAGGGAGGTCCATCCTAGAAGGCATTGAGTTATGATTCTTAGCTCATTTGTTTAAGTATAGGACGCTCCTCCTTTGTCCGAGGGAGGTCCCCTGCTCAACATCTGGGGTTTCAAGTCAATTGCCGAGAGCCGGTATGACTTTCACTATGCAACCGGGGGCCCAATGAGTCCTTATTCATCGAATCTTCCTCAATAGTGTGGCCCTATTGGAGGTTTTGCTCATGAAAGCCCATCTAGAGAGCGGGGCCCGAGGCTCTTCCATCCTTTTCTCTATATAATGGGGGAAGGAGAATTCATTTTCTCATTCTCATTCCATTCATTCAAAGCACTCCTTGTCTCTATCTCTCTAGTTTATCTCACTAGAATTGGATTCGACTTCTTCCTTCGTAGGTTTTCTTCACTTAAGGTACGCCCGACCTTCCTTTCTTTGTCTTTTCTTTTTAATAAAGGCCGACGGCCGACCCCTTTTGTTAGTAAATAATGGGGTGCGAGTCGGAGTCGGGTACCCCTCCCGAATCTCCTCCCTATGTACAGTTATCGGAGGAGACTCGGGGGTAGGAATAACATTAGTGACGACAACGGCTCGTTGCCTCGACCCTTCGGCCGTTCCCGATACGGTTCTCCTTCCGAGCCCGGCCTGGTCCTATGTGGAAGAGGCTGAGGGAGTCATGCCCTACCCTTGGGAGGTATCCGTGGCCTATCCATATGCACAACATAGTTACTTAGACCATTTCCTTTATGATGGTGTAGTTATGGGCGACCGGGCGACGTCACCGATAATTCGGACCAAGTAGAGTACCCTCCACTCGTGCACGGCGGGGGCCGATCAAGCGCTACCCGTGTCCTACTTGGATGAGTGTGATGATGAGGGATATGTCCTCCTTAGGGGTGAAGTGGTTCATTCGTGACCCTTACGCCTTGTATAGGCCAAGGGATACGAGTACGGTGTTGACTACACCCCCGGGTGTGTTGCGGTTTATCGAGCATGTTTAGATTTTGGCCTAAGATTCCCTATCCATCCCTTCATTAGGGAGCTCATGACCGCGTACAACCTTACGTTCACGCAAGTGGTGCCCAACTCATGGTACACCACTTTGGGTTTTGTTATGGTTTGCCACTCGTTGGGGGTCACTCCCACCCTTCGTTTATGGAGAAACCTGGTTAAGTTAGTGAAGATCCCCGAGACCGAGGAAATCGGCGGTGGTTGGTGGGGTTTCCAATGCCGAAAGGGGTACAAGATAGTTCGGAAGATGCCTTCGACTCAGAAGAAGTTCCGTCGTCAGTTTGTTTATGTTTATTACGGTGGTGATTGGAATGTGCCTACCATGTGGTCTCGAGAGGAGCCACGAGTCATTTGAACTTTAGGGTACCTAGGAGATGTCGAGGATGAGGCCGTGGTGCCTGTTACTTCCGGACTCACCGTCGGATGGTCAACGGGGAAAGAGTCCTTGTCCCTACTAATTGGCTCCCCAAGCCAAAGTACGCCCAGGATGAACACTTCCTATCAGCCTTTGGAGTGAGCCGGCTTACCCCCAGGGTAATGGGCGGGGGTTGTCTTTTCATACGTAGTCTTTTGCTTGATGTATGCTAATGTTGCGTTGCTTTTTCCTTTGTACAGTTGTTTCCCGATCACGCTTGGACGAAAAGATGGCAAAGAGAGTTGATGTCGGCTTGCTATCATGGCTCGAGGCTCGGGAGGGAGCTTGAGGCGGGCGATGGGGGTACCCCGCCACCTTCGGTGAGTCTCGCCTTCTACTTCTGGTTTCTTTTGTCATTTATGTTTTTGTGCTAACTTTTGATGCCTTTAGGATCCTGCTAAACCACGACGCAAGAAGGAGCGCTCCACGACTCAAGCGGAGCGCCCCGAGACAGTGATTGCCTTGGAGCACCGGCGTTCTAGCGCGAGAGGGAGGCCTTCCTCAAGTAGAGGACCATCCCTCCAGTCTGGGCTTGATGCCCACTTTGACGGGGGTGACTATGACCTTCCTCCAACTCCTACATACACTCCTTCTTCTCCCTCGCCACCACCGAAGAGGGTGCGTGGTCCTATAGCTGGGGCCGACGTCCCTTTCGTTAGGTTGTCTACCGATGATAAGGGTCGGCGGCTAAGGAGGGTTTGCAAGGAGCTAGCATCTTCCACGGATGCGGAGTATTTGGAGTCTGTTGGCGAGGCCGAGGTGGACGAGCTTCACCACGTCTGGATGGATGTAAGTGTTGTGTGTCATCTTTGTGCCTTATTATCTTGTATGCCTTTCTAACTTCTTTCTTTATCTTTGTAGATGTCTATTCGGATGACTATGCTGGGACGCCGCCGTATTGCTTTGACCGAGAAGAATGAGAGGTTGTCCGCTAGGGTAGCCGATCTGGAGGCTGCGGCTCAGCAGCATCAGGCTACGGTAAAGGCCTTGGAGGAGAAGCTTCACTACACTGAGTCCGAGCTGACAAGGGCGGTGAGGGCCATCGCCAATGATCAGGCTGACTTCCTCGAGAAGTCAAATGACTTCACTAGCCAGATTAACCGTCTGACAAGGGATCGTGATGATGCTTTGAAGGATCGTGATGATGCTTTGAAGAAGGTGGGTCGCCTCTCAACGAAGTTGAGAGAGTCCCGACTGAAGGAAGAGAGATGCTCTGCTGACTGGTTCCAGGCCTGGCAGGAGTCAGATGAGTGTTTGGCGTAACGCCGAGGTTGGTGAGAGCGCCTTCCCGGCAGGGCGAGGAAAACGCACTAGCTCGGATGCGGAAGGCCGTGAGCCAGGACTGTCCATCATTCGATTGGGAGGCCTCGGCTCGGACCTATCGATCCCCCGCACCAAGCCGAGATGGCTGCACTACATGGTCGGGTTGGCGGCTACCGGTTTGGGCCGCAGGGTTGAGCCCAACACCCGGCCAGTCCTCGGCGGGCTATGAGGGTGCCGAGTATGATGAGGAGGGGTCTTGAGTGTGATGAGGGTAGGGATTTCGGCGGCTCTTCTCATTAGTGCCTTTGTATTGACTTAGCTTGTATTTTTGTTGAATGAGGTAGCCTTTTGTTTGTCCGAGGCTTCCTCCCTTGCATTGTAGCCTTCAAAGAGGTGGCCTTTTGTTTTCGAGTTGCCTCCCTTATATTGTAATGTTTCATGTTAGTAATGCGAATCATTCACCGATCTTGCTTTGTTGAGTATTGTGATTTTCGTTTTCGCTTTTTGTTTCATGTTTCTTTGTTTGGCCGAGGTACTACCTGGCTCACACTATTTTGGATGATACGGTGCAACGTATATACTTCGTCAGACTTAGGAAGTGCTCCGAAGCATATGCTTGGCCTCTTTTCATTCATTACTAATGTCTTTTTAGGAAGTGCGCCGAAGCATATGCTTGGCCTCTTTTCATTCATTACTAATGTCTTTTACAAAAATTGCGCCGAGGTCAAAAGCCTGGCCCATGTACATTGATGCCCCTAAATAACAATACTTAAACAAAATACCTCTTCAAATTATCTGCATTCCATGGTCGAGCGAGAGGGACTCCTTCAGGTGATTCGAGTCGATAAGTTCCTGGTTTAATTACGTGAGTGACCTTGTAGGGTCCTTCCCAGTTGGGGCTGAGCTTGCCTTGGAGGTGCGAGTTCCCCGTTGCTTCAATCTTGCGAACAACCCAATCCCCTAAGCGTATGGGCTCGTGCTTCACTCTCCCGGTTGAAGTACCGAGTGACCCTCTCGCTTGTATTGGATGGATCGGAGGAGAGAGTTACCCCTGATTTCTGGTAGAAGGTCAAGATTGATGGGTTTCTCTTGCTCATTTTCAGCGTGGTCATAGAATGTCATACGGGGGGAAGGTATGCCAACTTCCACGGGGAGAACCGCCTCGCTCCCATAGACGAGCTGAAAAGGAGAGTAGCCTGTAGCTTCCTTGACGGTTGTTCGTGCTGACCAGAGTATCCCTGGCAATTCGTCGACCCATGCCCCCTTGGCTCCGTCCAAGGACTTTTTAATCCCTTTGAGAACAACCTTGTTGGCCGCCCTCGGCTTGGCCATTCGTGCGGGGCCTTCGAGACAGTGAAAACCCGGTGCTTATGCCGAAACGATCACAATAGTCCCGGGTCGGCCCACTATTGAACTGCCTTCCATTGTCAGATACGAGGGTTTTGGGGACTCCGAACCTTGTGATGATGTTCCTCCAGATAAACATTTGCACTTGCTTGTCCGTGATTGTGGCAAGGGGCTCAGCTTCTATCCACTTGGTGAAGTAATCTATTGCAACGATGAGGAATTTTCTTTGACCCGAGGCGGGAGGGAACGGGCCGAGTAGGTCCATGCCCCACTTATCAAAGGGCAACACAGCTTGTATGGAGGTGAGGGGATTTGCTGGCGTGCGAGGGAGATCCGAGAACAATTGGCACTTAGGGCATTTCCGAACCAGCTCCGTTGCATCTTCCTTCAACGTCGGCCAATAGTATCCCGCCCGGAGTGCCTTGGCAGCGATGGTTCTGCTTCCTTGATGACTTCCGCATGCCCCCTCGTGTATCTCCCTTAATATGTAATCTCCATCCTCAGGGGTGACGCATTTTAGCAAGGGATGAGTGTAGGATTTCTTGTATAAGTTCCCGTCATGCCAGGTGAACCACTTAGCCCTTGCCTGAACCTTCTCAGCCTCCTTGTCGTCCAGGGGGAGCTCCTCATCTCTCAAGTACTTAATCATCTTCTCCATCCATGTGGAAGTTCTGTCTAATACGAGAGTTTGTTTGGCATTGATGCTAGGTTGATGGATGACTTCCCACATGATGGTCCTTGGCCGAGTTCGTCTGGCCGAGCTCGCCATTCGAGCTAGGGCGTCGGCCGCTGATTTTCTGACCGAGGGACATGTAAGATCTGAAATTCTTGTAGGCTATTGACTACCTCTTTGGTTTTAGATTTGTACATCCTCATGTTATCCTCCTTGGCCTCAAATTCTCCCGATACTTGACCGACTATGAGTTGTGAATCAGACTTGGCCCGGACTGACTTGGCTCCTGAAGCGATGCATATTTGTAGTCCTAGAATCAGTGCCTCATACTCAGCTTCATTGTTGGACGCCAAGAAATCAAACTTAATGGCATACTCCATCTTGTCACCAACAGGGGGTATTATGACTAGCCCCGCTCCACTTCCCGTTTTAGTAGAAGAGCCGTCAACTTGAAGCCCCCATGTTGCCGATCCCTCTTCCTCGCCGGTCCTGGAAGTACACTCGAGATGAAGTCTCGCTAGGGCTTGTGCTTTAATCGCCCTACGAGGTTCATACTCGAGGCCGAAGTCGGCCGGTTAGTCGCCCCAATCCGTCATGCGACTGGAGTGATTGCGATTTTCAATGACTTTTCGAAGAGGTTGTCCGGTTAGGACCTTGATAGGATGTGCTTGGAAGTATGGCTTTAACTTCCGACTTGCCATGACTAAGGCAAAAACCATCTTCTCAATCTGGCTGTACTTGCTTTCTGCCCCTCGGAAAGCATGGCTGACGAAGTACACCGGATGTTGGCCATCTTCTCGATCGGCCCACAAGCACGGCACTTAGTGCATATTCGGACACCGCCGAGATAGACATACAATGTTTCCCCGAGAGGGGGAGATGAGCTTGGGGAGGGTGGAAAGGTGTTGCTTGAGTTCTCACAAACGCTTTTTCCGCTTCTTCATCCCAATCGAATTCTTTCCGCTGAGTGCTCGAAAGAAGGTGAGGCTCTTGTCGGCTGACCGAGATAAGAAGCGCCCAAGGGCCGCTAGACAACCAGTGAGGCGTTGGACCTCTCGGACGTTCTTAGGAGACCTCATGTCTAACACCGCTTGTACTTTGTCTGGGTTGGCCTCAATCCCTCTTTCGTCGACCAAGAAGCCAAGGCATTTCCCTCCCTTTACTCCAAAAACACACTTTTTGGGGTTAAGCATCATCCGATATCGACGGAGGGTAGACAAGGTTTCCCTTAAGTCAGCTGCGTGATCTGTTGCTTGCTTGCTTTTGACGATCATATCGTCAACATACACTTCAATGTTGCGGCCTAGTTGGCCTTGGAAGATCTTGTTCACTGTACGCTGATAGGTGGCTCCCGCATTTTTTAGCCCGAAGGGCATCATCTTGTAACAATAGACTCCTTGGCTTGTAATGAAGGCGGTGTGTGACCTATCTTTCTCAGCCATGGGTATTTGATGGTACCCGGCATTAGCATCCATGAAACTAAGAAGTGCATGCCCGGCTGTTGAGTCCACCAATCTGTCTATCTTGGGGAGGGGATGGTTGTCCTTCGGACATGCTTTGTTCAAGTCTGTGAAATCCACACACATCCGCCATGCTCCACTAGACTTCTTGACGAGCACCACGTTGGCCAACCATTCTGTGTATTGACACTCTTCAATGAATCCCGCTTCCAAGAGCTTCTTCACTTCTGCTGCTGCGGCCGCGTTTCTCTCCGGGCCTTGGTGCCTCAACTTCTGTTTAACTGGACGGTATCCCTCTTTGATGTTCAATTCATGGCACATGAACTTAGGGTCTAGCCCAGGCATGTCTGTTGCCTCATAGGCGAAAACGTCCTTGTACTCCCTTAACACCCTGATGATTTCCTTCCTCAGTGCTTGATCTATTGTTCGGCCTACCCTCACCCGGTGGCCAAGTTCTTCATCAAGGGTGACTTCCTCATCCTCTTCCACTGGCTGAGGGCGGTCGTAGCATTTCGGGTTCTCTGAGATGTAAATGCTGAGACAGTCCAGGGGTACCTCTTCTTCACTCTTCTTTCTCTTCTTGGGTGGTGCTTCTTCTTTAGATGAGGTTGTGCCATTTTTCAAGCTATTGACATAGCATTCTCTAGCTGATTGCTGATCCCCATGGATTTTGCCGACTTCCCCCTCATCCGTCTCATATTGCATCAAGAGTTGATACACCGAGATCGCGGCTTTGACCTTGTTCAGCGTAGGACGACCCATGATTGCGTTATATGGCAATGGGATGTCCACTACCAAGAAGTCAATTGGTAGGCTTCTTCCTCTTCCTTTTTCGCCGAGTCGCACTGGGAGCTTGATGGTGCCGACGGGGTGGACTGAGCTGCCCCCGAAGCCTATCAATGGCTGATGGATGGGAGTTGTGTCCTTCTCTTGGTACTTGAGTTTCTTGAGGCAATCCAGGGTAATGATGTCTGCGGAGGATCCGCTATCAATTAGGATCCTTTTCACTCTCGAGTTCGCGATCTTCATTTCTATCACTAAGGGGTCATCATGGGGTGTCTGAATGCGCCGAGTTGCTTCTCCGAAGGTCATTACTGGGCAGCTTGCCTGGGTGCCTTCAACCTTTAACACTTGGTGCTTCAGCTCTTGAAGGTGGGATTTGCGGGAACGGCCGGTTAGGCCTCCTGAAGCAAATCCACCCGATATGACACCAATGTACCCTTCAGTGTCATCACTATTAGCTCGATCTTCTTTCCTCTTGTCCTTATCCGCAGGATGTTTGAGGTACCTGTTGAGCTTCCCTTGGTCGGCTAGATTATCCAAGGCCTTCTTCAATTCTCTGCAATCACGGGTGGTGTGACCGCACTCCTTGTGGTACTCACACCATAATCGTTTGTCCCGTCGAGTGTTGGAGGTCTTAATAGGGGGTGGCGTTGGTAACACTGACTTCTCTTTGAGGTCCAAGTAAATCTCCCTTTGGTTTCGTTAAACCCAGGGAATCCTCCCTACTAGCGGAGGACCAGGTTAGGGCCGGGGGTTGGGTCGAGGAGCCTTGGTCGATCTCGACCGTTGCGGTGATCCGCAAGACCCTTGTCATCCTTCCTCTTCCTTGAGTTGTCGTTGCTTGGCTTACAAATGTCAGAGGCCTGTATAAACTTTTGTGCCCGGGTCATGGCTTCCGTGAATGTAGTGACTTCGTTTTCCGCCAAAGACCAACGGAACTTGCCCGGTAAGAGCCCAGACATAAGCGCAGTGAATGCGACCCCATCTTGGAGGTCTGACACCCTTAGCGACTCTTCGTTGAACCTCTTGATGTAGTCGCTCAGACTCTCATTGTTCTCTTGCCTGACCGACATCAAATGGATGCTAGTCTTCCCGTGCCTCCTCCCCCGCAATGAAGTGTCAAGAAAGAGTGCTTCTAAGACCGAGAAGTTAGTGATAATCCCGGAGACAACTCGAGAACCGGCCTAAGCGCCAATCCTTTGAGTGTGGTTGGGAAGTAGCGACACCATGCCGCCTCGCAACCCGTTTGCACACTCATTTGCGCTTTGTATGAGGCCATGTGGTCGCCGGGTCCGTCGAGCTCGCATATTGCTCGATGGGAGGCACTTTCACTTTGCCTCGGGTTGGGGGTGTCCATGATTTCTTTCTTTGAAGGGGGTCATGAAGTTCGGGACACCTCTATTGACCATCTCAGGGGTCCCCACGTTTGCGTGGTTGAGATGAGGCCGAGTCCCATTCGTCCTCCCGGCGTCTGGGCGAGTGAGGAGGGGACCTCTCTCGCTCCCGACGAGGAGAGTGAGGCTGACCAGGCTCACGCTCTCGTCTTGATGGGGGTGCCCTTGAAGCTTCTTTCCTATTTAGGATTTCCCGGGCATCCATTTGTCCCTTACGGAGTCGGTTCTCTTCGATTGTCCGACGAGCGTCCCTCTGCCCATGTTCTGTCCGAGGCAGTCTCTGTTCTGACCGGTGGGGTCTATGGGTTGACTGAGGGAGTCTATGAGCTGACTGAGGGGGTCTTCGAGCTAGCTGAGGGGGTCTCTGCTCTCTCGGGTGTTCATGCCTCCGAGCCGAGGGCTGAGGGGGTCCAGCGGCATTTGATCTCTGCATTCGAGAGGCTCCTTCCCTCGCCTCCCCCTCAGGCTGAGGTTGAGGCTGTGGTTGTCCCCCATCTTGAAGAGCAGCTAACATGGCCCTTAGGTTTTGTTCAATGTTTTGGTTTAGCTGGTCCGCTATCCTCTGGAGTTCGGCGGGAAGAGGAGGTTGTGGATGAGGGGGTCCAGCTGGCTGAGACTGAGGCCCATGTTCTGGCGGAGGCATAGGGCTCTCATCCTCCTGAGGGTCGAGTGTCTCAACAGTGGGTGTGCGATGAGAAGGTGGATTAGGTTCTAGCTGAGGAGCTTTACGGTTTCGGCGGAGCGGTGCCATTTCGGCTCTCGGTTGTGGCTTGAGATTGTTGAATCCCCACAGACGGCGCCAAACTGTTTCTGTCAAGAAACTTTAAGTAAAGATGAAGGGGATGCCAACTGAATGCCGAGAGAGTACGAGAGCTCCGATGGTCTTAACGCCGGTAAACCTGCAAAGTACACTGAAAAACTACCCCGGGGGTTTTTCCGGGAACGCCCCTCCGACGCTCAAGTCAGTAATTGAGGTAGAGAGAGAAAGCAGTAATTGTAGAGAGAGATGCTCTAGCTTTTTAGGTGAGAATTGAATACCTTTTGACTGATGGGACAAGCACTATTTATAGTGGTTGTGAATTCCAATAAAATAGGGTATTTAGGTCAACTCCAGTTGGTGGAGGGTTGATGGCCCTAGGAATAGGGGTATTTCGGTAATTTTACCCACAATGGGCTGGTCTTTGGAATGGGCCCAAACACCAGCCATTATACATAAGCGGAAAGAAAATATTACAACGAGAAAACTTGATACCTTTGCAGGACTCCTATTTAATAAAACTAACGGTCAGAACATTCTATGTGAAGAAGCATCCTATACACACCTGAACTAAGAGGCCAAAAGCCAACAAACAAAGAATTCTAGGTTCAATATTCATTCCATGCACGCCATTCTAGGTTCTTTAGAACCCCATGTTTCGCAAATTATATCTAGTTCTTTCTAGACACAAGCAGCAGCACTAGGATCTTCTATTTCCTCAAATTCACATGCATAAATATATGACTGCCGATATACTGTAAAAACAACGATTGAAGTATCAACTAAACAATCGACCAGTTAGTAACTTAGTACTCAGTACACAAGGTCCCCGTCATAGCATAATCCAAGACAGGGCTTCATATGCACATCACTACTTATACGTGTACCTAAGAACTAAAGTCAAATAAACAGGAAAATGCACCAAAATGAATACCATGCATACATGGAAGGATAAAATCATTAACGTTTCGAGAAATACTCCGACAAAGCTGATAGAACTCTAAGATCAGACCTGTATCCATAGGGAAAGAAAGGATATGGCTGTTTTTTTACATAATAAAAAAAATCATTTGCATCGCATGTTAGGTAACATCCGATGCAAATGAGCATTTTCTAAAGATGACATAAAATTGCTATTTTAGATTCACAATTATACACATTTACTAACTATTTTCCAGACAACCCATTCAGCATATTCCACTCATCCTCAATTCTTCAAACTAAAATTATAGAATCAAATTACCCCTTCGTCAAGTTTGACTAAACTGATATAAAAAATCAATTATTGATTCTAAAATAGTGAAACAAGGGCAAAAAGGCTGGATAACGCATGACTGAAATAGCAGTATGTTATCCAGGCTGCAGTACTGTAGAAGTTGAATCCATTCATAGAGTATCCTGGCACTAGAAGAAAGCTAAGACCCATAGTAGACCAACATGCTCCACCACTCAGAGGGTTAATACACATTAATGGTAAAAAAATTGCAATCAGTGCAGTATTGATTCAGAATCTTAGGGAGCAAATAGAACTACAAGGCAATATGTTACAGAATCTACAAAGTTCTGGTACAATGTACAGGTAATAACTGCAATTCTTGGACAGTGTATAGCTCATTGTGTGAGTCACATGCACATCCTATGTGTTTATAAATCATTCACTCCCTCAAGGAGGAGAGGTGTTTATCTTCCAATTATTGGTTATTCATGACACTTCAGAAAAAAAAAAAAACAAAGCACCCATAGAAGCTTGCAATCTAGTAAACCCACAAGTGCCCAACATACAAAAGACTGATAAGCTTACGATTCAAAGGGAATCAGATGTATGTAGCAATCACGGTACACTACTTGCATAACCAGTACTAAAAATTACCCTACACCTAAATGTCTCTGATATTACCTGACTACTATTGATGCTAACACATAAATGATAACTCAGAGTAATATTCCTATATAATTACCCATCAACAAGTTGTAAAATTTAACTTCTCCAATAGAAAAACGTCCCTTACACTACAACTTCCCAATTGGGTATAATCATTTAGGTATCATATATATATGTCAAAGATCAGGTAATTACCTTTTGAAATGAGACCAGTTTCCGCAAGAGAATGAATTTTGCAACCAATATTGAGGGGGACACAACGATCTTAGCCATCTGGTAAAATCCATAACTTATAAAATGCAAACTTACTCGTATAATTTCAAAAGAACATCAAGTCCGTCCTATGTACATTACTACAACCATAATTGACAATATTCACTATGAAAAAATGATTTTAAAAGAATATCTAACCTGATTATATGCCAAGCTCTCAGCAAGAAAAAAATAGACCTTCATCACCAAAATTACGGCCTACACGCATAAAGGTGTTAAAAAAAATTACCACTTATATTGAATGAAGCGTCCTACAGTAATGCAATACCAGACGCAGATCATTTCTTGCTGAGATGGCAATAGCAACAAAACTAGTAAGAACCAAAGAGCATAAAGGCAATGATGAACAAAAAATTGATCTAGAAAACCTAAAATCTGACATTCACACCCTTGACAAACTACACATGATTTCCACTTACTAAACCATACATGAAAACAAAAATCAAACTCCTAGCAAATCATGCAATATCATGAAGTAA
Source organism: Beta corolliflora (assembly GCA_947648045.1). Classification (NCBI taxonomy): domain Eukaryota; kingdom Viridiplantae; phylum Streptophyta; class Magnoliopsida; order Caryophyllales; family Amaranthaceae; genus Beta; species Beta corolliflora. The sequence continues at coordinate 135,165 of CANSZD010004045.1, forward strand.
TATATGAAGAAATCAAACAATAACCAAGAGAAATAGTAGAGAAAACAGAATCTCACAATAAGTAGTTGAAGCTTAGATTAATGGTTCCCAAGATTGATTTTCGCTATAATTACCATAGTTTAATTCTAATACCACATGAAAATACTAAAGATGAAGAAAAAGAAAAATAAAGTGTTTTGGTTTTGGTCTCTATTCTCTCTATCGTCCTCTCTAGCCAAAATAAATAATTTTCTTTCGGTTATTTCACCAAATACCCCTGACAAAAAAAATTATTCACCAAATACCCCTACTTTTTTCAAAATTCACCAGATACTCCTGACCTTTGAAAAAATTCACCAGATACTCCTGACCTTTAAAAAAATTACCCAAAATGCCCTTTTGGCTAACGGACGTTAGTGCTCCGTTAACTAATTAACTAATTAACCCTAAAAAATTCTAATTAACCCTAAAAAACTCTAATTAACCCTAAAAACCTAATTAATTCTAAAACCTAATTAACCCAACTCCAGCCCCCACCCCCCACCCCAACCCCCCAGCCCACACCCCACCCTCCCCCACGCAGCCCCCTCCCCCACCCCCCTCCCCCATGCCCCCCTCCCCACGCAGCCCCGCGCCTCCCCCTCCCTCACTCTCGTCGGCGCACTCGTCCCCCTCCTCCTCCCTCACTCTCGCCGACAGCCCGCATCCCCCCTCCTCCCTGCACCTGCGCAATTTCAATCTCCAGCAACGTCGACCTTCTCGCTTCTCCGCTCGACGACCACCGTAGTCCTTCAAATCGGCGCGGCGGCTTCTCCGATCCTCCGTTTGGAAATGATTTCCCAGGCCCACCTCGGCGGGGAGGGGGAGGGGAAGCGATTTTCCCGGGGGAAGGGGGAGGAGGGAGGCGCGGGATTCGAAGGGGGACGGGGGGGGGGTGGGGCTGGGGTGGGTAGGTGGTGGGTGGGGGTGGGTGGGGGCCGGTGGGCTTTTAGGGTTTTTATGGTTTTTAGGGTTTAATTAAGGTTAATTAGGGTTTTTTAGGGTTAATGACTAACGGAGTTAACCGCCGTTAGTCATTTGGGCATCTGGTGAATTTTTTTTAAAGGTAAGGGGTATCTGGTGAATTCGAAAAAAGTGGGGGTATTTGGTGAATAAATTTTTTTGTTAGGGGTATTTGGTGAAATAACTGATTTTCTTTTTATACCCAAGGAGGAAACCCAATCGTTAAGGAAACCGCCAAAGTCGGTTATTTGTCGCGAGGCGCGATGGTGCTCGCGGAGTGCGACAAATGACTCACTCTGGCTACTGCTGCAGACATGGGAAGAAGGGAAGCTCACGAGGTGCGAGATGGACTAAGAACAAGGCCGCGCCTTGCGACCATGATCGTGGGGTGCGAACAAAGCCTAACTCGCCCCTGATGCTGAAACTTAATGCTTGGTTGCTGAAGTTCTTCATATTCATTTGCTGCAGCTATGGTTTTGCCATAACAAAGTTTCTACCTATACTTTACAATCTTCCCGAGCTTGCTAGCAATACTCTCAAATTTCACGGACGAAGCGCGGACCACCTAGAAACAATCTTTGCTCTTCAAAACTCACAAAAATAGGAATTAGAAGACAAACACCAACACATTACTCCTAAACCTTCTAAGACTAAAACAACGACATTCTCCAAGACTTAGGCCTAACTACTAACCAAAAGGACCGAAAATGCGTTTAAGAATAACGCATAACATGGACACATCAAATTCTCCCATGCTTGAACCTTACTCGTCCTCGAGTAAACTCGAAAAGGAAAATCACCAACCAAATTAAAATTAAAATAAAACATCCCAAGCTATGCATGAACACTCTAACGCCCCTTATCGCTCCAAACCTAAGTTGAACCTAACCTTCCACAATTACCCAATCACAACTAGCCATGGAAAAACAACAAATAGGGGAATTTCCCATGCCTACTCAAAAAATAGTCAAACAAAACGCGCTCAAATCCGAATTTCAAGGGACTTAAACTTTCAACAATCTCCACCCAACCACAATTCATCCAAGAAAAATCACTTGAAAGGCACAACACAAGGGGAAAACGTTCCCCCATGCTTAGCATCAAGTCCACCTGCAAACCACAAAAGACATACGCAAAAACACCATAACTACGACCTCCAAAAGACATCAAATGAGAGCCTAATCCTATCCGAAAACTCCCAAATCACCTCCATCCTTATGGCGCCAACTCCTGTAAATGAGCAATGAAATTTCTCTCTTTTTTTTTCTCTTATTTTTCCTAGGAGCTCTTTCGGGTTTTCATCCTAGCCTCACATTTTTTCTTGTTGGCTCATATTCTCTCCCGTTCTTTTAGCCACTTTTTTTTGCATAGGTTGCCATTTTGGGTTATCAAATTATCCGGGCCCCCATTTTTGCCTGAGCTCGCCGCCCTTGTGGGTTTTCAACTCAGCGGGTCTTAATTTCATCCTTTTCTTCTTCTTTTTCTTTTTTTCTTTTTCATTTTTTCATTTTTGTTTCAATTTTTTTTATTGAAAATGCAATATATACATAGAAGCATAATAAATACTGTTTGGGCTCAATGAAGGATCAGCCTAATATTATATGAGGGCCCACCTATTTACAAGACAGGTGGCAATTGTGGGTCCCACCAAGGAGTTGACCTAAACTCAGAGGCTTGGGAAGCCTTCAAAAGGCTGGAAAAGATGGTTACTTGAAAAGGCAACAAAACCACTTACCCTAAGAAAGGCCCATCTTATCAAGGTTGCCTGTTTGGGAATTCTCAACAGTATAAATAGCACCAGTCTCATCAATGAACAGGTATTCAATTCTAACCTACCAAAGCTAGAGCATCTCTCTCTACAATTATTGCATCTCTCTCTACCTCAATCACATCTGACTTGAGCGTCGGAGGCGGGATCCCGGAACAACCCCCGGGGTAGTCTAACCTTGTTTTGCAGGATCCCGGTGTACGGATAACGGAGCTCAGGCGTACCTTCTTGGTGCCCACACCAAGTATCTCAACCTTCAACAATCCTTAATTTCTTAGACATCAATAGTTTGGCGCTGTTTGTGGGGAGTTACAAACAAAGTCACTTCGCCACCACTCAGCAATTTTACTTCGCTGCCACTAAGCAATGGCCCTAACCAAAAATACACGCTCTCAAGCTAATCCAACCGGAAGACCCCAGACATCTGAAGAGCCTAAATATCCGGACGCGCACAAGCGTCTCATCATCGTACCCCATGGTACGATCCCTCGATCCCAGGGATGAAGGATCCAATGGAAACCTTCAGAACCTTGAAGGGGATCAACCCATGCCTTCGAGTCAGTTGCAACAAGCTGATCCCCAACCCATATCCACAGCAGACATCACTCTGATCGCTGCTCAGCTTCAGCAAACCCTTCAGCGAAGTTTGATGGATATGATAGCGGCCCTGCAGCAGGGGCACCCGCTGCCGAACCAAAATGGATAAGTAGGGACTCTGGTGCCCTCCCATTAGGAAGAGAACGTTCCACACTAGCCACATGGTCAGCCTAGCCGGCAAAGGTCGAGAGTAAGGGAAGACAGTCAGCAGGATCGGCAAAGATCCAAACATGAAGGGGACGGACGTAACCCACACAGGGACAAGTCCCATCAGCAGGGTGAAGCCACCCATGCCTCTTCAAGATCACCAAGGGGCAATGGTGAGCAAAAGCCTAAAGATGCCCGACATTTTCTCAATGAAAAGCGCCTGAGTAAAGGGTATGATGCCAGACATATTCTCGACAAAAAGGCATCTCAGAAAGAGGGGCACGGTGATTCGGCACAATCTCACCCCCTCAGATCAACAGCGGTGCTCTCAAGTTCATGGTCCCGTTCATCCAAGCAATCCTAGAAGTCCCCCAGCACAGGAAAAATCAAAACACCTCCCATTTAACCATTCGCGGGCCTAACCGACCCGGACAATCACATGGCAACGTACAAAGCTCAGATGAGCGTTCAGACCAGCTGTGAAGCCACTTGGTGTCGTTTCTTTCCCACCGCACTAAAGGGATTGGCACTGAACTGAATCCAGGAAATGTCAGCCGGAATCATCACTGATTTCTCTGTACTGGAGGACATGTTCATCCATCAGTTCGTTGCAGGAAAAAGGCAAAAGAAGACCAGCCTTCATTTGATGGCGCTCAGACAAGAGAAAAATGAGGGCCTAGCTAACTACATCAAACAGTTCAATGAGGAATAGCTGAAGGTTTCTGATTTGCAAGATGTTGTAGCATTCGCCGCTCTGATGTCATGGATCTTGCCCGGTCGATTGCAATGGTCCTTGGCTGAAAACGAAGTTAAAAGCTTCTCAGAAGGAATGAGTCGGGCTCAGAGATTCATCCAAGCGTCAGACATATGTCCCCAGTCGGATAACAGAAGTAAGAAGGGGAAGGAAGAAGGAAATCACAAGGACCATCGAAACATCAGAAGACGGGAGGTCGGTCAGACAAGTTCAGTGACCATGGCAACGACCCCCGATTCAGTAAGAACATAAGGAAAATATACTTGAACATAAAAGACAAGTCCATGCTCCTAAAGCCACACCCCATCAGAACATCATCAGCTCGGCGTGACAAAAGCTAATGGTGTGAATATCACAAAGAATGTGGACACACCACCAAAGACTACAGAAAATTAAAAAAATCTCTCGATAACCTAGCTGATCAAGGGAAGATGAACCGCTACCTTAAGCACTAAAGGGAAGATAAGGGGAAGCAGAGACAGACGGATTCATCGGGGTAATAGTTGGTGGCTTCGCGTCGGGAGGCCTCACCGGCTGATCCCGCAAAGCCCACCTATAGAGTCTCAAGCACCAAGTGCTTGACATCCACCACCCCCGTCCCAACTGCCCAATGATGACTTTCAGGAGTCCAGTCGGACCCTACACACACCACATGATGACCCCCTGGTCATCAACTTAAAGGTGGCCAACACAAGGGTCAAGAGAGTTATGGTTGATAGCGGCTCATCCGCTGACATCATTACCCTGGAGTGCCTCAAGAAGTTGAAGTACATTGAGACGGATGTGACACCCCTTAATTAGCCACTCATAGCTTATCCTCGCCAATGCGCTTTGCCTCTTGCGCCTCGCGGACCTCGGTGAAGTGCTTCTTGGCCTTTTCCCTCAGATCCTCCACCTCTTCATCCAAACTCACCCGGTTTTGAGCGACGTTTGTCATTCGGATGGAGAACTGTCAAAGAAAGAGAAAAAAATTGGATGATATTGTAAAAGTTAGAACATAAAAAAGTTGAAAGCTCGAAAGGAACTTACGTCGAGCCAGGAGCGATAGAGGTCGTTCGTCTCCCTCACCCCAAGAGTTGTGTTCAGGTGGTCCCTGTCAGTCTTGGTGTAGATGTGCTCCAGGGCCCCGATCCACCTTTTGTTCTTCTCCGAGCGACGGAGCTCGGTAAAAGGCACATCAACCTCGGTCGGTTGAGAAGTCCCTTCCTTTGCCTTTTCATGGGAGGGAGATCGATAGTGTACTCAGGACTCGGCACGGGCCAAAAGTCAGAGGAGTATAGAGAAAGGGTCGCACCATCCGCCCGAACAGGCGAATCAACCGCAGCGTTCGTCGGGCTAGTCTCCTCGACCGAACTGACCCTCTAGGGAGTCTTGGCCGCTTAGACCTCTCCTTCTCAGCCATAGCCCTGGCCAAGGCCTACTCAGTTTGAGCGACTCGGTCGGCCGATCGCTCCTTCCTTTTCTTAGGCTTCGGCTTGGCAGGGTCCTGAAACAGAAAACATGTTAAAACACATGTTCAAGGCACAAGGAGATAGCCCACGAAAGAATACATACCTTCGACGACGCCGGCTTCTTGAGGGTCTTGGCTGCTATCTCTGCCCTCAGCCTAAGGGCCTTCATCACCGCAGAATTCAACCGTTCGGCCATTTCTGGTTCGGAGTCGGCTAGAAAGGCTCGAGCTTGTACTGCAAAAAGAGGAATAAAAGTTAGTCAAAACAACAAAGAACATATCCGACCTCAAACAGAGCCTCCCCTAGGCGGATTACCCTTCGGAAAGGCTGGACTCAAACCCATAGCAGATAAAAAATGCTCATTCTTGAATAGGTGGCAGTTGGGTAGCCAGTTGCCCGTGACGTAGACTTTTCCCCCATCGACAATCTTGGACTCAATCTGCATGTAGCAAGCAGCCATAGCCTCCTCGTCATTAAGATTTGGGACTCGGAAGTTGAGCTCGAAGTTATGCTCGGCCTCCGGGTGCACCAGCGGAACCTCCCATTCTCCGCTGTAAAAGATAAAGGCAAATTCCCACCGGAAGCCTTTCTGAGAAGTGGGCAAATTGGTCACCACCCTATACCCCTTTTGGACTTGGAAGCTCCACCAGCCCAGGTCGTTGTCTTTAGCCCCATTTCGACCAGACGATACATCGTCCTCCATAGGGTAAGGGTCGGCTCCACGCCCAACATATCACAAATTGTTTATCACCCATGTTTGCCACCCCAAGAGTTTCAGGGGTCGGCTCCACGCCCAATGAAGGATCAACCCAATGTTATATGAGGGTCCACCTATTTACCAGACAGGTGGCACTTGTGGGTCCCACCAAGGAGTTGACCTAAACTCAGAGGCTTGGGAAGCCTTCAAAAGGATGGTTACCTGAAAAGGCAACAAAACCACTTACCCCAAGAAAGGCCCATCTTATCAAGGTTGTCTGTCTGAGAATTCCCAACAGTATAAATAGCACCGGTCTCATCAATTAATAGGTATTCAATTCTAACCTACTAAAGCTAGAGCATCTCTCTCTACAATTACTGTATTCTCTCTCTACCTCAATCACATCTGACTTGAGCGTCGGATGGGCGATCCCGGAACAACCCTGGGGTAGTCTAACCTTGTTTTCTAGGATCCTGATGTACGGATAACGGAGCTCAGGCGTACCTTCTTGGGGCCCACACTAAGTATCTCAACCTTCAACAATCCTTAATTTCTTTGACAGAAACATATAAAATTCTCCCCCACGCTTAGTACTAACATTATCCTCAATATGAGATAAGGATAATAAAGGAAATTAAAGGGAAAAAGGAAGAAGTAAGCACCTCTAAGAGCCAGATGGTCCGCTCTCCTTAAGGCACGCTCCTCTCGACGCTGGCGAAGATGCTGCTAAATCGAAGGAGTTGGATCCTGATATGATGGATATTAAGACATAAAGAAATTATTCATGGCCGAAACCATGGAGAACATAGAGTAAACATCGTCCTCAAATACATCAAATTGGTGTTGCATTGTACCAAACTGAACCCCGAAAGTGGCTTGAACATCCTTAATTAAACTTAGTCTCTCCTCAACCATAGCACGAAAATTAGGGGGTGCAACATCCGACTCCGGGGTCCGAAACTCACCATACTCCACTTCTACCGCGGGGCGATAGTTCTCATCGGGGGGAATATGAAGCTGAGCATGTGTAGTCTCTGCAATGATAGTCGTCCAACCTGATTGTGGCAAAACCATGTACGTCACATTGTTCGCACCATAGAGCTACATATAAGCATTCCAACGCGTGGGAATCCAAAGCATGGATGCGTTTGATGTTATGGTTTTATATAGAGTTTTTCCCCCTACTTATAAGCAAAAAGGATGTCAATGGTGCTCTTAGGAGCCATTTTATGCTAACTTTCTCCATCTAGTTGTGGTTTTCTGGTTTGTGTCGAATTGCAGGTTTTAGGGAATATTTCCCTATTTTCCACTATTATATGACCGCTATACTGGATTGGAGAGGTTTGATGCTGAGTTCCAAGGTCCCGAGGACACTTTCCGGGATCCTTGAGCAAAAGAAGAGTTGAAGACTTGGCACATGAAGCCAAGAGCGAAGAAAAGTGTACAGGCCCGATCACATCGGGCGGTCCAAGCCCGATCAGATCGGGCGCCCACGAGTGACAACAAACAGTTTTATTACGGGCCCGATCGGGCGTCCTTCGCCCATTCGTAATTTGCTGTCGAAGCCCGATCGGGCGGGTCGACCCGATTGCATCGGGCGTGTCTGTGTGTGCTGCTGCGTGTGCTGTTGATGAAGATTGAGCAGCCCGATCGGGCGGGTCTGGCCCGATTGCATCGGGCATTTGCCCATTTTGTGCTAAGATCAGATTTTTGAGCCCGATTTCATCGGGCATGTTTGGCCCGATCGGGCGGGGCACGTGTATTTTAATAATTTCTGAGCTATTTTCGTATTACTTTCCTATTTGTTTTAGGTTTAGTATAAATAGCCAAATCAGAATATTACTAGGATCTGTTGTTTGAGCCCTTGTTTTTCATAGTTTTCCCTAGAGAGTATTACAAGAGCCCTAGTTTATTGCTTTTCGCTTTGGATTCAAGATCAAACCTTTGGATTATTCGCAAGTTCAATATAGTTCTTTAGTTTGGTAATCTTCTTTATTGCTTTCTCTATTATTGATTAGATTCATTTTTTAGTTAATTGCAATTATTCCTAGTATGAATTTTTATATTGATTTTATTATTATTTTCATAAACATGAGTGAGTAGTTTTATTTCTAGGATTGTGGGGATCTATGTATGCAATGAGGGATTGATAGATTAGTCTAATTGCCTTTTATTTCAATTGTTTCCTGTGGTTGAATCGTTCATGCTAGATTTATAAATTAGGCCTGATTTTTATTTCTACTATCGCAATATTGAATCTGCTTCGAGAGGAGAGATACCGTATAGGCTTTCAATCATTAGGCAGAGTGATCCTTGACCATGTGAGAGCGGCTAGGTGATCTTTGAGGGAGGTAATGTTCGAGAGAAATTACATGTGCCCTAGATAAATTGACTTATTAGGTAGTTGTTATTCGTCCCTGATTTCCCGAATTGTATGCATAGTGATCCATAATCCTAGCTCTTTATTAATCGATTCATTCCCTCGTATTTAATTCTGTTATTTGCTTGGTTCAGTAAAACAACCATTTTCATCTGATTTAGTTAGTATAATATTAGAGTTCAGATACAATAGTATAACTATCTCCCTGTGGATTCGATCCTGACTTCCCTGACTACTAGTTAATGGACCTTAGGTTATTTTTGATTAGGTGATACGATTTTAGCCTTTCAAATTTTGGCGTCGTTGCCGGGGAGACGGTTTATTTTAGTTTTATCTGAATTATAGTATTACACTAGCTTACTCTGAAGAACACCTGTTCTTTGGAGCATCTCACGTTTGTTTTAGTGTTTTTGGTGTATGCAGGAAATTAAAATCCCCAAATCTCATTCCATTTGATCCAGAGATTGAAAAGACCGCTCGTAGACTCGGAAAGAAAACTAAGCAAGCAAAGTTGTCGGTAGGGACACCCTCCCAAAAGACACCTTCTCCACCATCTTCACCACAACAAGAATTCCCCGTCACACCTATTACTCTTAAAACGGGTGACGATGTTAAACCAACCTTCAGAGATTATGCACAACCATCTCCTGATAATGTGCCCACTGGGGTACGGATGCCCACTATCGCTGCTACGAATTTTGAAATCAAGTCTCATGTTCTGAATATGGTTCAGAATAATCAGTTTGCTTGGTTACCATCTGAAGACCCAAATCAGCATCTGCAGCGGTTTTTACAATGTTTTGCTACTCAGAAACAAGCTGGTGTTACTGCTGATGAGATGAAACTCATCTTATTTGGCTTTTCTCTGCGCGACAAAGCTCTATTTTGGTATAATAAGTTGTCTTCCACCATCACCACCTGGGCAGAACTATCAAAGATCTTTCTCATCAAGTGGTATCCTTACCAAAAGACTGCAAATATGCGTTATGCCATAGTAACTTTCACCCAAGATCCTGGCGAGTCATTGTATGAAGCTTGGGAAAGGTTCAAGGATCTGCAGCGCCTTTGTCCTCATCATGGTTTGGACCAGTGGTATTTGTGTCAGATTTTCTACACTAGAGTTGATGCAGATACAAGACGGGTAATTGATGCAGCCTCCGGTGGGTTCTTCATGGATAAGGCCATTGATGAAGGGTATGAACTTCTGGAGAAACTCGCTTCTAATCAAGCGTCTACTATTCGTTCTTCTATGAAAAAAGGAGGCAAACATGATGTTGAGGCCTATTCTTTTCTATCCGAGCAACTAGCTGCTCTAACCCATAAGATTAATTCTTTGAAGCTAGGTAATGATTCCTCCTCCCACATGAGTGTTAACGCGATGGCTATAGTGCTTCTAGTTACAATGCTCTCATTTGTGATGCTTGTGGGATACCTGGGCATAACTCTCACGAGTGCCCTGCTCTCCTATCTTCCAATGTAGGGGGCAATTGTGAGGCAGTTAATGCTTTTCAGTCACAACCCAGGGGTTAGTTCAATCCCTATTCTAACACTTATAACCCAGGGTTGAGAAATCATCCAAACCTCTCATATAGGAGCAATAATGTGTTGAATCTTCAACCTCAACAACCATATGTGCCTTAAAATCAGGTTTAACAATATCAACCTCAACAACAAGCTCCTCCTGGCTTCCAGAGAAATCAAGCTCCACCACAACCTGCTCCTACTGCTGACCCAGCCATGACAGCATTGAAAAACATGATGTTTCAGATGCATAAAGGTTTTAATGCTTTTCAAGCAGATACAAAAGCTCAGCTGGAAAATTTGGGTACACATAACAAGATGTTGGAGACTCAACTAGCTCAGTTGGCTAGTTCTTCTGCTAGTAGGCCACTTGGGTCATTACCTTCACAACCAATGCAACCAAGAGATACTACCAATGCCATCACTCTTAGGAGTGGAACGCAGTATGATGGTCTAGAGATGCTTAAGGATGATCAGGTTGAGCCAGAAAAGAATGAAGTTGTCACTGAAAATTCCAAAGCTTCTAAGGCGGCCAGCAATGCAGAGAAGCAGACAGTAGCATAAAAAGTTCCATCTACCACTCCTGTGATCAAGGTACCGTTCCCCAATCGCTGTTGAAGACTAAGCTTGATCACCAGCTCGGTAAGTTTTAGGAGGTAATGAAGAATCTTCAGGTAACTATCCCTTTTACTGAACTTATTACTCAAGTTCCTGCATATACTAAATTTTTGAAGGAAATTTTGACTAGGAAGAGAGCCTTTAATGAAGTTGAGCATGTTGCCTTCACTGAAGAATGTAGTGCTCTTTTGCAAAATCAGTCCCCACCTAAATTGAAAGACCCGGGGAGTTTCTCTATCCCCTGTAACATTGGCACCATTTTTATTGATAAAGCTTTATGTGATTTGGGTGCTAGTGTTAGTGTCATGCCCCTTACTGTTTGCAAAAAGCTTGACATGGAAGATTTAAAATGTACCAATATTACTCTTCAAATGGTTGACCGTTCTGTTAAATACCCCCTAGGTATCTTAGAGGACGTTCCTGTGAGAGTTGGTAAATTTTTTATTCCTGTGGATTTTGTTGTGCTTGACATGGAAGAGGATACTCAAATCCCAATCATTTAGGGCGACCATTCCTTCATACTACTGGAGCTATTATAGATGTTAAGAATGGCAAGTTAACTTTGACTGTGGGAGATGACAAGATGACTTTTAGTTTGACCAATGCTTTGAAAAGTCCCATGCTAGAGGAAGCCTGTTATAGAATTGATGTCATTGATGTGCTGGTTAATGATGATATACCTCAATCCCTTGTGAGGGACCCTTTGGAGGCTTTGCTTTGTTTTGACTCCTCTACAGGTGATGGTAGTCCATTGAGTGCTGAAGTGGATGACTGGGAAGCAGCTCTTACAGGTGAAGAGCTTAACAGTATTACCAATCACGAGAAGGAACGTTTAGTACATGATACTCAACCGGTGGAGGTAAAGAAACCTGAGCTCAAACCCCTTCCCCCTTCTCTTAGATATGCTTTTCTTGATGAATCTGAAAATTATCCTGTGATTGTTAGTCCTTCACTGAATGATGGTCAATTGTCTCAACTTTTGTCTGTTTTGAGAAAACATAAAAAGGTCATTGGATATAGTATTGATGATTTGAAAGGTATAAGCCCTGACTTTTGCATGCATAAAATTCACCAAGAGGATGATCATCGTCCTAGCATACAAGGCCAACGTCGTTTGAATCCCAATATGCAGGAAGTGGTCAAGAAAGAGGTTATGAAATTGCTTGACGCTAGAATCATCTACCCCATTTCTGATTCTAAGTGGGTGAGTCCAGTTCAAGTGGTTCCTAAAAAGGGAGGTACTACTGTGGTCAAAAATGAGAAAAATGAATTAATTGCTACAAGAGTAGTAACTAGTTGGCGTATGTGCATTGAATATAGGAAATTAAATGTTACCACCAAGAAAGATCACTTTCCCCTCCCCTTCATTGATCAAATGTTGGAAAGGCTAGCTTGTAACTCTTACTTTTGTTATCTAGATGGCTATTCAGGTTTCTTACAAATACCTATCCATCCAGACGACCAGGAGAAGACCACCTTTACATGCCCCTATGGTACCTTTGCCTATCGAAGGATGCCATTTGGACTATGCAATGCCCCGGCCACCTTCCAACGTTGTATGATTGCCATCTTTTTCTGAGTTCATTGAGCCCATTATGGAAGTATTTATGGATGACTTTAGCGTTGTATGGAATTGATTTTGATGCATGTTTGATGAATTTGGCTAAAGTTTTGAAAAGATGTGAAGATGTAAATTTTGTACTGAACTGGGAGAAGTGCCACTTCATGGTTACTGAAGGAGTGGTACTTGGTCATATTATTTCTGAACGAGGTATCCAGGTGGATAAAGCAAAAATTCAAGTGATTGAGCAATTACCCCCTCCTGAATGTCAAAGGAGTGCGAGGTTTTCTTGGTCATGCGGGGTTTTATCTCCGCTTTATCAAGGGTTTCTCTCAAATTGCTAAACCACTTACTTAGTTGCTCCTCAGGGATGCCCCGTTCATGTTTACTGATGAGTGTCTTGTGTCTTTCAATAGGATCAAGCAAGCTTTGATTACTGCTCCTATCATTCAATCTCCAGATTGGACTCTTCCGTTCGAGATTATGTATGATTCTAGCGACTATACTGTGGGAGCTGTGCTTGGTCAGAGGAAAGACAACGTTCTTCATGCGATATACTATGCTAGCAAGACACTAGATGAAGCTCAAGTTAACTATGCCACCACTGAGAAAGAGCTTCTAGCTGTGGTCTATGCACTGGACAAGTTCAGGACATATTTGTTGGGGTCCAAAGTAATTGTTTATGCCGACCATGCTGCATTGAAGTACCTCCTAGCCAAAAAGGAGGCAAAGCCTAGACTCATTCGGTGGATTTTGCTGCTCCAAGAATTCACTTAGAGATCAGAGATAAAAAGGGAGTAGAAAATGTAGTAGCTGATCACTTGTCCAGATTGCAGTATGAGGATATGGAGGAGTGTCTGCCCATTGATGACTCTTTTCCTGATGATAAGCTCCTGGCAGTCACTTCAACCACCCATGGTATGCCGACTTCGCCAACTTTTATGTGAGTGGACAGACTCCCCCAGAGTTGAGTTACCAACAGAGGAAGAAGTTCCTCCATTAGGCTAAAAAGTACTTTTGGGATGACCCTCTACTTTACAAGCTTTGTGCTGACACCATCTATAGGCGTTGTATCCCATAATGGGAAGTGCATGACATTCTGAAGCACTCACACTCCCTTCCATGTGGAGGCCACGTTGGGCCCTCCAAAACAGTTGCTAAGGTACTTCAGTCTGGTTTTTACTGACCTACTTTATTTCATGATGCTAGTACCTTTGTTAAGTCTTGTGATGCATGCCAACGAACAGGAAATATTTCCCATAGACATGAGATGCCCCAAACCCCCATTTTGGAAGTTGAATTATTTGATGTATGGGGTATTGATTTTATGGGTCCTTTTCCCTCTTCCTCAGGCAATAATTTCATACTTGTTGCTGTTGATTATGTGTCTAAGTGGGTAGAAGCCATTGCATCACCAACTAATGACTCCAAAGTCGTTATGAAAATGTACAAAAAGATTATCTTCCCAAGGTTTGGGGTACCAAGGGTTGTCATTAGTGATGGTGGATCTCATTTTCACAAAAGAACTTTTGAGGCACTACTAAAGAAATATGGTGTCTACCATAGGACTGGCCTAGCATATCACCCTCAGACAAGTGGGCAAGTAGAAGTGTCTAATCGTGAGATAAAGATTATCTTAGAGAAGGTGGTAGCCAAATCTAGGAAGGACTGGAGTGATAAGTTAGATGACACCTTATGGGCTTATAGAACTGCTTTTAAGACCCCTATTGGCACCACCCCTTACAGGTTAGTCTATGGGAAAGCATGCCACTTACCTGTTGAGCTAGAGTATAAGGCTTTTTGGGCTGTTAAGGAGCTAAACCTTAATGCTAAATTAGCAGGAGAAAAACACCTATTGCAGATTAATGAGCTTGATGAACTCCGTTTGAATGCTTATGATAGTTCGCGTCTCTACAAAGAGCGCACTAAGAGATGGCATGATAAGAAAATTTTGAGTAGAGAGTTCTCTATTTGTGACAAGGTTTTATTGTATAACTCTAGACTAAAACTTTTACCTGGTAAGTTGAAGTCTAGGTGGTCTGGTCCATTTTCTATCACTAATGTTAACAAGTTTGGTTCTATTGAGGTGATGAATGCAACAGGTAAAAAGTTCAAAGTTAATGGCCAACGCTTAAAGATGTACCATACAGGAGCTCCTGTTGGATCTGTGGAGGAATTATACCTCCAACCCCCTTCCTCTTCTGCTTGAGGGATGAGGCATTATGGTCGTGCGGGACCTTTATAAACCAACGCTGATCGGGAGGCAACCCGATTTCCCTTTTCCTTTTATTTTCTTCTTTTTATTTTTAGATTTCCTAATTTTTGTAGTTTTGGTGAGAGAGTGAGAGAGTACTAATCATCATCCTGAGGCTATATGTGTGCAGGAATTTTAGCATAGCATATTGGGTTGTGGCCTAGTTGATAAGATCGTAAAATCGAGGCAAAACAACTTGTCCGGGTAGCCGCCCGATCCCATCGGACAAGGCCGCCCTATCGGGCCCGCAACGGAATTGTTGGCTGGGAAAAAAAACACACACGCCCGATTCCATTGAGCCATTTCACCCGATCGGGTGTGCACTCCGTCAAATTCTAGAACGACAAAGCAAAACGCCCGATTCCATTGGGCAAGGCCGCCCCGATCGGGCCCGCGACCAAAATGTGGGCGACAAAAACAAAGAAAAAATCACGCCCGATTGCATCAGGCCTACTTCGCCTGATCGGGCCGTCGCCCAGCGGGGTATATTCACCCGACTTCTCACTCTCTTTCACTCCTTCCTCTCACAATCTCTCTCTCTCTCCTTCAAACCCTAACCCCCAATTCTCATCTTCTTCCCCAAATTTCACCTTCCACCATTGAAGACCTCCATTGAAGCTACTTCAATCTTCATAAAATATACTTCTCTCATCATCTCCTATAAATTTCCTACTCCATTCTCTTCACTTTCTTTCACTCCATCTCTCACATCTATCTTCTTCCTCCTTCCTTCCACCATTAAAGTTAGTGAGAAAACCCTTGAGTTCTCCAATTCTTCCTTACACCATGAATTTGAGGAGTCGTGCTCGCGAACCTAGTACTGGGTCTCAACCACAACAACAACCACCACCACCACCACCACTGGCCATCCTGCGGGACGACACCTTCCCGGATGTCATCTTCAAGTCAGAAGAACAGCGTGAATATTTTCAGCGCCTAAAAGGGCGCGAGGTAACTCCCACCCATTTTCTTGACATTGAATTTCTGAATAAGTTGGGTATAGCATCTGAATTTAAAGACTTCATGAAAATTATAGGGATGGAATCGTTCTTTTCTGTGCATGTTAATACCTACCATGTGCTTGTTTACGAGTTTTACAGTAGTCTAGAGATCACCAAACCTCGAGCTGAACCCGTCTCCTATGTGTCCTATAGACTACTTAATCAGGACTTTCGCCTATCCCTCCCAGAATTTGCAAAAATCCTTCGAGTCCAGAACCGGGGGGAGATTGGGCACCCTCCTAACTATCACCATCGTGAGACTTACTATGCCATCACGGGTGATGATACCTCGTTCACCCTACAACATTGTCATGCTAAATTTATCCACCAACCCATTTTTAAACTTTGGGTGAGGTTCATGTCTCAGACATTGTTTGGGCGGGTGGAAGGACAATTGATTAGGGGGGATCAACTGTACTTGATAGGGAGTTATATGCTCAAGGGGACGCGCCACCAGTTTCAATACAATATCCCTCACCATGTTACGCTCCAATTGGAGCGTATTGCTACCACATACCCAAAGAGGCGAGCTGACGGTTCATTTTCCTCTCGTGCCATTATGAATTGGGGGTTTGTGACCCTTTTTGCTAGGAAAGTCCCGGGTTTTGATGAGACTCGTTACCAGCCGGCCTTAGGACCTACCCTCATGGACTATGCCTATCTAGATCGCCTTCACTGGTTAGAGAGGGCTGGGGGGGCAAATATCAGTGGCGCATAAACAACTTGCGCTCTATTGAGTTGCCTAGTCCTTTGGCCAAAATCAGGCCCGGGAAATCATATACCACCTCCCCATTGCCGGCACTGATTTTCCCACCCACATCCTTGAGATACCCCAGCGCACCTTCTCTCGCCGCCCACCCTATTCTGATGATATTGGTGCTTCTACTTCTGATGCTCCCCCTCCCCCATATTCTGCTGCTCCTCCTTTTGATTTTCAGGAAATGATGAGCTGCTTCAGCGGATGGAGTCCGGCATTACTGCCAACTCCGCAGCCATCCAGAGTATTAGCCAGCATGTTGATACATTGGCCACCGACCAACATCTGGCTATGTACCCTATGTACGATGAATACTGCAAACTTCATCGGATTGCTGAGACAGATCCTCACCCATCTTGGTACACCTGGAACCCGAATTACAGTCAGCCAGGATCCAGTAGTGGGGTTGGCATGGACGAGGATGAATAGGAGGCGAATGGTGATGGAGGTGAGGATGATGATGGTGATGAGACTCACATGGATGACTGATATCCATGCCTTTTCTTTCCCTTGTTGCAATGAGGCCATTGCCAAGTTCGGCTTGGGGGAGGATTTCTGTAAGTACTTCTCTCTCTTTTACTGCTTTTTAGTTTAGTTTAATTGTTTAGTTTAATTTAATTGCTTAGTTTAGTTCAATTGCTTTCAAAAAAATGAAAAAGTCACAAAAAAAATGAAATATTATTGAAAAAAATACCAAAAATACGAGTTGAACATGAATGGTTTGATTGCTTCCCTGTGCCCCGAATTGTGCTTTGAAAAATGATTTAACTCAATATACTGGATAGTTGGGCATTTGTGATTGTGATGTTGTGATGTGATCTTTGATTGCCTTGATCTTGAGTGGATTTTGATGATAAAGCGCCTACTTTGACTGCATGCTTGAACTGGTTAGATTGTGAGGATTCATTCTAGCCTTTAAATTTATATCTATATCCATTCTATTCTTGTGTGTTAGTTCCTCGTAGCATTCTTATCTTGATTTTGGCATTGTACTCGTTGATTTCTGATTACTTTGGACATGTGTTGTTATAGAGGCGTTCATTTGTTAATTTCTAAGCCACAAAGTTGTTAAATGAATTATTTTCCTCCCTAGCCCCTGCTGAGCCTAATGACTTTTTGGATCTATATTAAGCCACATTATACGCCTTGAGCCTTTACAATGATTATTGAAATAGTTTAGGGTTTAGGGTTTAGGATAGCCTAGCTTGGGGGAGCATTTGTTAGATTGATACTATGATGTGTGGTTGATTCCGGGGGTTGGTTGGAAATAATATCATGTTGGTACAAAGAAAAGAACAAAAGTAAAGTGAAAAAAAGAAAAAAGAGGAAAAAATAATACATGAAAAGTCTCCATGATCTTCACTCATTAAGTTTAAAAAAAAATTGATTCATTAAAAAAACTGCTGAAAAATTATACTGAAGGAGACGACTATTGGTTGGTTCGTGAGATTTCAAAGTTGGTTATTATTTTGGTCATGTTGTTGAGGCCATGGGAGTTGTTTCGACCACATCTAGTCCTTACTAGTGTTTTTGCTCCCCTTTTCTTGGCTTTTCCACCACATTCCCTAAATAATTTCCTTACCATTACCCGAGCCCCATTACAACCCTGAGAAAGACCTCTTGAGCACGTGTTTGATTGTTTATTGGGTTAACACTGAGTCAATTTGCCAAAGTTAAAGATTAAGTATGTTATTTGAGTCGACCTGATTAGGATGAGCGTTATTATACCTTTCTAAACACATGAGAGTGTGAGCGGGAATGGACATTATGGTTGGGTTGATGAGCGATCGGGCACATATTATGCTCGCCACAAAATTGAGAGGAGTGACACCTCGGTGAGCACCTTTTCAAGATTTGCATGTTATGTAGGGCAGCTGCATTTGATGATTTGCCTAGGTGATTGGTGGTCAGGGTAATCTGAGCAACTGAACTTGAATTTTGCTTGCTTGAAGGATTTTGAGCTTGAAAGTGTTTGAGCCTGAATTTCTTATCTGAGGGGTGAAGCAATTATATTCATATTCATGTTGTGCTTTGCTTGGGGACAAGCAAAGGTTTAGCTTGGGGGCGTTTGATGTTATGGTTTTATATAGAGTTTTTCCCCCTACTTATAAGCTAAAAAGGATGTCAATGGTGCTCTTAGGAGCCATTTTATGCTAATTTTCTCCATCTAGTTGTGGTTTTCTGGTTTGTGTCGAATTGCAGGTTTTAGGGAATTATTTCCCTATTTTCCACTATTATATGACCGCTACACTGGATTGGAGAGGTTTGATGCTGAGTTCCAAGGTCCCGAGTACACTTTTCGGGACCCTTTGAAGCCAAGAGCGAAGAAAAGCGTCCAGGCCCGATCACATCGGGCGGTCCAAGCCCGATCGGGCGCCCACGAGTGACAACAAGCAGTTTTGTTGTGGGCCCGATCAGGCATCCTTCGCCCATTCGTAATTCGCTGTTGAAGCCCAATTGGGCGGGTCGGCCCGATTGTATCAGGCGTGTCTGTGTGTGCTGCTGCGTGTGCTGTTGATGAAGATTGAGCAGCCAGATTACATCAGGCGGGTCTGGCCCGATTGCGTCGGGTGTTTGCCCATTTTGTGGTAAGAACATATTTTTGAGCCCGATTTCATCGGGCATGTTTGGCCCGATCGGGCGGTTAACCCGGCACGCGTATTTTAATGATTTCCGAGCTATTTTCGTATTACTTTCCTATTTATTTTAGGTTTAGTATAAATAGCCAAATCAGAATATTACTAGGATCTGTTGTTTGAGCCCTTGTTTTTTCATAGTTTTCTCTATAGAGTAATACAAGAACCCTAATTTATTGCTTTTCGCTTTGGATTCAAGATCAAACCTTTGGATTATTCGCAAGTTCAATATAGTTCTTCAGTTTGGTAATCTTCTTTATTGCTTTATCTATTATTGATTAGATTCATTTCTTAGTTAATTGCAATTATTCCTAGTATGAATTTTTATATTGATTTTATTATTGTTTTCATAAACATGAGTGAGTAGTTTTATTTCTAGGATTGTGGGGATCTATGTATGCAATGAGGGATTGATAGATTAGTCTAATTGCCTTTTATTTCAATTGTTTCCTGTGGTTGAATCGTTCATGCTAAATTTATAAATTAGGCCTGATTTGTATGTCTACTATCGCAATACTGAATCTGCTTCGAGAGGAGAGATACCGTATAGGCCTTCAATCATTAGGCAAAGTGATCCTTGACCATGCGAGAGCGGCTAGATGATCTTTGAGGGAGGTAATGTTCGAGAGAAATTACATGTGCCCTAGATAAATTGACTTATTAGGTAGTTGTTATCCATCCCTGATTTCCCGAATTGTATGCATAGTGATCCATAATCCTAGTTCTTTATTAATTGATTCATTCCCTCGTATTTAATTCTGTAATTTGCTTAGTTCAGTAAAACAACCATTTTCATCTGATTTAGTTAGTATAATATTAGAGTTCAGATACAATCTTATAGCTATCTCCCTGTGGATTCGATCCTGACTTCCCTGACTACTAGTTAGTGGACCTTAGGTTATTTTTGATTAGGTGATACGACTTTAGCCTGTCAGCATTCTTCAATTGATGAACATTGTACACATTGGAGGCAATAGTGAGACGGGTGTCAAGAGTACCTAGTTGATGGAGAGTAGCATTACGCTCATCATCTGCAGGAATTTGTTCATGAACTTTCTCCGCAAGGAGGGTCACCATACCCCCACATACTATTTTTTGCCCGACTCATCCTGTAGGCTTGTTTTTATTGCGTACGTGGGATGAGCACGTATTTGACTACCTCATTGTAAAGGTTCTATTGAAAACGTTTTTTGGAATAGAAGAAGTCATCAACAAGTCTTTTAAGAAAGACTCATAAATCTAATTAGATATTGGGAAATTGTAGGGACAACTTAGGGACTTATCCAATGCAGATTCCCCGTCATGACTCCAGGAATGGTCAATGAACCAAAGATTGAGTTCGGGGGTGAGGGTACGAATAAGATCAAGAATCAAATTCGCCCATTGATGGCCTCTACTTAATATGGATTCATGTCAAGATTTATGCAATTAAACAACCAAGTAATATATTAATGCAATCGAAAATTAATCTATGTCGGTTTATTAAACTCACAAAAGACTAATTTTTGGGTGACATGTTATTATGCGATTAAATTACTAGGAACCTGATCCAATTATCCAAATTATAAGAATTTAGCGTTGGAACATTTATTTAGGTCTTTGATTAACAATAATAAACTTGTGAGGTGATGAAAGCATTAAATCATACAGCAAACATATGAATAAAAATAATATAGAATAATAAAAGAAATATAAAAAGAAGGGAGATTAGAGAAGAATGAACAGTAGAGCGTTAATTCTTTGAAGATCTATATCATGACAAGTAGATTGTTAAAAAGAAGTGATTAATTGGAATTGACCCTAAGGAATTATATCTTTGTCGCCTGGGTCTTGTATTACCGTATGCAGGATAAACAATCTTGAAGCTTGAATGGAATTTTAATTGATTTGAATATAAATTTGAGTGTTTGAATGTATGTAGAGAGTGTTTATGTAGTATGAATGTGAGTTATAAGTGTCTTGAGAGGTATTAAGTCGTAGGAAAAAAGTATGACAAATGTTCGAAGAAACGATAGCTAATTGTAGGCAAAGAAAACCGAAAACGACGTGAAGAGGATAAGGAGGAACTGTGCGCTTGGCGCACGGGCCTTGTACCTAGCGCAGCTTGAGCGTCTAGCGCACTAGCTTCATGTTTTTGAAATTTGTGTACCCCATTGATGTTGCGCGTACGCAACACGTTGCGTCAAACGCAATGTTAATCTGCCCAGTCTACACAATACATATTTTAAGTTTTTTGGATGTGGTTTTAACTCCACTTTCGGTGCCTGCAAAACAGATGGCAAAAGCTTCTCTCTAGGAACAATTAGTGGACCGGGTCCCAAATGAGGAGGGACAACTGTAATTTTGTCATGTTCTTCTAACACATGCACTATGTCTTGCAATTTAGCACTCATAACATACTCAATCTCATCATTGCCCAAGCCGTGCTCAAGGGCTACATAAACACTCTCTACATACATTCAAACACTCAAATTTATATTCATAGAATGATAGAATGTATGTAGAGAGTGTTTATGTAGTACATAAATTTGAGTGTTTAGAATGTATCTTCACCATCAATGTCAAACACAACTTGTACTACAGAATCAATCACATCAATAGAATGATGGCTATAAAAGGTGGTTCCTCATAAAAATAAAGAACAAAAAAGGTGGTTGCATGTCCAATTTTTTCTAAAAGATGGTTTGTGACAAAAAAAAAGTGGTCATAAAAGGTGGATTTTGACAATACTACATGAAAATTCCAATTATTATATCCATACTCTCTCCATGATCAAAGTAACCTTCCCCATCACATTGATGCTACTCCATGAGTCTTAAGAAAACCAATTTCAAGAACAAACATCAAAGTTAAAAGAAGATAATCAAATAAAAACAAAAGATATGCACGAAAACCTAGACTCACCTAAACGACACGTAATCAATGTTGCCGAAGTCTCCAACAATGGTGCTATAATTTGATAGGCCATCATTGAGTCTACCAAAGATCAAAACGAGACTTTAAAGAATAGGTGAAATTTGGAATAGTCATTTCAATCTTTAGAAGGCTCGAGAGACCTCGAGCGTAATATACGCTACCCCAGACTAGGTCGGAAGGAAAAGTGTTATAAGTTTTGAGTGGAAGCCCCAGGCGGTAGTAACTCTAACTGTCCGATCTCACAAGGTTTTTCTACCTATGTAGTAGGGATATTAAGGGTTTATTCCACAAGGACTAAAGGGAACACCAACAAACATCGACCACGAAAGCTAAGTCTAAGGTCAGGAAAAGGGTGATTAATTATTTGTTTCTAATCCAAACTGTTTAACATCGACCACGATAAGCTAATCCAAACTATTTTACAAGGTTAGACCAAAAGGAATAACTATAGTTGATAAACCCAAACAATTAAGACAAATATCAATTAATAGAAACAGGAACTAGGATAGGGGTTTTTACCAATTATTTCAACCTTATACCAATAATAATGGGTCGTGTCCAAAAATAAAGTGTAAAGAGTTGTATGTCTAGTAAAAAAAAAGTGTGAGGGATGAAGGAAGTAGCATAATTAAGTTAATAAAAGTAATTAGCCTCTCATTGAATATGTTTAAAGATATGGCATGTTAAAAACTAACAGTGGCAGTCACACATGGCTGATGACCACATTTGGATATGGAGGATGAGGATGACAAGGAGCAATTTTGGGGGGCAGTTAAAATGTGTTGTCAACTATGCAAAAGTAAAACGTAACTTAGTTTCACTATGTAAGTAGAAGGGCAAGAAATCGACAATCTAGTGGCGGGTCAGATCGCTCACCAACAATTGCCAATTTATAAGTTAAGTTTAGGTTAGGTAATGAGGAAGTGAACTATCAACTACAACTAATTTAACCACATTACCATTCAATAATAAAAATTGGAGTTATTTAGTGATAAAAACATTAGGTCATAGGGAAATCCACAAAACCAATCAACCACAAACCAATGGATAAAATATCTTGTTGGTGGTGAAGCTAAATGAGGTTTTAGTAGTCCTTAATTGATGTTTTCTTAAATATTTCTAATCTACAATAACAATATTAATCTTCCTATAGTTGTGTTGTGTGGATGAATATTTTTCATTAATAGTGACATGCAAGATGTTCTAATAATTATTTTTTCTATTATTAGTATAATATAAACTCGCATGTGAATAGTTGGATGGGTTGTGGATATACCACACATAAATAAGTGCTTCGAACTTGGTTTTGCTTGGTTTCGAAAAATTGATTTCTTCTTAAAAGTGTATTGTGTTAAGATCAAGATTTGGCAACACGTATTTGAATAATTGGATGGACATTGGATAAAACACATGAATTCAAAATATATATATATCAAGTTTGGGTCTTAAAACTTGATTTAGAACTATTTAGTAGCATGTTTAGAGCATATGTTCGCCAATCTTATAATATATTGTTGTGAAATAAGTTTCCTTAATTGTATTAGCTCTAGAGAGAAGTATTAAATACAACCTAATAACATGAGTGGGCTTTTACAACCATCTAATACAAGATACAAACATTACATGTCATATACAAATAAAGGCCCAAGAGGTGCCTAACACCCCCCCTCAAGTTGGAGCATGGAGATCACAAATGCCCAACTTGCTTAGAAGATAGCGAAACTGACGTTTCCCTAAAGCCTTGGTGAAGAGATCAGCAAGTTGTTCAGTGGTAGAAACATGATGAGTAGAAATGACACCAGCTTGAAGAGCATCTCGGACATAATGACAATCTACCTCAATATGTTTCGTACGCTCATGAAACACAGGATTTTGAGCAATATACAAAGTGGACTGGCTATCACAATAGAGATTCATAGCCCGAGGATGAGAAATGCCAAGGCTCCCAAGGAGGGCCTTAAGCCAAATCAGCTCACAAGTGGTAGTAGCCATAGATCGATATTCGGCTTCCGCAGAGGAACGAGAGACGGTATGTTGCTTCTTAGTTTTCCAAGACACAGGAGAGGGTCCAAGAAAGACTAACCAACCAGTAAGAGAACGCCGAGTAAGAGGACAACTAGCCCAGTCAGAATCACACCAACCTGTCAACTGAAGATCGCAATCAGCACTAAGAAGAATGCCTTGCCCGGGACAACTCTTCAAGTAGTGAACAGCGCGAAGCGCGGCATCCCAGTGCTCCTGGCGAGGAGCCTGCATAAACTGGGCGAGAATATGAACCGTGTAGGCCAAATCAGGACGAGTAAACGAGAGATAGATAAGGCGGCCCATGAGACGCCGATACTGCTCGGCCTCAGCTAGAGGAGCACCAGTGGCAAGAGCCAGCCGATGATTTTGCTCCATCGGGAAGCTCGATGGTCGTGCCCCCAGAAGACCACACTCAGCCACAATATCGAGCGCATACTTGCGCTGACACAAAAAAATTCCCTCAGGACTACAAGCAACTTCAACACCAAGAAAGTATTTGAGAACACCCAAATCTTTCATATGGAAACATTCACCCAAATAGTTCTTGAAAGCACCAATAGCGGAAGCATCATTGCCAGAATTAAGCAAATCATCCACATAGACAAGAACATTGAGTTGCAGAGAGCCCTGTGTAAGAGTGAATAGAGAATAATCGGAATAAGATTGGAGGAAGCCATACTTGGTGAGAGAAGCAGCTAATTTTGCAAACTAACAACGAGGGGCTTGACGAAGGCCATAAAGAGATTTATGAAGGCGACAAACCAAGCCAGAGCGATGACCCTGAAAACCAGGAGGAGGCTTCATATAGACCTCCTCGTCAAGATCACCATGAAGGAAGGCATTGTGAACATCCATTTGATGTAATGCCCAATTCTTTGCAGCAGCAATAGCAAGAAAAGCACGGACAGTAACCATCTTGGCGACAGGAGCAAAGGTCTCATTGTAATCAATGCCTTCAACTTGACGGTTACCAAAAATGACAAGGCGGGCTTTCAAGCGTTCCACCGTACCATCAGCATGATATTTGATCTTATAGACCCACTTACAGCCAAGAGCATGTTTACCGGGAGGTAATGAAGTCAAGACCCAAGTATTATTAGCTTCCAAGGCAGAAATCTCCTTGTGCATAGCCTCACGCCACCCAACATGAGTCATGGCTTCTTTGAAGCTACGAGGTTCCTGACCTACAGTGATAGCAGCAAGAAACATACGATGGCGCAGAGAAAATTTGTCAGCATTCACAAAATGTGCTAAAGGATAGGGGTACCTGAGGAAGAGGAAGGAGACGGTGGACTTGGGGATGGACTCAAAGTAGGATTCGAAGAAGTGACAAAATCACGAAGTAAAACCGAAGGCCGCTTTGCACGCTGGCCTCGACCCAACTGAAGAGTGGAGCCTGATGAGGGGGGGGCTGCTGCGACCTCCGCAAGGCCCAAAGAAGTGGACGCAGTAGGCCCAGAAGATGAAGGAACGCTGCTGGGAGCAGCACGCGGTCCAGTTTCGGACGAAGCAGGATGCCCAGGTGGGTCGGAAGATGGAGGCCCAGGCGGGGCAGTGTGATGAGGAGCAGAAGAGCCGGAAGAGTTTGTGGGCTCAGGCCCAGGCGAAGCAGGAGCATGGCTGGGAGATGCTGGAGGCCTTGGAGGGGTGTCCAAAGACTCACAACCCAAAGCATCATCACTAAGCAAGAGAACGTTCTCCAAATCATCCAAAAAATCACCATCTAACTCAACAGTACCATGAGAGGGAGCAGTAGTATCACCAAAGGGAAATTCATTTTCAAAGAATTGAACATCACGTGAAACAAATATTTCATGTGTCTCTAAATCGAATAGTTTCCATCCCTTTTTATGAGCAGGATAACCAACAAACACACACCGCCTACTCCGTGAAGCAAACTTATTACCCTTAGACTTTTGATTGTGAGCGAAGCAAAGGGAGCCAAACACTTTCAGTTCAGTAAAATCAGGGGCAACACCAAAGAGAAGCTCATAAGGGGTTTTATTATTTAGCAAACGAGAAGGGGTACGATTAATTAAGTAAACCGCAACAAGAACGCACTCACCCCAAAAAGAGATAGGTAAATTCCCTTGAAACATCAAAGCACGACTAACATTGAGAATGTGACGATGTTTACGCTCAACACGGTCATTTTGTTGTGGGGTGCCGACACAAGTGGTTTGAAAGAGAATACCATGAGAATCAAAATAATCAAGCATGCAATTAAACTCGGTGCCATTGTCACTACGCACCATTTTAACAGTCACTTCAAATTGTGTAGCAATCATAGCAAAGAAGGAACAAAAAGACTTATACACATCGGTCTTAGAAGCCAACAAATATACCCAAGTAGCACGGGAAAAATCATCCACTAAAGTCAAAAAATAGTGTGCACCACAAGAGGAGGGAGTTTTATATGAGCCCCACAGATCACAATGAATTAATTCAAACATACGACTCGCTTTATTGTAGCTAACAGGAAAACTAGGACGAGATTGTTTAGCTTGAGGACACACAACACATGCCTTATCTAAACACTTATTGCCACTACTAGAGCTAAAAACAGGGAGAAGCTTGACGACCTTATCCGAAGGATGCTCCAATCGACGATGCCACAACTCAAATTCACTAATTCTTTCAAGCGATCCACAGCACGAGACACTCGGAATCCCACGATAATAATAGAGTCCATCCTTACGTTCACCGGCTCCAATCAGCTTCCCCGAGTGAAGGTCCTGTATAGCACAAAAAGAATCAGTGAAACGAACAAAACAATGAGAGTCATCAATCAATTGCGACACAGAGATTAAGTTGCATTGAAGACAAGGAACAACAAGAACATGGCGGAGAACTAAGCCCCCAGCAAGACGCGCGGTGCCAACTTGAGTGGCGACACTATGCTCACCATTCGGCAATCCCACAGGGCACGCAGAAATAGAAATAACATCAACCAACAAAGAAAGAGTTCCTGTAACGTGATAAGAAGCTCCAGTATCAAGAAGCCAAGAAGTAGAAAGAGGCTCACCCATCATATGTTCGGTGGATTTTTCATTTACCATATTGATGAGAACTTGCATTTGGGCAGGATTCAAGGAAGGAAGAGAAGAAACCTCAGCATTACCAGCAGCACCGAGAGGTGCCGGAGCCACACTGCTGCCAGGGGCAGGGGCAAGGGCAGGACTGCAGACGGCATGAGCGCGCACCGCCGGGTTGGGTGAGCGACGCTCAGGCAGGGCGGTGGGAACCAAGCGAGCAGGAGCAACATCGCTGGCAGCAGGGGGTCGGGAATTCTTGCCGTATTTGTCTTCCCACCAAGCGGGACGACCGTGCAATTTAAAACAGGTGGATACATCGTGCCCACGCTTGGAGCAGTGAAGTAACGATTTGTCGGGCCGCCCAGGTGAGGCCTTGACTGCGAAAGCATGGGCATCGGAGGCCACAGATTTCTCACGAGCCATGCCTCGCACTCTCTCCTCTTGAAGAAAAGTTTGATAGGCTCTATTGAGATCAGGGTGGGGCTGTTGTGATAACAAATTAGAACGTACCGTGGAGTATAAGTCATCATCAGCATCCATGAAACAAGCATGGAGTTAACTGTGACCCAATCAAGGAGTTTCTTTGTGTCAGTAGGTTTATTCACCGTGCCATCAACGAACACGAATTTCCGGCGAGCTTTCAAGGACAACGTGATTGCCCTAGCCCACACAAGATAATTGTCACCCTTTAGAATCACGTGAGTGATTAAATTCCCGGGTTGGTCACCCGAACCCAAGAAGAAGGGGGAAGAGGGGTCAAGTTTGGTGTCATCCATCAGAGAACCGCCGTGAGGAAGCTGTGAGAAGGCAGCACTGCCGTGAGGAAGTGGCTGGAGTTCGAAAAAAAATCGGCAGAGAAGAGGGGTAGGGTTAGGCTCGAGGCACTGATACCATGTTGTGAAATAAGTTTCCTTAATTGTATTAGCTCTAGAGAGAAGTATTAAATACAACCTAATAACATGAGTGGGCTTTTACAACCATCTAATACAAGATACAAACATTACATGTCATATACAAATAAAGGCCCAAGAGGTGCCTAACATATATACTACCTCCGTTCTTTTTCTATTGCAACAATGGGTTTGTGTACGGTTTTTAATGAAGTGGAAAAAGTGGGTAGCTTAGCATAAATGTACCTCTTTAGATAACTAGAGTAGGAGAAAAATCAATTCTTAATGAAGTAAAAGCAACTTTATGAGGTAAAGTGAGTAATTAATGATGTTTTAGTAAGATAAAGTAAGGGCACCTTTTCGTTTTTTTTTTTTCAATTTTACCACCTTAAACTTTGCAACTCACTAAAAACTACCACCTAACTCGTGCTCCGGCCAAGAATCCGGTGAGGAAGGACCTACATTTCGGATTAAAAAACGTTTCCCCCTGTTTTAGTCTCTCTCTTCCCGATTTCTTTCTCTTTCTTCCTTCACCATTCCATTTCCTTAAACAATTCACATTTTTTTCTTCAACCTCTCTGTAAAATCATCAAATCCTCTTGGATATTGATACGCTCAAGTTATACGGTGTTCATATTATATTTTGGGTGCACTTTGCTAGGGGTTTGATTGTAATTGTTAACATTCGTGTTTTATTTAGCCCTTAGCGGAAGTTCGGAGTTTTGCGAGATAATTTGTGTTAACGTCATGTATTCCGAGCTTTCAAGGTGAAATGCATTTGAATGATGTTGTGAGGTGAAGTTGTCTTTGGAGTGCTCGGGAAATGTAGCATCGTAGCATAATTGCAATCATCGCACGCCCAAGCCAAGCAAAGCATCAAACTCCACCGCAAGCCCAGGCCATGCATCCAAGCCAACACAGCAGCACCGCAAGCCCAGCGCTCATCACCAAGCTCTCGTGAGCATCGCATGCCCAGCAGCCTCGCCCAAGTAGCACCGCAAGCCCAGCGTTCATCCCCCAGCTCCAGCGCATGCTCGCCCAGCTCCAGCGCATGCTCGCCCAGTAGGTCGCACCTCGCGAGCTAGGTCGCACCTCGCGAGCTAGGTCGCACCTCGCGACCTGCCTGCTCGCGACTCGCGACATCCTTCACACCTCGCGACCTGCGTTGCCCAGCCAAGTTTGCGGAAGGCAGAGTATCCTTCGCACGGTGCGACCAGACTCGCACCTCGCGACCCCTAGGTCGGTGTAATTGTCGGCTGACTTTTGAGCTTTAGTATAAATACTAAACTCTATTTTTGGACCTAGGGGGCAGCAGCCACAAGGAGAGGGAGTCTCCAAAACTCCACTCCTATCTTGTTGTCTTCTCTTTTTAGTTTTTATTTTCTAGTTTAGTTTTTGTAGATTTCAATTATGGGATTGGCTTATGCTATGCCGATTGTAGCTTGAACCGTTCTTGAACGAGATTAATATGGAGCTTCAAGCATTATTGTGAGATCTTTCCTCTCTATTTAGTTTCTTTGATTATGGTTTAATTTCTATGCTTGCTTTCTATGATTTTTGCATGATTATGCTAGGAACGTTACTAGTTTGATTGTGTAATTAATCTAATGCTAGATTTAAGAATAGAATCGGATTGTTTTATTCTTTTATCAATTGGTAGCAAACTAGGGAGTAACTTAGATGCAGATCGTCTTGGTTATTTCTTGGGGAAATTGAATCAACTGTTGAATGTTTATCGCTTGTATGACGTTAGCGGTGTCCGTTGGTTCTCTCGTGTTTATTCTTGCTATTGGATTGAACTTAGACGCGATCGGACTAGGTTATCCTTTAGTTAGGGTTTTATAGTCACGCTGATCGTGCTATTCAACTAGGAATAAGGAGAACACGAGATTAATTCTCAGCAATAGATAATTATGGAAATAATTAGAGTGGAGGTTCAAGGATCGATAATGAATTGAAGTGGATGTTAATCGGATTCAAGATCTTCCCATATTGATTTCTCATCTTGTTTATATATATATGCTAGTTAGTTGTAGTTTAGTTATAATCAACTTGAAACCCCCCTTTGTTATTATTATTAGGTTTCTCGGCCCTTAGCTTAATCTAGGTTTTGGATCCCGCTAAGTATTAAACTCGTCCCTGTTTCCCTGTGGATACGACCCCTACTTCCATTATACTAGCTTAGTGTAAAAGAGAGTAGGAGAAATTTTATCTTTGGCCGGGTGCGGTGCACAACGACACATCCGCGCCCGCCAAATTTTGGCGCCGTTGCCGGGGAAACGGTGTTACTTGTTTGTATTTAGCGTGATTTTTGGATGGTATTGCTTGTGCTCTTTGTTTTTGGTTGGCCACTCATATAAAGAATTCCCTTTTTGTTTGAGTTTCTAGTTTTCATCTTCCATTGAGCTCTATGTATTTCACTTTTGTATTTTGGACAAGAAGCATGGAGCTTGTTGCTTAAACTCTCTTGGGAATGGTTGATTGACTCATACTCTATATCTTGGTTATTGTCTAGCTTTAAACATTTATATTAATGGTCATGACTTGGATTAGCTAGGAGTACTACTAGTTGATGTTTGTTGTTGACTTAATGCTAGGTTTTGGATATAATCTGATGTTATATGCTCAACCATGTTGTAGTAAGCTAGGTACTAACGATGCATTGCAAGAGTCCTTCTCAATCAATTTTGCAGGTACTTGAAGTGGAGATTGACATTGAACCACCATTGTCACACATGGAGCACAACCCAATGATTAAGCTTAAGGTACTAAGTCGAGCTAACGACTTTAAACAACAGCGCTTCTCGGGAGGCAACCCGAGATCCCTTTTATTTTCTTTCTTTTCCTTTATTTCTCATCAAATTTCCACCACCACAACAAATTTTATTTCACCCACCGCCCACCCACTAAAAAGATCCACAACCAATCTTAATCCACTTGGAACCAAAATCCACAAAAGAAAACCCGTTGGGAGGAGTTTAATAGCTAGGAGTTGGTACAACTAGAGGGTTGAGATTGTTAATGTATCTTTTCGATCTCTTAAGCTAGGTGCAAATCTCAAAAATCTAAAAATTTGAATTTGTCATTTGTTTGAGTGATTCGAGGGAGAGGGTTGTGAGTTGATCTATGAGATTTGAGTTGGTGTTGTTAAGAAATTTGAGTTTGACGGATTACTTTTCATGAGTTTTGAGCATTCGATCTTCGATTTACCCGATCGTCGGTTTCCCCCCCATTTTCAGTTTACTTTTTCTTTTAATTGTCGACACATTGAGGACAATGTGTAGTTTAAGTAGGGGGGAGGGTATTCTCATTCTCATGTATCTATGTTGTATATATTACTTTTAATTTGAAATGAAAAAAAAATGAAAAATAAATGAAAAATAAAAAAAGAATATAAAAAAAAAAGTGATGAAAAGAATCCCGCTGAGTTGAAAACCCGCAAGGGCGGGCGACTCGGGCAAAATTGGGGGCTCGGATAGGTCGAAAACCCGAAAGGGCGGCCTATGCAAAAAAAAAGAGCTAGTTGAGCGGGTGAGTTTTGTGAGCCGGAAAAAGAAGAGAGATGAAAAAAAAAATGTGAGAAGCTAGGATGAAAACCCGAAAAGGCTCCTAGGCAAAATGAGAGATTAAGAGAGAATTATATACTTTGAAAAACTCATTTGCCGGAGATGGTGTCATAAGGCGGAAGGCGCTTTCGGGTTGGGTTGGTTATTTCATCCTTGATTTTGTGAAGATTTATTTTGGCTTTCACATTCTTTTGGTTGATTGTTTGTTTTTGGCAGTAAGCATGGAATTTATCCCTTTTTGTCTTTGTTCCATGGCTTGCTATTTTAAGTTAGTTGTTGTAGTAGTTGGTCATCTTTTGAGGTTTGGGAGAGCTGATAGTTTAGTGTGTCATGAGCTGACATTTTGAAACTTGTTGGTGTCGCTGGTTATTATTGTTGTCGCGTCTTTGTATTTTTCAGGTGAGCTCGAATCTAGGTGTGGGGGAATCATCGTCCCTTACGTTTAGGTTTTGAGCGGATGTTGTTAAGATGTGATGATGATGATGTAGTTGATGGAGAGTGTAGGTTGGTGTTGATAATTTGGGTGAAGATCTTTTTGGTGATCCTCATTTTGAGTTTACTCGAGGTCGAGTAAAGTTCAAGTGTGGGGGTATTTGATACGCTCAAGTTATACGGTGTTCATATTATATTTTGGGTGCACTTTGCTAGGGGTTTGATTGTAATTGTTAACATTCGTGTTTTATTTAGCCCTTAGCGGAAGTTCGGAGTTTTGCGAGATAATTTGTGTTAACGTCATGTATTCCGAGCTTTCAAGGTGAAATGCATTTGAATGATGTTGTGA
>CANSZD010004045.1:862500-1046817 GCA_947648045.1 Beta corolliflora
AAGGGAGGGGCGGATGGAGGTGCTAAGCAAAACTCTTTTCACAAGCTAGGCTCAGCGACCTACGGTAGGCGACAAGAAGTGCACGCCACCAGTCTGCTTAGAAGAGGCGCGAGGCGCGGCCACTTCGCGATATTGCGCCAATTCCAGTTTTGGACTATCGCAGACTTAGCAATGCCCAGGTCGCTTTTAGTGAAGATGCGTGAGGGAGAGAGAATCTGAGTTGAAAATTACCAAAAATAAAAAGGTTTCTTCAAATTAAATCTGAGCTAGGTTATAGAACTCAAGTTTGAGCAAGACCCCTCATGTTCATTAATCACTTCGAATTGAACCCTAATTTCGAAGGAAACGTAATTTGCATGTGTGAGGCATTGACGGCCAGTCATGGTAGAGAATGGTGGCGAGACATCTTCGGTTGCTTTGGTAGCTGCAGGCGATAGTTGGTGTTCTTAGGTTGGTTCTCTTTCTCTCCAACGCTTCTCTTTCATCGATCTCTTTTTTCTCTTCTTTTCTCCGTCTTTTCTCTTGTCTTTTTCTTTCTATGACCAGACTGATAGTATTACATTTCTGATGTACTTTTTCTTATTGCTTTTTTTATTATCCATTTTACTTATATATTAGGCTCTTGTGCTGAAATGTTAAAACTACAAAAGCAAAAGAAAAAAATTAAAATAAAGGTGCGCCTTGCCTACGAAATGCGCGCGCCTTCGCCTTGCTCCCGCGCCTAGGCTCCAAGGACCCTTTGCATCTCGGTGAGCCTTGCGCCTTATAAAATTAAGCACAAGACAGAACCATCATTGTGAGGTTTTCCCTGGATTTACGACGATGAAGGTTCCCTATTGGCAGGTAGATGTTGGGTGCAGGGTGCTCCACCAACCTTTGGTGGTGTCTTCGTTGAGCTCCTTTCGGATGAGATATAAATTTGACTGGATGTGAGAAAGCGCCCTATCAAATAAGCTCTTGAGATATCTTCCTTCTTTTCCTCACATGTCGGGGCTCCAGCGAACTCATAGCTGGTCATAGCTGGTTGCTGCCTGTCTTCTGGTACTCCTTAGGCCACCGGAAATTGTTGAGCCCTGACATCATTTGCTATGAATTGACATAGCTTGGACAGAGTAGAACCAAGGGTTAGGAAGAACTAAACTAATTTGGATTGATAAATCTGGAAACTAATGATAAAGTTGGATCGACACAAGCTTTCGAGAGGCTTGGTCTCTCCTAAAGGCAAAAGGAAACTCTCACAATAATCAGAATGCATTTTGCTCTTTCCTTTCTCTATTTGAAGCATTTGTACTCTAATTAGCTCCCCAACATATTCTCCAAGCTTTTAATAACTTACCTATAACACAACTACCTAAAGTGCTCCTCCCCCTTATATTAGTTCATCGCAAATTTGCAATGACCTTTTGCCTTCTGGTGATTATATGGTGCATATCTTAATAAGTGATTTACTTCCCTTTTCCTCTTTCGATTGCAACATGAGGGAGGCACAATTTTCTAAGGAGCTGATGTGATACGGAGAGATATATCACATGCAAAGGAAAGACAATGCTGTGAAGGCTGATTATGCTTTTGGATATATATATATATATATATATATATATAGTGTGTGTGTGTATGTATGTGTGTGTGTGTGTGTTTGTGCGTGTGCGCATGTGTATATTCATCATATAAAATAAACATTGTGGTGGGTGTGTTGACGGCTTGACGCTGTATTATGGTTTTGAGCATTACAAGACTAACAATATATTGCTGCAAGCACCTTGCATATCATGTGACTAAAACAAGGTGTGGTTATAGCAGTTTGATGTATGGTGTTAGCATTTGAATACTATCCTCTCTTTATTTGTTGTTCTTCCCATTTAGAATGTGGCACACAAATGAAAGAAACTAAGGGGAGAGGAGGAGATTTTTATGCATATAGGGTAGTTTTTTTAGGGTCATAAAATATAGTGGTGGAAATTCTATCTATATTATATAGGTTTTTTGTATTGGATATAATAATATTATTTTAAAGGGGAAATTATTTAACATAGTGATCTTTTTATTATAAAATTAAAATTTAAAATTAAAATATACTTACTTTCCAATAATACTGTGTGGGGAACGGTCCATTTGCAGAAGAACGGATACGGTTATCGGTTTGCGTCGCGGTTCACGCATTTTAAACATTTTTAATTATTTTATTATAATAATTAATAATAATAATAATAATAATAATAATAATAATTATTATTATTATTATTATTATTATTATTATTATTATTATTATTATTTGTGGTGTTGTTGTTGACTTTTTATAACACAATGTTGTACTCTTTGATAGTGGAAAAAGAAGAAAATGGGAGTGGGTCACTCACGTCTTGAAGGGAACTAAAGAGAAAAAAAAAAAAAAAAAAAAGGCAGAGTGATGGACTGATGGCAGAATAATGTTAAATGAGAACTGACAGCTATTAAATGAGAACTATGTAAAAGCAAAAAAAGCCCACTTTCCAATTAAATAATGTAGAACTAACCCCACTACTCAATGACCTACCCACCAGCCACCTGTCAGTTCTCATTTAATATTATAGCTGTACCAAACTTCTACTCCCTCCTTCCCGAATCCCAGAATTTGAATACAGAAGCTCTAAACCATGGCCATGGCTTCATCTTCTTCTTCTCTCTCTTTCCCAGCTCTTTACTCTATGAAAAAAATCGACAGAACGCGTCTTAAATCGCAAAATGCGGGCGATATTTCTTCGTAACGGTCGGTTCGGGCAAAATCACGGCGTTTTATAAAACACCGGTTTGTACCGGTCGAATTCGGTTCGCCAAAGTTGAAATCCGTTCCAACTCGGGCGAACCGAAACAACACGGCCGTTTTTTAACACCATGCATCTACCATAGTGACCGTTTTTTTCAATATAGTCACCCTTTCTCACATTAGATTATCAAAATGAAATTTTCAATTTGTGACAGAGTAACTTTTTTTTTTCACATAATCAAACTTTACCTTCTATATCTACTCATCTTTTATATCTATTGTTTATTATATAGTGACCTTTTTTTTTCATAAATCACATGAATTAGCATTAGGTCCACACTAATTTAGTGTGGACCAAGTCCATATAAGTTTTTTCCTATTATGTGGTGGGTAGAAGAATGGTAGTGATGAATGGGGATGTCATAAATTTAGTTGAGCCAATCCTTACGGAAAGTAGTGGTAGACATGGAAAATAATATCTGCCAAATAAAGAAGATTGGAAGTAGGAAACAAAACAAGAATATAAATCCCAACAATGGGAGTGGGAAGAAAGAAATTACACAAATACTTCTTTGTCACCCTCTCTCTTCCTCTTCCGCTTCCCCGAACCTACTCCCCCCTTCTCGAAAAAATAACAAAGATGAAGAGAAAGAATGGATATAAATACCTTTGTGTAATAGACTAGCCTAGGAGGGCAGGGGTATTTTTGTAATATACACTAGTTAATATGTTAGCTTGGGGAGTAAGGCAAATACACTATAAATAGAGGAGATTAGGGAGAGAAGAGGGTATCAAGAAAATATTGGAGAAGTTTATTTTAGTGGTTAGTTTGGGAGTGTGACCAAGTCACTCGAAAACTTGGCAATTATCTTTTTATTTTCTGTAATTTCCATTTCCTTCAATCAAATATCATCATCTTCTTCCTTAATTCTACTGTCCAAATATCCAGTTTATTACACTTTGATTCTAACTACTTTGCAAAAGAGTCTAAATTCTGTATTGTTGTGCCAGAGTAAATATAAGCATTTGCTATTAAAAAAGGACTAGAACCTTGAATCTTTATTTATCTATTTATTCATTTATTCTAGAGTTATAATATTTTTGTTTGTTTGTTTCGACAAATCTAGGATGCATTTTCTGTTGGTGCTCTTGCTGGACTTGCTATTGCTGTAGTTTTTACCTGGAAAATTTTTCCAAGTGCCCCACAAAGAAGGCAACCGAAGAGGCTTCCTTCAAGAGCTAGTAGTTCTGGTGTTAATACGCAGACAGCTACATTAGAATCTTCTGGGGCTTCTGCATCATCAGATGATTCGAGGGCACAACATGTGGTTGATGATTTCTTTCAGCCTGTGAAGGTATATCCAGACAGATTCTTGTTGCTCATCCATGAAATTGAAAGTTTACTAAAAGTCTTGCTCTTGCATTTCAGCCAACATTAGCACAAGTTGTGAGGCAAAAACTCTGTGAAGGGAGAAAGGTAGATGTTCTCTCCTCTTAGATATTTTAGGCCAGATACAGCTATGTACCTTTTTTGTGCAATTTAAATGTGATTCAGAATTTGATTCTTTATTTCTAGAACTGAGTACATATATTGTGTATCCGAGCGAAGAATAATGCTTCTCGAATGACTTTGTTGGACTGAGAAATTCTTGATGTAAATGACTTTGTTAGACTGAGAAATTCTTGGTGTTCTGTTATTCGTCGGTTTAGACTTCAGCCGCTTTGGTGATTATGTTATTCTTAATAATGAATCTTGTTCGCTTAATTTTTTCTTTCACTAATTAAAGGTCAAATCAAGTTTGTTTTGATCGGGCATTTGGTATTGAAATTAATGGAAATAATCGAAGTATGAATTTTCGATGAAAAACTTCAGAATTTATTTTTATTTCTTCTAAAAAACCATTTAGAAAAACACAATTGTACCCGTACAGGGTTATGGAGCAGTGGAGAGAGATTAATGAATGGCCTTAGGCCATATATTAGACTTAAGGTTTGATCTCTCCCTTTCCTCTCTCTACCTAAGCCCTGCTCTCTCTTTTCCATGACCCTCATATGGGGACAACATTGTGGAGAACCTCAAAGAATCTTTGGTTGATGAACTTTGTCTTGACAGTTGACAGGAAGTTGTACTTTTTGGATTTGCAACTAGTATTTATTCAAAAATTGAAATTCTCAAGATTTATGCATGGCAAAGTTTTTTTTTTTTTTTAATTGTAATGCCAAGCTAGTTTTACCCCTTTAGTGTTTGCTATATCTGTTTGGTATCATCACAACATAATAACTTCTGTGAATGTTTATATCATTGCTTTTACCTGTTTGATATCTTGTAAAATCTGCTATCTATCATTCAAAAATAAAAATGGGCTATCTTTATTGGTATACGTATTACTGACATATTTAAGAAAATTGAAACTCTTGAGTAAGTATTATAACTGTGAAAAATCTTATTACCTTACAAAATACCAAGATAATATTTCAACAGTATATCTTTCACATTTAATAACAAAACATTCCAGAACTCTTGAATCGTGACGATGAAGTATAATTTTTAGTTTGTCAATATACATCATGGTAGTTATAGAACATGGGTAATACCGGTGAGATTCCACTTTGAGATGTTGCATTCACTGTGATTGTGACAACAACTACAATTGTTTTGTAAGATTGCCTTAATTTTTTTTTGGAAAAATTGTCATAAATAAGTCAACCTTTAAGCCATCCGCTGAAAATAAGTTATTCATTTGATTATTTCTGAATAAGTCTAACTTTAGCATCCATCAATATTAAACAAGTTAAATTACTTGTGACCGATTTTACTGGTAAAAGAATCTGATTTTTTTGTTTTTTTGAAATTCTTTTTCTTTTCTCTCTCTCCTATCTCCTCCCCTCCCTTCCATGGCTGCCACCCCTCTTCTCACTCTTTCCCTCCAAAATCCTACAAAACCACCAAACCCCACCCGTAAGAGCTGTTCAATTGGGGGGGAGGTTTAAAGGCCCTGATCCG
This sequence comes from Beta corolliflora, assembly GCA_947648045.1. NCBI lineage: Eukaryota > Viridiplantae > Streptophyta > Magnoliopsida > Caryophyllales > Amaranthaceae > Beta > Beta corolliflora. Next base: position 868,248 of record CANSZD010004045.1, read on the forward strand.
ACCCTATTTTTACATGGTCTACTTCTCCAATTGTCCAGATCTGTTACTTTTATTTCCCCCTATTTGCATAGAGTAATGTCTATTTGGAAAAATAAAGTAGTCTACTTTTGGAGTTTTGGATCTTACAGTTAAGGTTTTTTTTTTTTCAATTTTTTCTCCTTCAGTAATGGATCTTAACTAACTATTGTTTTTTGGGTGAAATTTGTGGGGATTTCAGTAATGGATGCTGGTAAAGTTTGATTTGAGGTTTTTTTTTTTTTTTATTTATTTCATGATGGAAAAGCATTTGTATTTAACTCCATGGGAATACATCAGCTAAGTAACTTGCAATGAAGGAGAAAAAAGCTCAGAGGCACAACCCGTTTAAGCTAAAAATTAACCCGTTCCAAACCCACCCTGGAAGGAGTAGTGGCAGCGGCGGGAGTAGGAAAGGGAGGGGGTGGCAGCCTGGCAGGGGAGGGGCATGGAGTGATGGAGGTGAAGGACGGAGGAGGGAGAGATGATGATGTGATTATGAAGGAGGGGTGATGCATGGTCTGATGGTGAATTGGTGATGATGGTGGATGGAGGAGGTAGAGATGACGGTGAACTGGTGAATGATGATGATGATGGGATGATGGAGGAAGGAATACACCTCTAATGAATAATGATGCTGCAGTTGCTGCTTTGTTTTTTTGCTTTTTCAATTTTTTTTTTAAATTAGAACCAATGATTATAGAACATGTGTCCCATTATACCTATTCTTTAGGTTATAACATGTCATAACTTGTTTAAAACAGATTGGTATTAAAGTTAGACTTATTGAGAAATAATCAAAAGATTGGCTTATTTTTAGCGGATGGCCTAAAGGTTGACTTATTTGTGACAATTTTTCCTTTTTTTTTTGGGGTATTAAATTTGTCTATGTAATGTAGTAAAGCTGTCATCATTAGCTGGAGATTGTAGAAGTTGATAATACTTTACCTCCTCACTTGGTTATGCTGAAATAGTAGTTTGCAAGTTTCTTGTTTAATATTTTAGTTATGACTTTGTTCTCGATAGCGAACAACTTATTGAGTTTAGATTACAGAAGTTTCAAAATGACTAGGACCCCGTTGATGCACTCTTTGTTCTCACATGCATGCTAAGTTAAGCAAAACCTTTTATTAATTGAATAATCATCACCGTGGCCTTAATCTATGTATAGGTAACCTGCTGCTTGCTTGGTGTTGTACTTGAAGAAACTAGTCCAGAAGAGCTTCAGGTATCATTATTAATTTTTTCAATATTTCTAGGTCTTTGTTTGAACAAAGGAAAGTTACTTTAGTGCGTTCTAACTTTCACCTTGTCTAATGCAGAAGAAAGCAACAGTTAGATCCTCTGTGTTGGAAGTGTTGTTGGAGATTACAAAATTTTGTGACCTATATCTCATGGAGAGAGTTCTTGATGATGAAAGCGAAGTATATATTAAACTTGCTGTAGCATACCGATGTGTCATGACGCTAAAGTTTTGTTTTCGCTGACTTTTTATTCTTCTATCATGCTATGTGCTTCAAAAATAGAAAACAACGCCCAAAAACTATATTGTGGGATGTAGATTGATAAGCTACCTCATGTCATATCCATTTCATTCGCTTTCTACATTACATTTCTCTCTCTCTCGCTGTCTGTATGTTTGTGTGTGATTTCATTGAATTCCATCATTCTGTTGACAGCTCTCCCTGCTATTTCTTCAGTTTCAATTTGAGTCCCTATTTCATAGTGAACATCATTAAATCTCTACAGTCTTCCAATTATGTTGGCTGTCTCATATATTAATTCCCAATATTGTATAACTGCTTTTTGTCCTTTTTGAGATCATTTTGTGGGATAGGCTTTCACTACCCTGTAAAAAAGATCTTATTTCTCTCTCTTCAACTCCTCGCAAAGACGAGCCTGGATTTTAGTTTGGATGTTTATATACCTGACGTACAAAACTGCTCCTATTATCATTTTTGATGCTTGTTGACGAATGTGGATGTTTTTTTTTTGTTTTTTAGCTTATCTCTTAGGGGATGACATGTTTCATAATCACTGCATCTGTTATTCGAGATATTTTGATGTACTGAACCTTATTTGCAAATTGGTGCCATCTTGTATCGCTCATCAATTATTTTGATTGTACAGAAAAAAGTTATTTCGGCTTTGGAGGAAGCAGGAATTTTCACATTTGGAGGTTTAATCAAGGATAAGGTAAATTTTTTTTTTTTTTGGTATTTTATTTTTTATAAATGTTCAGATAGTCGTGTTACATCAAAGGATTCTATTATTACATTATTTGCAAGTTTTCATGCAAGCTGTGAAGGATGAGGGATGAAAATCCATAACAAGTAGTGGGCATCCTTGTTGGTTAGCGGTATAGTTTTCACACAAGCTTTCTCAAAGGAACAGTAAAATTGTTCACTCATTTAGTGGCTTTAACTTAATGAATTACTTCCTCCCTCTTAATATATTGCAACATAGGGGCCTGACACACTTTTAAAGGAAATGGAACAAAGCGATGAGTTTACTCTTGCACGCCCATGTGATCATCTTAGTTTTAGAAAACGCTCCTTAGCGCTAGGCAAGTGGAGAGTCAAAACGCATTCAACAATGCGATACAATAGGTGCACCATGGCCCGTGCCTCATGCCGCTTTTTGTAAGGCATAAGGCCCACTGTCTGGGTCACCTTTGATAAGAAGCGAGAGAAAGAGGAGATTTGAGTTTAAAACATGAAAAAAAAGAATCAAAATTAATTCTTACCCAGTCTTTAAGATGTAGATTCGAGCAAAGGCCCACAATTAATTGCATGAAATTACTTGAAATTACCCCTAAATTGGAAGCCCTAATTTTAGAAAAACCATAATACGCTATATGCGAAGCATTTGGGAAATTGTTGATAATTGGATATATAGAGTTGGCCAGCGATCAATATCTATGTTTTCTGCACCAGATGTGCTGCGTTTGTGATCGGTTAAGCTTTCTAGGTTAGTCGTTCTCTCCTCTCTCTTCGATATGCTCTCCTTCTTTCGCCCTCTCTCTTTGTTCCTCTCTTCTCCTTTTCTTTCTTCGACCTGTACCCCACTTCCCAAGAGTGAGTGTAGTCACGTGCTCTTTTTTCAAATTTTTTAACCTTCTCTTCTCCTTTTCTTCTTCTGTTTTGCTTCTGTTGCTCTTAGCCTCTAGTCATATTGTTTTTCTTTGAATAACAACTTCCAGCTGTTTTTTGGATACTAGCTGGCAACAAGTAGCTTAATTTCTTAAGTAGACTAAATATATCCCAATTAGAAAATTTATTTTAAGTAATTTAACCAGTAGACAGTAGCTCATATTTTTAATCATAGTGGCTTATATATTTTTTAATTATTATGTTGTTTCAACACCGTATTATGATTGGAGTACATCATGGTGCATGATGTTTGCCGATGATATTGTACTGATTGATAAGTCGTAAGAAGGCGTTGAAGATAAGTTAGAACTGAGGAGACAAACTTTGGAATCTCGAGGATTTAGGCTCACAAACAAAACAGAATACTTTGTAAGTATAGTAAGGTTGGGAACAGGGAGACTGGGGCAATCGCCTTGGATGAGAAGATTGTCCAAGGTTGTGACTTCTTTCGCTATCTAGAAGCCATTATTCAAAATGATGGGGAATTGGATGGAGATGTGGCTCATAGAATTAAAGCAGGTTGGTTGAAGTGGAAGAGTGCCATAGGGTTTCTATGTGATTCGGGCATGCTTGTAGATTATAAGGGAAATTCTACCGCACAACTATTAGAGTTGCACTGTATGGTACAAAATGTTGGGTCGTTAAACTAAGTCACATTCATAAGATGAATGTGGCGGAGATGCGTATGTTATGTTGGATGTGTGGACATACAAGAAAGGATCGATTAAGGAATGATGATCGAGAAGAAAGTAGGATTTATTTCTATTGAGAACATGAGAGAGAACACTTGAAGTGGTTTGGACATGTGAGACGGAGTTGCTAGTGATGCTCTAGTTAGAAGGCTTGGAGATTGGCAAAGTGGTGGGAGGGTAAGGGGTAGGGGTAGACCTAAGAAAAATTGAAAACGGGTGATTGATAGTGATTTTAGTTTACTTGGGATTGAGGAAAAAAGCGTTGGATAGGGCGAAGTGGAGGGAGGAAATTGATGCCGATGAGTCGATGACATAACTTGATTTTCACCTTTCTAATTTCTTTTACGTTTTTTTTCATTATTTTTCACATACCTTTTCCCTTAAAATATTTTATTTATTTCCTTCTAGGTAGTGTATGGATAAAAGAAATTAATTTCAAATGAGACATTTCAAATACGCACATTCAATTCCAAGTCATCTGTTTGGGAAAATAAAGAATTCTAAATTCATCATTCAAATATCTATATCTTTTTGGAAGAAAAAAGATAAGGGAAAAATTATATCCAAAACTAACGCAAAAAAAGAAAATCTGAAAAATGGAGTTTTCAATCTTCTGACTTATTCCGCATAGGTAATGAAGAATTAGATTACAGGACTTAATTATCACCCAAAAAAAAACAAGCGAAATAACCACCAATCACCTTCTTCTATCTTCAACATTATAACATTATACCTCTCATCTGCCATTTCTATCCCCTTTACTCATTTTTCTCTCTTCAAACAAAAAAAATGTTCAGTGAATCTTTCGTTACTATGCTGCTAGTCTTCCAAGCTCGCACTAATGGTGGGTGCTACTCTTCCAAGCTCAAATTAATGGCGGGAGTTGCTCTTCCTTTGTCATTTTTTTTTCGTAGTTCGTGATGAAGAGGATAGATGAATTGAGGAGAGAGAAGTTGAAGGTTTTGTGGGAATTGTGATAGTTGGAGATGGAGAAATTAAGGAAGCCCTAAAAATGTGGTAGCTTGAATTTGAAATGACATATATTTATAGTAGTAAGCTATGGAATTGGACCAAATCCAATTCCAAATGCTTTCTATTCCCAAACAGCTGAATTTAGCCAAATTCTTCATTTGAAATGAAATGCTCTAATCCAAATAGAGCATTAGGGTGTTCCCGGATCTTCAATTTCTTTTTCTACATTTGTTTTTCTCTTTACCTCTTATATATAAAACTATCTCTATGACGATTCATGTTAGGGGACCCTAAATCATTTTGGGATTGAGGCTTTGTTGTTGTATTACGTTGTTTCGGGTATGAATATACTTTATTTTTGACTTTTAAGGTTTTTGGCACCAAAGTGCGCCTCGCCTACGTGATGCCCGCGCCTTGTACCTCCCTTCGCCTTGCGCTTTGCGCCTTGCCTTTTAAAACTAAGGTGATCATGCCAGAGAGGAGAGAATAATGCCTTTTTTAGGCGTCTTTTGATACAAAATAGAGAAATGTTGTAACTGATATGAAACTCTAGAAAAAGGTATATGTTGCAATTGAAAAAGAACCGAGGAAGTGTTATTTACGTTAGCGGTTTTACTGTTCATGTTCATGTTAGAGGTTATTGGCTGTTATGGGCTAATACTTCCTCTAAGGTGGATATTGCTCAATATTTTGATTTGCATAAATGATTTACGAGTGGAGAATGCTAAATGATGATTCATTTGGGTTGTGAAGCATTAATTGCTGCTTGTTAAGTTCCCAACTCATTTTGAGCTGTCAGTAATATGTCACTGGACCCAAGTTTCATTAGGGTTTATCATGGTTCTAGCATGGGTGGAAGCTGCTTCACCAAAATATATATATCTTCTGCAGACCACCAAAAGTACTAAGATATATCCCCTATCCTCCCTTGTTCTTCTTTTGTGCGCATTCCCTTGTGGCACTTTACTGATCTCTGTCTTGGTCTATATCTCAATTTTTAGATATTGTGTACCCTCTTGTAATACGATCTTGGCTGCCTTATAAGTAGCTAGTGGCACTCTTGCAGTTTCTAGAAATATAAAAGTGTCGGACGCTTTTTAAGTATTAGGTTAATAGAAACAAGCAAACCTCTTTTGAGGGTACTGATGAGTAATGCCTTCACACCGATGTCTAAGCCTTTTATAAATACTTAAATGACAGGATATTAAATTTATGCAACGTGCTTTTTTGTCACTAAAATCTGTTGGAACACAAGTAGTTTTGAATAACGGATAACCCTTCTCTGCTTTTTGTTGCTGGGTATTTCCAAAGTCACAGGCTTTGAGCAGGGCTAGAGATGAGAGCGCGTCAGACGATAGGCCTCGTAAAGGTAACCTGGGACAGCTAAGCTCTATCCCATAGTTTGTAGCTAGAAGCCAAGAATTGGCGTCTTATTGCACACACCACCTTTAGTAAGAGCAACCCCAAAACGGCCAAAAGTAAGTTGATACTCGAGAAAGGATACTCCCTATTGGAAGCTAAAGTTGATGGATGGACAAAGTTGTAAGCCAACTGACCTAGATTGACAAGCTATTGCAATAGAATACATGTATCATGTTTGAATTTTGTTTATGAGCAAATAAAGAATGCAATTGATGAGTACATGAGCCTCAAATGTGGTAGAGGCTGGGACTATGGTGATATAGTTGATATTCTTATTTTTGAGAAGGATTGATACTCAGATTTTGTTCAGTAGATGACATCTTGAAGGTGGTATTACTGTAATATCTGGATGTACTGGCACTCGAGGTATGTAGACAATGAAAGCTGAGAAGATAAGTGGCGACGCTTGCGAATAGTTGAAAAAGGATCTCAGTCTCCATGGGTAACAATGAAATATCGATTGAAAACTTTGAAGCATATGAAGATCGATCCAAGAGTATGACGAGTAATATTTGAGAGGAAGAAGCCACATTGAAGTGAGGTACACTTCTTAAAATGAAGGAGCCTGCATGTAAAAATTGATTGCAGATAGTCGTGTTGATTGATGCAGAATGCAGGCGCTCAATTCTATAATTTAGTTTGAGAATAAATAATCGAGTGGGTCTTAATTTTGAACTATTGTTGGTGTGAAATAAGTAATGATGTCAAATCGATTAGAGAAGTTATATGGAACATAACTTTTCTAGAGAAAATTCACAAATAACAAGGGTTATTGATCTTGGATTTGATAATTAGAATATTCACATGATCACATTACCATCTATCTAAGGGTAGCCATTACGAAGAAGAGAGAAACAAATAGGTGGAAAAGAAGGGAATGACAAAAAAGAGTGGAGTGAAGAGATAACCTCTAGATGAATGGATGAAGATAAGGGCGTCTTTTATATTTTTCAACATTTTGTTTAAATTAGAGGTAGATGTGGTTGCTTCAATTGTTTTTTTTAATGAACGGAGAAAGGCCCTTATCGTCAAAATTCTCTTAGGAGAGAGGTAGGCATAGTTGCTTAAATCATTTATTTGTCTCCCCCTCACCTTCCTTTTTTGGACTATACTTTGTGTCAGACCTAACATCTATCGTTTTATATGTGAGCATAGCGTGGAGTGTTTTAGCCTGAAGGAGATTGAGAAAAATGAGCATTTTGAGCAAAAAGTTTCGAAGTGGTATTTTCATGCCTTTGGGCCTCAGAAGAAGTTCCTTACCCAGTGACAACTAGATATGCTCAAGAAGGCACATAAGGTCACAACAAAGTATCTCTTTGTAATTCCCCTAGTATTGATCTGATTGATGATTGGGGAGATGATGTCTAAGGTTAGACTATAACGAAATTCGTTTTGTAGAAGAAGACAAGAGAACCTTGTTTGTGACATGATATGGAGTATTTGTGGTGTTGGTCATGCTGGTCGCGTAACAAACACTCACCACAATTTTTGCATGTAGGCCTTTAGGTGTACATTTATAATTTTAGAATTGTTGAAGGAAGGATAAAATGGACTAAGGAAATCTTAAATTAGGTACAAGCAATCATTGAGTTGTTCTTTTGGGTTGATAATTAGAGAGTTGTTGCACATGAATTGATGATGCTCCTATGGAAAATGTGGTGATGCCATGCCACTACTAGTGCTTGGTTTTCCCGTCTTTATTAAATTGTTTAGAAAATCGAAATTGTATGAGTTAGACTTTATTCCAGTTCTGTAAAAGTAGCAAGTTGTATAAGGTAGTGTTAAATGAAATATGCTCTTGAATAAGATAGAGTTGAAATATGCTATTAAATATGTTGTTGAATAAGGTAATATTGAAATAATCTATGAGGAATTGCTTGCTAGTGCTCATTGTTGATGGGATACATCTATTGTCAGTCCTCAAAGTGCATCATTGGTATAATCTACATTACGGTTCATTTCCTCATTTAACTCAAGAAGTTGGTGTCAACTAGGTTAATTACATGCTAAGCTGTGCCAACTTGGACGCCCTAGGAAGTCTATCTCCTTTTGTGAATTATGTGGTCTTAAACAATCTTTTGAAGAACAAAAGAGAGAAGGCCCTGATGGAAAAAAGCCATCTTGATGTCAAGTCAATGGTGGAAAGGTTCAATCCTTCTACAAAATGTTCCTCCAAGGAAACATGGGATGGTAGCGAACATTGTGTTTGTTCTTTCAAAGGATATTACTGGCCTTGAATGAAGAAGAATGTGATTGTGCTTTATTTCAATAAGATAACATTGGTGTTGCTGGAGCTACCCTCTACTCCCACTTTGCTAAGGTAAAATGAGTCGATGGACTATTAGTGGATGAAAAACATTTAATGAAACCCAACAAAGCGTCCTAGCCTTTTATAAGGTTTGTGATTCTTTCATAAAGATTGCGGGTGTGCTCTCTTCACTTGGACTTATTTGAATTGAACTTATTAGACCTTATTGGACGTGATTAACCCTGATATTACCTTGTGTTTACACTTGATTAGACCAAATGAGGCCTGGTTAGACCTGAAACTAAACTCAACTCCCTGAACGTCTTCATAGTCATACATGAGCGGGAATGTTGATATATATGGACGAACAATGGCTTATGTTTATGGACTAACATTGTTATGCGCAATGAACATTTAAAGTTACTCTAAGCTAGATCAAATACAGTTTATACACAATGCTATACATCCCCCTTATTCTATGATGTCGTGAAAGTAGAATACTAAAAATCAGTGGTTAAAGAGTTTTTTACAATCTTTATATATTTTAGTTATTATATTTTGTACGTAATATTATTTGCTATATTTCTATGATTCAAGCATTTCTAAGCGAGGCTCCAAAGGTTAGATATGAGTACTTCATACTAGTAATCTATGGTCAAAAAAATTATTGGAACTCGATATGGTTTTGTTTGTGTTAATTCTCAAGTAGAGGTAATAAAATTGGTGTAATATTTTGATTCATATGAACCCAAAGCTAGCATTTTTTGTTAAAAGGGGATTAAATTAAACAAATTTATAACTCATCCACTATATATACTACCTCCGGTTTTTATTATTTGCAACGATTTGACATAAAGTAGAGAGAGAAGATGTCTAATCGTTGCAAATAATAGAAACCAGAGGTAGTATTTAAAATTAATATTTACTCTGTTTCTTTTTAGTTTACTCACTTCACTTTGGGACAGAACCAAAGAGGAAGTCCAAAGGTATGAGAGAGAAACTAAAAAGTGGGTTAAAATATTAATAAGTGGATGACATGGGTGGAAAAAGAGGAGATTGTAGATGGGACATGTTACCAAGAATAGAAAAAGCAATAGTGTGTATATTAAAAAGAAACGGATCAAAAAGGAAAGTGTGTGGATTATAAAGAAACGGAGGGAGTATTAAACAAGCCTTATGTAGGCGTAAAGGAACATTCAGCTATAAAATGAAATTACAAGACTTCTAAGAAGATTAGTGTCACATAAATTCTAATTGTGGCCTCTCAAGGAACAAAAATAAAATGAAACTAAGAAGCGAAGTTCAACTAAACACTTGAAGCACATTTAGCAACATCCAAATTTTGGTTTTGAGGTGAGAAATGAGGTAAGATGATGATCTGACATTAAATAGAGTAACACCATGACTTCACGAAGTCATAGTGTTACATTGGATGTGAGGAGAGACAAAGTGAGGTTAATTTTTCTTTTCTCTTTTGCACTGATTATAAATAGAAGTGTGTTATAATGCTAACTATAGTAGCAAAAACACTTCCTTAATGCGTCAGATGCCAGGCTGGAAATGAGCACTTACAATTGAGATAAGAACGTGTGAAGAGATGATATAGAAGTGCTAAACTGATCTAAACTAATTCATTGCTGACTCTACTTTATAATTAGTAAAATTTGTGGGGCAAGTCCTTTTTGAAAATACACTTATTTTGAGGTAATGCCTTTCTTATTAATCTTATTTTAAGAACACTTCTGTTCCGTAACGGTCTGCTCTTAGTCTGTTCTATAAAATTCTTTATATTGCTTTATTTCATTTTTGGACAACCCTTTTCCTCATTTACCCTTCATTACGCCTTCGTGTGACTCCAGTTGCTCTACTAATTTACACATTTACACCCATGTTTCTAAACAACTCCCTCGCTCCTACCTAACAGTCAAATAAATGATCCCTCTCCAATAGCTCCTCCTTTGGTTACCGTATCAAAATAATCGGCGAAGCTTTATATGAATAAGCCTTCTCTCTTTCTGTGTTATCTTTGAACTTGTGAACTGGTAGCTCTTGAAGTGTGGTTAGGAAGGGGAAATATTGTTCAATTGCTAAAAAATGCTAATGGTAATGGGTGAAAGTGCTTGTGGGTGTTAATGCAGCAAAGGAATAGCAATAACTGGTGTTTGTATTTATATTTGCACTTAAGGGTGCTTGCACGAGTTGAAGCCTACCCATGTGCTTATTCGGGTTCCTAAATCATTGTACTATTGCAGGTTCTGTTTTGTAGTTCGGAGCACGGGCGTACATCATTTGTACGGCAACTGGAGCCAGACTGGCATATCGACTCAAATCCTGAAATAATCTCTCAGTTGGCGGTAATTCCTTCTCTTGCATGTTTTGCTTTACCTATGTTTTACATTTTTCATGATTAATGATGTTATCTTACTGGTTGCAGAGGTTTATCAAATATCAGCTTCATATTTTTCCAAGCAGACCTGAACAACTGGCTTCTAATGTGTTCAGTTCTACATCCCTGGAACATTTCTTTGGATGTGTGTGATATTTTGAAGACTGTAGGATGTGCAAATGCTTTGTATGCTACTTCTCTTCGCTGCTGGATTGTTTTATTTTGTGATATATTGATATTGATATAGGTTATATTGCTCATTTCCGTCTTGCAATTCTGATTTGCAGGTCAAGAATTATTTGTGGAGGGCAAGATTTTCTTTTAATTTGTTTGGTTTCAGTTATCATCTGAAATCTAACAACAGATATAAAGATCTGTTATTGGCCATAGTGTATTATTAAGATTGCTGAATTAATGTTTGTGGTCCAATGTTGAAATGATCGGTTTCCATAGTGTGTACATTTGTGGTACCTTTGTATGACTTTGATTTTTTACCGAGTGTATTGGTGTAAGCTGATGAATTAGCTTTTGGCTGGATTATGGATAGATTTCGTGATCCAATGGTATGTTGACTAAGGAACATTTCTTCTTTTCTGGAAGGAATTATGAGAGCTCTAATGAACAATTCTTCTTTTCTGGTGACTAATAAAATGAGACTCCGATCAGGGGTGTTGAACAGCTCACCAAGTGCGTGCTTGCTGCAAACTTTTTTTTCCCCTTCCCCCTTGTATCATTTCTCGATCACCAAGTAAACCAGAAAGGTTGAACCCTTTTTCCGAGGCACTTATTTGCAATAATCAGCAAAAAGAACAAGGGGGTTCATTAGTCCTCTACCTATTGACCACCTCCAAGTGTTCACTTAATAATTAATATGAACGATTTCCTGCAAAGGCCAATTTGGTGTATGTTCTGCTCATTTGAATTCGACAGCTCGTTTGATGTCATGAAAATGAATTGTCATCTATTCATTGGTATAAAATGGAATTTGGTAAGCATTAGTCACAAACTAATGGTTTGGAATTCTTAGTATATTGTAATGTGGTTTCGGTGGTTGTTTCAACCAATGTGTACTTTTTTGAGGATATGATGCTCTTTTTTTTTATTTGTAGAAATTGAAATACTCCGGCTAACCATTAATTTGCGGGAAATTACCTCAGGTATCCCTGAAGTTTGACGTAATTCTCAAATTGCCCTTAACATATGGGGAATTCCTCAGATACATCTGAACTTTGACTTTGTACTTAAAATAGCCTTGCTACTAACGGAACCCTAGCGCTGTTAGTTTTTTCTCTCTTTCTCGATTTTCTCTCTCCTCCTACCATCCTCCATTGATGACTATTGAAAGCTCCAAGCTTTCTCTCTCCTCCCACCTCCATGCCTTTCTCTCTCCTCCCAAAGATTTCACAAACCCAAACTAAACTCCACTGTACCTTTTCTTTTCTACTTCTCTCTCTCTCCTCTTACAAATTTATATCTGAAAAAGAGATGTTTTGTTGGTTGGTAATGCTAAATCTACTCGAATCTTCATCTGGGTATCTCACATTTTTTGTGGGATTTCACAAATTTTGTGCAGACTATATTGTTTGAGCCCCCAAATTTTGAGAATTTAAGAAGGAAATTTATAATTTTTGATGTTTTAGATGATAATGGTGGCTGCCATTTCTATAGTTTTGCAAGACCCATTAAAAGGTTCATCTCAACAAGGAAGTGGAGTTCATAGTAGAATGCCATTGTTGCCATCGCAGAGAGAAATTGGAGTTCATTGTGCTGTTCTTCTAGAGTGAGAAAGTAGGAATAGAGGATAGAGAAAGAAGATATGGAAGATGAAGATAGGGAGGAGAGAGAAAGGCATGGAGGTGGGAGGAGAGAGAAAGCTTGGAGCTTTAGATAGTCATTAATGGAGGATGGTGGGAGGAGAGAGAGAAAATCGAGAAGAAAGAGAGAAAAAACTAACGGCATTAGGATTCCGTTAGCAGTAAGGGTATTTTGAGCACAAAGTCAAAGTTCAGGGGTATCTGAGGAATTCTCCAAATGCGAGGGGCAATTTGAGAATTACGTCAAACCTCAGGGGTACATGAGGAAATTTCCCTTTGCTATTGGGGTGGAAACCTTGTGGAAGCAATGTATTGATCTGGAAAGGTGAAATATCTGGAGAATTATTAGTGTTATATAGCGAGTAGTTAATGAACTATAAATACCTCATTAGTGAGATCTATAGTGCAACCCAACTTGATCAAAGTAGTTTAGAGTTGAACTTAGAATTGGAATTTTCAATTTTAGGATCTTCTAATGTTGTGTCACGATGAAAATATAACTGCATTATAAGTAATTGTTTGTCAAATATCACAATTTAGAAATATTGGATTTTAATAATCTAAGCTTTAAGCGGTCTTCTTAAAACAGTCTCACTCATAAGTTATTTTTAAATAATTCAACCTTTTGGTGCTATCTTCTCATAATGGTCATTGACCTGTTTATGACCGGCATAATAGGTCAAGTGTGACACGTGTTACACTCATTGGTCAGACCATTTTCTCCCTCCTCTGCCTCTTTTCCTCCATAACCACCACCACCTAACCACCACTACCACCACCCCATGCCAGCTCCCCACCCCAGGCCCCCGCAGCCCCCACCCCACTCCAGCCCCTTGTAGCCCCACCCAACCCCACCCCCACCCTAGCCCCCCACCCGGCTCCCACCCCAGCCCCCGCCCCACCCACCCCACCCCACCCCACCCTAGCCCCCCACCCGGCTCCCACCCCCACAAAGAAACCCCCCGCAGCGGTGCCCCCACCCTCGCAGACGCCCAACTCCCCCACCCTTACCTTTGTCTCTCGCCCACCCTTGTCACCCCTCCTCCCTCTCCCCTTCTCCCCATGCCCTCATTGCCCCCCCTATCCGCTCCCTTCGTCTCTTTCTACCCATCGCATCTCCCCTTAACCTTTCACCCGGCCCTTCGCAACCCCCCCCCCCGCGCTTCCCCAACAAGCCTCCCCCAACACCACCACTGATAACAACGACGACCACCACCACCACAACAACCACCGCTCGAAGAGAGAGAAATCATACAACCATGACGACCAATACAACGTGATTCGAGGAGAGAGACAGGAGGAAGAGAGATAGGCGGCGACGAAGAGAGAGAGGTGGTGAGGCGAGAAGCGTAGTGGTGAGAGGCGACCGACGATATGGGTGGGAGGCTGGTGACTGGGGTGGGGGCCTGGCTGGGGGTGGGGCTGATGGAAGGGACCGGGGGTCAAACTAGATACGGAGGTGAAGAGGAAGGAGATAGAAATGAGTAGGAGGAGGGGAAAAAATTACCTGAAGTTCAGGTCACAAGTCACCTGAGACCATTATGAGAAGATACTACCAACAAGTTGGATTATTAAAAAATAATCCATAAGTGGGATTGTTTTAAGAAGACCGCTTAAATGTTGGATTATTTAAATCTAATTTTCCAACAATTTATCTATTTTTAGTGTTCTATGCAACTTAATTTTTTTAAAATTTGGAAAGGAGAAATTAGGATTGACCTCAATCAGCGTGTAACACCCCAGAATTTCAAAGGCGGAAAAGAAAGAAATAATAATATATTTAATAGGACGATGGCGGAAACATCGTCTTCTGGGAATGTCACTACTACAAGGATAATGTTTAAATAACTAAGTGATAAAAAAACAAACATAATTAAATACTATCAGTAAATTAATTACTTAGATTAAAATCGAAATGAGAAAATTATCTCAAACTAAAGAGAAGTCTAGAACTAAAACCCCTAATAGATTATTTCTCGCATCTCAACCAGAGCCCAAAATCAAAGAAAATCCCCATCAACAAAACCTGCAAAATATACAACAAATATCCACAATCAGTGGGGAGTAACTAGCAGTTCTCCCAGAACAATAGCAATCAAAGCACGATTCAGAAGAAGATTATTAAGAAAGGAATAACATGCAATCATTACATCAATAGCATGCACATAGAAATCATAAAGCTCATAGATGAAACAAGTGATCATCAACAATAAGTAAACATGATAGAGTGAGTGACATAATTCTAATATATATAAATAATAATAAATCAAGAATTCAACAAGTTATTGAGTCAGAAACCGAACGCCAGTGATTCGCAAATCACTTCCTAAGGTTTGTCAGATCGCAATCTCCAGGTCAGTCTATGGGCTTACGTTCCCCACTGCCTGTGTCTAAGAATGGCCAAACTCCCGATGCAGGGTAGAACACGCGAGAACTCCCCGACCTCTCGGACGACAACAATTAACCCCGGGTGTACCCCTAGTTCGCAAAACCGGGTGGTTGGCATGTTCTTCACCGGGGACTACATCTATCCCACCGGATATTCTTATCTCAAAATACAATCATGCATATAATCCAAGTATCATTCATCTAAAATATTCATCAAAAAGGGATGCCACCCGGCCTTATACCCACAGTTCATCAAAACAGTTCTTCATAATTCCTCAAAATAAATCACTTACAATTTCTCAACAGATATCTCCCACAATAACACTTTAACATCTCCAAACATCATCAATGATAATATACTGGTTTTTACAGCAACCACAATTCAATCAAAAATACATCACCAGTTAACTCCAAATCATATTCATTAAAATAGTAGTAACAATTAATCATTTTCTTTCATAAATCAAACATAAACATGTGGTTACCCAATGATACATACTGTATACTACTGAAAATCATCAACCCAGAATATAATAAATTATGAATTATTTCTGATTAACAAGCCCTCAAATAATTTAAAAGTGTATCCTCAATTTTACAACAAAAACACTATAATAATTATTAAACTAATAAGTTCGAGCAGTAAAATCACACAAAAATTATCATACGACCCTAATGGCTCTAATGACATGGTACAATTTTTATTTATAATTTTCGGACTCCAAAAGTATTTTTAACAGTTAATATACAGATTACTCAATAAAGCCAATATAATAATTAAAAATATAAACAGACGCTCAAAAATTACCAAAAATTTACAGAACATGAAGAAACTCACGGAAATACATAATATTCAAAGAAATGAATTTTTCTGCCTCTAGAAATAATTTTCATGATTTATATACCGACAGAACCGAAATTACAAAAACAGATATATCAATTAAATAAAACAGTAAACAGTAGGCAAAAATTATTATAAGGCATGGAATACATACTACGCACGTAACATGATCTAAGAAAAATAATTTCATCAATTTTAACAGTCGTTCCATAATTATTATGCAATTTAGCCAAAAACGCACAAAACACCAATTAAATCAAATAAATACTAAAAATCATGCGAAAATTATTTTTCTCTACACAGTATTCACATAGCATGTATCAAGTATATTCATGTCAAATTTCATCAAAAATTTCATTCAAAAAGTATTTTAAATAATTCCTAGCGTAGTAATCTAATACCGAATAATACCCTAATCACTATGGTTCTAAGATAACAACTAGTTACCTGGATCGTCGGGAGGAGAGCTGAGTCTAAAGAGACAATCACGAGTTAAGCATCCAATCCAAATCCTCTTTTAACCCCAAGGCATAACGAACGATAATTGTAGCAACAAGTCACTAGGCATTTCTTCTTGAACGTTGAAAACTCTTGTTTCGCACTGCTCTATTACGACCATGATTCCCGATGATCAAAAGCTCAGATTCTAAATCTCTCAGGTCAGAATGTAGAACAAGACGTTATAAACGTTGTGTCCAAATTTGAAGACGATCCAACGGTTAGATCTCCGGATACGGTTATTTTCGTGAAGGTGCGACAGGAAAAACCGGGTTGAACCTTTCTATTCTTTTCCTCTTCCTTTTCTCTCTTTCTTTTCTTGAAAACGGTGAGGGTTAAATGAGAATGATGCTGAACTTCTTTTAATAAAAATCAGAATTTTATGACAAGGAAAAATGAAGGGTTTAGGAGAAATGATTAGGGGGTTATAGGAGTTACAAAGCTACCAAGAGTCACAAGGAAAAATAAAAAGAAAAGAAAGAAGAGGAGCTCTCCTTCTCCATCTCCTTGGCCGGCTGTCAAGCCCAACACACCAACAAAAATTTCGGCCCAAATCAACAAGGGTCCATGCTTCAAAGGCCCGCTACGCGATAAAACGATTAATTCTTAAATCGCACCTAAACTTTGAAAATACTTAATAATGAAAATAATTCTAATAAATTATATTATAAATATAAATATAATGCACACATTAACACACCATATAATAAAATAATAATTCGGCTCCCAAATTATAAAGAATAAAAATCATTGATCTAGAGAAAATAATAAATTATTTATTTTTTTACGAAAAGAATATCATTTTAAAATAAACTAACACCAAAAATAGAGGGTGAAAATTACGGGGTGTTACACAGCGGCTAGTCTAAAAAAACCCTACGAATGATAAGGGGAAAGCGAATACAAAACGGGGGAGGGAGAGAAAGAAAGCAAGGAAGGGTGATGATGCCCTTGTGAGCCATGAAGTCTGCAGCTTAGCCTCCCGAAAGCAGAGAGAAAAATAAACCTCATTAAAGCGGAAAGATTTATACATGCATCAGAAATGTTGTTAATAATCCAAAGGGTTTCCCATACATTGGAAATCGTATTAATGACTGTGAGGTTGTTGTCGTCGATGATGAGATTCTTAGTATTAAAAACAACAAGCTCCTTTAATACCTTCCCGAAGACCCCAAGCTTAAGCTTGGAGAATATCACTATCACTCTCTATAGACCTATCCAGCTAGAGGGATATTGCCCATATGATTGCGAATAACAAAATCAAACGAGCAACTGCCAGATGTTAGTTTGGACCCATCAAAATTTAGTTTAAGCAAGTTATTGGTTTGAGGGGACCAAACAATGTCACTTGATCGATTTTTGGAAGGGGGACGAGGAAGCAAGGGAGGAATAACATGTTTTTGTCCATTAGCAATAGTAGAGATCCAATCCCTTTGGTGATTAAAGATGAGTCGGCTGACTTGATGGGTATTGAAAGATACCTCAATGAGGATAATTTTATTTTGAATAAAACAAACAAACCACTAGCACGTTCCTCACTGGCAAGTTTTATCACAACCCTAATATTCAACAAAAAATACCTACATTGTGGGATAAAGAACCGACAAAATTAACATCAGGAAGTCGCGGCTAAGAAAAATCAGCCTCTAAATAAGCAAAAACATCTAGGGACGTAAAGGGATAGTAGAAGAATAAATGAGAAACAAAACTCTAATTGGTGATTGTAAAGCACATACTGTTGGGCAGTAAAAAATTTACATTTCTGAAGGTGATCTTTATTTGGGAGTCAATCATTACACGCTTTTTGGAGGAACTTTTTATTTTCGGGGTGGCAATTACCTTGTCAAATCTAATTATATTCTACTTTGGGGCAATCTCTATCAAAAATTCTTGCACAAGGGAACCTGTCTTAATAGAATATTCTCGGGGTAAGATCCCATACCAATTTATCTTCTTGGAGGTTGGAAGGGATAAATAGGCTAGATATATGATTGGCTACTTGGGGAAGAACAAGGGAATGGAGTTTAACGATATTCCAGTTTTTCTCAATTGTACTAAAATCACTAACTAAAAAGATCTCATCAACCCAAGAGGATGGGATGAAATTTTTGATGGAAGTAGGATAGACCCCAGTTGTCTAGCCAAAAGTTGATTTTGGTACTCGACCCTAACTGGCACCTAAGGCCTTTTTTAAAGATAGGGCGGATTGCCATTAATTCCTTCCATTGCCGCAAGGAATGGGGAGAGACTTTATAGCCAAGAAAATCCTTATCTTTGAAAAAAATTTAACTAGCTTGGCTCATAAGTGAGGGTATTATCATGAATAGTCAAGGCAAGCTTGGGAGAGCATTGGGGTAAGATTGGTTGTCGAGTAACAATTGTGAGATTTATGACTGGATTGAACAGTTTTGTGCATATTTCCTTCGTGGTTAGTTTTTCATATTGAATTTGGCTTGTGAACCGTGTTGAGTGTCTTGCTTGAGGAAACTTTTATTTTACTCTTCCCCTATGTTTTTTCTTGAATTTCTTGAGGACAAGCATTTATCTAGCTTAGGGGAGTTTGATAAGTCGATATTAGCCTATCATTTAGATGCATTTTAAGTCTCATTTAACTTAATTTTAGACCATTTAGATTGCATTTGTACTTTTGGATCCCTTTATAAGCCATGTTACTTTCATGGGTTGTTTCGTCTTTTGATACAATATCAGGTACTCTATACTCCGATGGAAGGACATAAGATTTAGACACTTGGACGACCTTTGAAAGATACTTCCTCCGTTCTTTTTCTATTTCAACAATGAGATTTTTATACTATTCACTCACCACCCTTTCACTCTCTCTTGTAATTTTTACGTAAGGAAAATATAGTCATGTGGAATCTTGTTAGATTCGTCTCGATTTATACTTTCAAAATATCAAATTTGTATAATTTTTACTAAAACGTAATTAAAGATATTAATAGTTAAAGTTGTGCATTGACAAGCATGAAATCTCTATTGTTCCAATAGAAAAAGAACGGAGGTAATATATCATATGCCAAAAATGGATTTGAATAGGAGACGATACAAACCACTTTTCATAGTTGTGGCGTAACATGATACCTCTTCACTACTTTGACCATAACTTTTTAGACAAAAAATATAATGATTTAATTCCAATTGGGTTGGAAACTAGACTTCAAGATCTTTCCAGCGATATATTACATGTGTCAAACAAACTTCTAGATCAAAAGTTATAACTGTTCAAAGTTGAACTATTTGCAGATGGTGATCTTTATACTGCAAGTCTTAAGGCAAACGCTATAGTAAGAAGGGGTGAAGAAACTCCCAGCACAAGCAGACAAAAGTTAAAACTTAGCAGCCTTATAGTGCGAGCTTAGCATACTCCTATGAAGCAAACTCCGGGAAACGGCTAAATTTCTATTACACTAAGCGTCTCGATAATGACTGATTTAACAATTGACCTATGTTTGATTTTTCTAGAAAATCCTACCATCAACACAAGCCCAAAGCTAACGCTATATATAAACTTTAACATAGTATTTACACAATATCCACTTCCTCAGGCTCTTCTTCAGGTCCATCCACATCAACATTCCCGTCATCACCCTCATACTACATTCAAGCAAACAAAATTAGCAAGGGACCGAAGCAGTTTAAATCATCACTCTTCAGGTTACTTGTTCTAACAGCTAGTATCAGGAGCTCTAGACATCTGATATTAGTAGAAACAGAATTATACACAACCAGTAATAACTATACCCCATGAAATGCAAAGTATATCCAAGCACACAATCACATAAAGCCCAATTAAAATTACAAATCTAAAAGCAATTTAGATGAACAAACCTGATAGTAGTTATTTTGTGATACAGTTGGAAGGGGAGGAAGTAGAAATGGCAAGCCATTATCCACATTTTTAGGACTTCCTAGCACCTCAGGATTCTTTTCTGTCTCCATTTCAACAAAGTCATCAACTGCATGAGCAGCCATGCTGGTTGGTGGCACCATAAGATTTGACTCTGAAACTTTAAGCTGGAAATCATCCAAGACAGGGAAAAAAAGGTAAAGAAAAAGTGATAAATTTATGAACTTGTGTTAGAACTTAGAAGTATCAGTAAGATCTTGCTTTTGTGTAAAAGCTTCATTACATTAAAGTAGTCTCAATTAGAGCAATCCTCTCCGCTCAAAATTCCATCATTAATATCCGCATGCAAAAATGTTGTAAAAAAACTACTGGGAAGAGATAAGAGAAGAGAATAAGAAAAAGACTAAACATTACCTTATCCAAAGGATCGAAGTGCTTAGAACCCTTAAATTGCAGTCGGGGCTTGTTTTCATTAGATGTTCTTGTCATGTCCTTTTTCTTTTTCCCCAGTTCAGCTTCTCGATGACTATGAAAGCGCACAAGTGACCTCCTCCGACAACCTGCAACTCTGGCGCCATGTACTCTTGCCACATCTGCTGCCATTAAAAACTATAAACACATTTGCATAATTTGTTTGCATAAACAATGCTTGATTTACAGATTTAGAGCTGATTCTTCATTAACGCATACCTTGCCAATAGTATTGATCAAGTTTGATGTGATGAAAATAAATCAATAATTAGCCCATCCCTAGCTACCCCTGCCCTCACCCCATACATTTTTGCACATTTTCAGGGTCCAGCCACTAGGAGTGTTCCGTAGTGGCTCCAGGGAGCCAGAAACAACTATTCACCCATGCACTGGTTAATTGGTGATTCCCACCCATGGCATGGTAACTTATACAAGGGGATTCCAAAATGAGAGAGTTGGAAATGATAAGATGGAGGCAGAGGTTCATTGGCTACCGAGTTCTCAATTAGTTAGTGGCTGCTGGTCCACATCAAGTTTTGGCAAAGGACCACTGGCAGAGACCATTGCCGGGCCTGCAGGAGAATGAGCCAGGGTGGAGAAGCAGTGATATTCACATCGCATAATCGCATCTCCCGAATTTTGTCTCATATTTAGGTTATGAGGTCAACTTTGTTAATATCAAAGATCATTAACAAAGTACTAAAAGAAGGGTAGCCAAGATTTCAATAATACAGGTAAGTTGTGAATTTCAAAAAGAAAATGCATACAGTAAAGATCTGTCTTGGGTGTGGGTTTAGGGGCTACCACATAGTATTTCTCTAAATTCAGAACAATCTCCATATAACTAAAACATAAAATATATACCACTTTACATAGTTTTGAAATTTGAAGTCCAGTATACCATCCATAAATGATTGGGTAAGCGAAAATCAATTGTTTTTTGGAAAAATTGATAGGAACGATCACTATAAGCGTTCAGCCATTTTCAATCCCAACTTTTGGTTATTCCTCAATGGTCCCAACTATTGCTCATTGTTTATAAAAAATGGTCCCAGACTCCCAGTTGACTGGTGACCTCTTTTACCGGTTAAATTTCTTTTTATTTTCTTTACCGGTTTTATGGTTCCTTCCTCTTCTTCTTCCTCTTTCTCCCTCCTCCCTCCCTCCCCTGCCACCACTCCTTACTCCCCCCTGCCACCCCTCGTTGAGTTGGTTTTATCAAATAGGTGAAAGGTATTACCCTCTTGATGTGTGAAATCTTGGCTCAACCACATCCCTGCATACCACAATCTGAAATTTGCAAGTACTTCAGTAGTACATGGCACAATGATACAATAGTGGTCTAGCTTAACAAAGGTAGCAATCTGTACCCAAACCATGTATCAGGATGGTGCTGTATTGTGTATTTGTGTTACATATAGTAAATCAACCATGTCTTTCAGATTGTGGACAAAACAACTCCAAATTTGCTTTCTTCCATTCTGTCTGAAGGAGAAATTTATATTCTGAAAGAAAGAAACTTTTGATAGTGAAATGTAATTAGCAGGAGAAATTTAAAGAAAGGATTTATGGGATTGCTTTCCTTTTCTCATTAAAACAGAATGAGGAGATTAGGGAGTATGTGAGGAGTGCTGGGAGGGGATTTCCAGGGTGGTAGGGGAGGGGGAAGGAAGAGGAGGTGGCAGGACGGTGGTGCTTTCAGAGCGGCAGGGTGGTTTTGGGGTGGCTAGCATGGGAGTTCTTTTTTTAATGTTTTCACTTCCGAATATGGTAGTGGTTGTATTCACAGCAAAACGGCTTACTTAGCGGTTTTCCAAAGAATAATTCACTTTGCAGTTTAGTACGAAATCACTTGCATGAGTTAACGATTTTGCTCAAAATCAATAAATAGTGGACTTGAGTTCCAAAAGCATGTAAAGTGGGATTTACATTTGTAAAAAGCTATATCAAGGAAAAAGATTCCTAAAATCAGTACATCCTCCATTTTTAAAAAAAAGTTGTACCAGGGACTTTCACATTTGCCAACTGACCACTTTGACCATGAATATCTATAACTATCTACTAATTTTTTTTTTTAAAACATGATATTTTTTAAATATACATGATACACATCGAATAATAATTCACACGATAGCACTAAAAAAGATATGGTCAAAGTAGGTTATGTGAATCATACAAATAGTCAATATGGTAGAACTTTAAAAATTACGGAGGAAGTAGGTTTTATGGTCTCTGAACAATTCAAACAGTTCATACATGACACCTTTCAAACTCAAACCTCAGATAGTGTTTAGGAATACTGCAAATTGTTCAAGACAAATTCAAAAGGAATATCTTTTGAATGGTACATATACAGAGAAATATTTTAGTTTACGGGAGCATAGTAGTATAGAGCAGATGCAATTGATCTCAGATGAAGCCATCATAGACAACTGATAGGGTGTACATTACCTGATTTTGACCCTTCTGAGGCTCTCATGCTACTGTGTAGCTGTTTCTTTACAGCAGGAGAAGCAGAGTCTTCTAATTCTAGAACTTCTTCATCACTAATAATATTGACATTCAACTTATCTTCACCAGCACCAATTGGTATACCATCTATATCAAGCTCCCCTACCAGCTGCTCAAGTTGAACCTGTGACCTAAATTAACATGTTAAGACATTTGTAAGGGAATTTGATGTAGCAAGATCATGGAAATAAACAAACAGCAAGCAACAACAAGCACACTGCGAGCCCTACCACCGGCAGGATCTAGAGAGGCCAGTCTGCACAAAACCTTGTGCCTAGCAAGCATAGAGGGTAGTTTCTAAAGCCCCAGAAAAGGGAAAAAGAACATATCTCAATAAATACATATAGATACACACACATATATAAATGCACATGTGCATGCGTGCATAATTTGTGTGATTAAACTTGCCTCTTTAACCCATCTTGCAGCCGAAAGTGATGAACTTGTGCCCTAACGAACTTCGTAATATTTGAACTGACTCTGCAGCTCATCACAAATTAGACGAGCATCAGTCTCATCATTGTAAAAATCATTTCAGATGTAAAATCAGGCGTAAAGCAGGATTAAAAAGCCATAAATCATATGGTTACCTTTTAGAATTAACCTTCTCTTCAGACAGTTGAGCCTCAAGATTCCTAATTTTAGAAGAGAGACTATCTGCTTCTTGTACCCTTTCTTCCAGCTCAATCTGCGACCAACAGATTATTGCTTAGCAGCTAATCTGACTGCATGAGTTACTCATAACACCAAAATTATAAATAGTAGAAGTAGAGCATCAAGATCCCTAATCCTAGAAGAGAGGCTATATGACTTCCTGTGTATTTTTAGTGATCCCTTGCTATATTTGCAATTATTTTGAGAGATCTAGTAAAAGAAATTTGTATGAGAAAGGTCAGAAGGTATGCAACTTTCTAAAAAAAATTAAATGTCAAAATGTCTTTTCTAACCAGTATTTTTATAAAACAATTTATGCTACTTCTTAAAAATGTACATCTATACTCTAGTTCTAAAAAGTTGTAATTTATAAAGATAAAATAACGTTCACATGGATCCTTCTCAATCTTCTAGTTTTATGCACCTTTTCCCTTTAACACTATAATACTTGCAACAGTTTTCTTTTTGTGTAGTTTCAATATACTTGCAATATGCCATTAGTATAGTCATCTCTAAGGAGACTGTCCAAAAACAGGAATTTGGATCATAATAAAAAATAAGGATATTGATCGAGTTTTTAAACAAAGGAAGATATTCAAAAAGACGATATGAGTGAAACAAACATCTTTGTTGTTTCATGCTTCCTCTGTTCTAGAATAAGTATAACACTTTCTTTTGTGGGAACCGGGAAGTTACAAAACAAATGCAACACTTCTGTTTTTGGTTAGAGATCCTCCCTATCTCTCTCTTCATCACATGGATCCCTCTTTATATAGATATATATATATATATATATATATATATATATATATATATATATATATATATATATATATATATATATATATATATATATATATATATATATATATATATATATATATATATCCTCATCACATGAGCTCCTTAAAAAATGTGCCTACGTTGCAAATATTATAGGATGAAGCTTCATTGCTCAACAAGGTACCAGTTACCCAACAAGCAGCAAACAAGGAATGCAACTTAAGCTCAATAGTGGAAAATTTCAGACGTCATTCCAAAAACTGCATGTGAAAAAGTTAAAAATGCATATTGTTCCTATCAACAACCTTACAAGCTCTTTGAACTTTGAGTATAATGGGGTGCATGCTTTCTTATTTGAAGCACGATCCTGATCATAGGATTGTAAAACCCTAGTATCAACATATGATCAAACGACTTGGATCAGCGTATGAATTGTAACAGCGTAGAATCAGCAGGTTCCTTTAACTTACTGAAAAGGTTTCGGTGCATGAGTTTTCAAATCGCAATCCAGATCATGGGACCATAGAATCCTACGATCCAGATATGACCAAACAACTTAGATTGGCGTATAAATTGTACCAGCACAGAATTAGCCATATGATACTAGGACCGGGATCATGAAACGATTTACCAATCTTACTAATAAGGCGGGAGAAGGACCTCTTTTTAGTGTGCTAAACGTCATGGCTTGAGCCCACACAAAGTGTTGCCCAAGTGTTACGTTATAACTCACTTACTCATAATGAAATATATCAAAAGGTAAAGGAAAAATCACAAAAGAAAGAGTAAAGTACGCAGCTTTCTAATTCACGAACTCTTTGTGCTCTACTTTTCCTAATCAATAAATGACATTCAAATCCGATTCAATGTCCATTTTCCATTTTCAACAATTTCCTTACTAAAAAAACTAAAGCTTCTGTTTTTGGAAGTTTGTTGGATGGGCATGACGGCATGTTGATAAGAGCTTCAAGGAGCAATTCGTCTCATGTGAGAGGAAGTGTATAAGTTCCCACTTTTTTTTTGCTACTTAACTTCAGACCCAGCTTTGCATGCTATAAAATTAGCTAGATGTGCATTTGTTCCATTACGTGACGCCCCCTTGTATTTCATCCGATTTACTCCATTAACTTTCGATTAATTTGCTTCAAGTTTCATAATGTGGCTTTTCACAATTTGTACCTAGTGATGTACACTTGAACTTAGATACATCATTTTTAATGTTTGTTAATTGGCTTTGAAAATTGACATCATTCTTTTTACGGAAAGTTATGAATGGATTTTGAGTATGGTCAGTTAGTGTTCATGATTCATGAAGTTCAAGAACAAAGAAAAGAGAGAATGCACTTGGAAATAAAAAGTGACTCGACAATTATGGAAAAAATGCCCGAAGTGGGATATACATGGGAAGTTATGATCTTTATTATGCAAACTTCTATTATGATGAATGATAATTTGATGATACTGAAACTAGGTATTATTAGGATATGCATGGGAAGTGATAATAATTTGATGCTCGAGCTCGGGTATGGATACAAGTGTCAAACTTTGAAACCTTACAATCATGGACTTGGGCACACAATTTTGAAGAATACAAAACTTGGATATAGTCTCAGGGATTGGACATGCTTTTTATTGTAAAATCTGCTTATGTATGTTCTCCATATAGATTCGGTTATAGAAAGTATACTAACTAGGAAAAACAATATCCTACCATGTATGGGAAAAGGAGCAGTAGTAACTTGTCTTCATAAAAAACAGAGAGAGAAAAGGTTGCACAGGGATATGCAAAATTAACCACAGAAATTCAGAAAGTCAAAGCACTAGTATCCAAGTGACTTTAATTTACCCTACCCACGATTAATAAGGCAGAGAGAGAAAGCAAAGACATGACAGATGAAGAAAACAGGAGAGAGAAAAGAGAAATGCAATAGGCAGCCAAAATTCAGTCCAGCAATGGTTGGTGTTTAAAAAACTTACCTGCAGAATCGCCCTAACAAGTAGTATAAAAGACCCAATGATTCAACTCTTAATATAGTGTATTACTTTTGCAAAATAAGATCTAAAGCTTACTACTTGAACCCTCAATCTGATGATTTTCTCAAGTATGTTCTCGCCTCAGCTATAGATTGTACATTTGCCGCGTCCTTTTTTCTTCTTGCCAGGTCTGACCCGTATTCAGGGTCAGCTCAACAGGGCCAACTGTTGAATCCGAGCATCACAACATGAAACCAATTGTGTCATTAATTTGTCCTCTACTTTAGATCAATTAGACATAAGCAGATTACGCGCGGCAATATACGACCTTGCAATCAAGTGTCTAACAAATTGAGCAACATGTTTAATCTGCATCCATTTGATGTTCCCACATCCCACCCGCTTAGTGAGAGAAATTTAAGGGATTGTATCAGATGGCTATTATCCTCATTACAAAAGAAATTTAATACATATGAAATACTAAGAAAAGCACATATAGCGTTCTGTTTTCCACCAAGAAACAAAATTAAACTAAACTAAAGGAAATTAAAAAAAACATATCAATAAGCCGATCCACCTCTACGCATTGGACAAGTAACCCCCACCCAAGAAAAAATTGAAATAAAAAAGAAAAGAAAAGAGCTCTCAAAATAATTTATCAATTATTTGCATTTCATGAAACAAAATTTGATCCAAACAAGAGCATAAACAAACAAGCATACCGTTGATATGTTCAAACCCTTTAGGGTTAAAAAAAAATAGAAGCAATTAAAAAAAATATATAACAAAGGCAGTCAAACAATGGATAAGAGAGCTTCTAATCTTAAACAAGAAGAGGTTAACTTCGGCAAGTAAAAAAGATAACGAGATTAAGTGACTAATGCTAAAACTAACCTCCATCTCACTTCTTTGGTTAAACAGCAGATCAACCTCATATTGAACTTTCTTGACCTGCAAGAAAATCAGGAACATACCATATATGAACTTTTTTAACTTTAAAATTCAGATATGAAAGGAGACCCCCAAAAGGAAAAAAGCAAAACAGGAGGGAACAGAAATTGAAAAGGAAGAAACATAAAACACAGTGGAAATAAAGCTCTCTATACCTCATCCTCAAGCATTTTTCTGGAATTTGACAACACATGCATGTTATCCCTCCTGATATCCGCTGATCCATCTAGGCTTTTGAAACCCCCAGATAAATCATCTGGACCATCCATATGCTCATGTGTCCTTAATTTTCTATCATAATATTAAAAAAAATCTTAATTGACTATCAGAATATACTTAAATTAGGAAAGGGATAACATCATCACAAGTTGCACGACCTAGATAAAATACAGCGAAAACAGAGGGAAAAACAAAAATATAAAATATAAAAAACAGCACTCAGTTCAGTCTTTGAAACAACCACGATAAATGAGAACTGCTACGCTGCAATACATAACAAATACTCCCTCCGTTTTTTAGATGTAACATGTTGACTTTGGGCACTATTCATCCAATACACTTTGACCATTAATTGTTATTTATACATACGAAAAAATATAGTCATGTGAGATCTTGTTTGATTCGTTACGGTATACACTTTCCAAATATATATTTTTTATAATTTTTACCTTTATACAATTAGAGATATTATCGGTCAAAGTTGTGCCTCGGCAAATGTGAAAAGTCCAATGTTACATCTAAAAAAACGGAGGGAGTAGTAGAGAAATCAAGGCAATTTGTGACATATAACTTGGGAATGTGATTCCAATTCTTAAGCAAATTGATCCTGTCAATAGAATGGTTTTCTTTATCTTTCTAGGGCTGCTTAAGTACATAGCTTAAAACAACAGTTCATTACTTTCAGTAGATATAAAGCCTATATTAAAACGACGCTGTAGATCAACGAAGTTTCAGCTTTAGATATTGCAGATTGCAGTCTCTTTCCAGTTGAGAAACAAGATACTTTAGTTCCTTGAGTTAAATGGATTGGATATTTGCAAAATGCTAAGGTCATTTTATGAATTTTACGGATCGAATAATATATTACAGAAAGCAAATTTTCCGATATAACACAACTCTAAAAAGCACATAAATTATAAAACATATGATAAGAGTTATACATGGTGGTAATGGTACTCCCTCCGAAAATATATGAATGCTCGTTGGGACATGCAGTTTAAATTGATGACTTATAGCGTTGTTATCAAATGTTATTTTATTTAAAAGTAGATGACATAAGAGTTGGTGAGGTATTTTTCCATTGAAAAAGAGAGAAGGTTGAGTATTTTTTATTGATAGAGATAGGGGTGTTATAAAACCAAAATAATAAGAGTAGGACCATGCCGAAAAATGGAAGTGTTCAAACTAATTTGGAAAAAACAAAAAAGAAAAGTGTTCGGGCTATTCTGTGGCGGAGGGAGTAATAATTTTTAACAGTAAATTTGTGAATAGATTCTCATCCTAATGTCCAAAATAATGATTATTCATGCAAAGTACCTTTTTTTCTTCATAAATTTCCATTACTACTTTAGATGTGGTATTGAGTAGTAATGGAAATTTGTGAAGAATAACACATTTCTAAAGATGAAAATCCATACCATGAGCATTGGCATAAGATTTTCTTATTACATATTAGTTCATTAAACTTAGAACTTTTTATTACCGACTATAAACATTTCGTGATCAGAATGTACTCCTCTCCAATGCCTATAGGATCTTGCTAATAGATTCATTTGTCCTCCTTTTTTAATTCCTCATTTCCTCTTCTCAACTTATGTTCTCTCTAGTGGATTCGTAAGTTTTGACTAATTATGCGATTATGGAGGAAGACCATGTAAAATCAAAGGCACCCTTTGAAAAAGCTGTCACTTTATTACTGGACTCCCTTGGCTTTAAATTGATTTGGCTTACTGAATAGCCATGTATTATAATCTTACCTTGTATTTATTTTAATGTTTTAATAATTAATAAGCCGTGGTTTTACCATTACCCTTAAGGTGTGGGTTTTACTTGGTGTAAAGGTGTATTAAGTTAGGCTTTTTTAAGTTTATAGGAGTTTTATTCTCTATAGGAGTTCTTTTATTATTAGTATAAGGAAAAGGTGTCATTCAAGGATTAGAAAGTTGATTGTGGGAAAAATATTCTTTTGAATTATTCGAGTGTTAGGAGTGACATTTAACCTTTATTTTTAATTTAGGTGTGAATTAAAATTATTGTTGATTACTTAATTAGGAGTAATTTAAGGGAATCAAACCCTAATCAAATAATCAGAAGTGATATTTTGATTAATTTACCATCCTGTTACATATCAATTGGGTATCAGATTTTTGGAGACGATCCAAGATCAATGACGTGTGCGATTTCTTTCCTTTCAAGGGCTCACTTGTTGATCTACACTATGGGATTGTTCGTGGGTATTGGACTCGCTTTTGTTCATCTTGTGTTGAAACACTGTCTTCACACCATTATTTTATTCCAATCGTCGGTATTCTTGTTCGCCTTCTACTGTATTTTGGCCTTCCTAAGTGCTACCTTAATTTATTTGTGCTTGTCTCATTGACTTCCTCTTCTAGAGGCACATTTGATTTTGCAAAATTGTTTGCATCATGGTTAGGTAGTAATTTTGTCATATGTACACTTTCATTGTTCTTTGATTTTAAAGACTTAATTGTTAGCGGAACTGGTGGATGGTGGTATTTGTGTGTGGTATATGTTCTTGTGGTACTCTCTATGTCACTTGGATACAAGTCCGGGTACGAGTATCGGATACGAGTACGGATCATAGTCTCCAATTTGGTAATTTTAAAATTTTAGGATATGGGGACACCGTCCTAATGTTGGATACGGGTACGGGGCTACGGCATTTATAATTTTATTAAATATTATTACTTGTATTTTATACATGTGTCAGCTAATTCCCTGAAATAGTTGACTGGGGTTTTTTATTTTCGATGGAAATATTTGAGTGTGTTGAAATAGTACTACTCTATTATAGGAGGTCGAGTTTGTAACAAGACTAGGTTAAAAGCCCTTGTGGCCTTGTGCTAAGTTTAAAACCCTACAAAAGAGAGCAGTAAGAATAAAAAGATAATGAATTAATGATGCCAGTTGTATCTTCAAGCAGCAGTCACATAAGAGAGGAAGAGAAAAGAAGGAGAGAGAAGAGAGAAAAAAAAAGGAAAAGAGAAGAAAAAAAAGAAACAAATAATTTTCTTCGACTGCAGAAGCTTTGATGTAATTGCCCTCGCCGGAGAAGACAACAGGCCGGCGCATAGACGATGGTGTTAGGCTCGCTTTTGCCATACGTGTAAAAGCCCCAACATTTGGCTTGCTGTTATTATGGATCTTACCTTCAATTATACATCTAGGGTTTCTCTCTACTTTTACTTTTGTCGTATTTGAGTGTAACCTTAAGTATCCGACCTGTATTCCATACCCGTATCCGTGTCGGGTCGCAAAATGTCGTGTCAGATTATCATAGGGTACTATCGAGTCTCGTATTGTTGTTGTTGTATTTTAATTTGATATAGCAAGACTTACCTACGTTTTTCAATTACGATGGGTAGTGAAGATCTTAATAAGGTCCTCCAAACGATTACTAGTTGATTTGATAAACTTGACACACGAATGGAAAAAATTGAGAAAAATCAATTTGATGGTCATATAAATTTGGATGAGTATTGTTGAAAGAATGATGCTAGGGTCACTAATGTTCTAAACATGCTTAGTAGAAGGAATTGCGATCATGAGTTTGATAGTAATGATGATGATTATGATGAGTCTTCTTATAGTCAGTCTCGTCGGCACAATTATGAAAATGATCGAGGTGTGAAATTAGACTTGCCTGAATTTGCTGGTGATACGGGCCCCGTAATTTTTCTTGAATGGGTGAATTGAGCGAGTTTTTTATTAGAAGGTATATGATGAGCAAAAGAAATACAAGCGATGATCAAATATGCTTCTATTTGGTTTGATAACTTGAAAGCTCATAATAGAAGTGGGAAAAAGAAGATTGATACATGGGAGAAATTGAAGAGAAGATGAAAGAAAAAAAAATTCCTAGAGAATTTGAGCAGGCACAATACATAAACTAACCTCTTTTACGCTGGACGGTCTGAGTGTTGTTCAATACACCAAGGACTTGAAAGGTTATGGATAATGTGTGACATACAGAAAAAAGAGACTTTAAAGATTGCCAGGTTCTTGAGTAGAGCTAGAGCTAGTCCAACAAATCTAATCTTAGTCTAGTTCAAGGCCAATTTTCTAAGCAAAACCAATAAAGAAAACTTGTACTTGGCGATCATGGTAGGTTTATTAACATGACTAAGTTGGGCCAGATCCAAGCAGTACCAGCCTAGATCAGCCCTTTGGCTAGGTCTACCCAAGTAACCCAACAGACTCTAAGCCTCTAACTTATGTTGTGCATAAGCTTTCTTTCTATAGTTTTTCTCTCCCTTTTTCTCTCTTAAGTTGTATAGCATGTCAGCTGCATATCTGGTTTCTTATTTCCAGAAGAATGAGAATATAACAAGAATGGACCAAGCAAAGAACAAATTTCATATTTTGTAAATGATGATATAATTTTACTTTAACAATCACCCAGGTAAGTCAATGCTGGCTATTGTCAATTTGTCATATGATTGCTTATCTCGGAGAAGAGTCAAAAAGTTAACAAAAAAAGAACGGGCAAAAGGCTGAACTAGACCTTCATTTGAGTATGCAACCAAAATTATGAGGCAGGAAAGAATATAATATCATAGTAAACACATTTGCAAGATTTCTCAAAGAGTGTTAATATCATATTCTCTGCTAAAATTAATCCATCAAAAGGTTGCATATACATTAACCTTTGCAGTCCCAGTGTTCCACAAATGTAAAGATCCACAACATGTGGTGTTCTAGTAATAGGAATAGTAACTTCAGAAGTGACATATAATTATAACACACAGGATATGACACTTCTAACTTCCTCAGGATCAGCTTGCATATCAGAAAACAGAGGTCTAAAATAGTGCCTTAAAGTGTTCGTTATTTGCAAGCAGGAAAAGGTTTGACTACTATAGTTTTAAAGATTATAGATTTATTCCCCAAAAAAGTTATAAATATATACCATAGCCCAACCATATTACTATATTCGACATTCAGGATTCATCACCTTAGAAAATTCAGGTATTAGACATGTAAAAGCACCTAAACCAGATGAGAGGAAAAACATTTCCAAGAATTACCTTCTTTTACTTGGCTCTCTGGAACTAAAACCTGCAAAAATTTGACATTGGATATATAAGCCTACAAGTCAGCGAAAAATACATGACACCACCAATTAATTCAGCACCACAATCAACTATTCTATATATCAAAACTCAAAAGTACTAATCTATGTTTGTGTACTCCCAATGTACCAATATGGAAGAAACAGAACAAAAGCATGCTTACTTTTATATGCACGTGATTCCTTTGCATCTCTTCCAGGGGAACATCTATAATTTGGAGAACGCTTTCTGTCAAGCTTAATCCTCAAGTCATTTTCCCTGCTAAGTCGCCTATCTGGTATAGCAAAAATAGAATTCTCAAAGTGCAATTTTTTTTCAATAAAAATCTCTCTTTATAAACAATAGAGTGACATGAATCATTGCAAAGCTAACCTTACCCTCCCAAAGAATGATGAGTAACACAATAATGAACAGAAATAGTGTCTTTGCATTCCCAATGGTGTCACAGATACATCACCAGCATACAACGAATAGATACAAATACACCTGACTTTGAGCATATAGCCTTATATGAAGCAAACACGTGATACATCAAGGAAGTTATGGATAAAGGATGGATGAATTCTGGTCTTCTGGAGAAGCAAGCTAAATAATCAGCAGAGCAGATTTCTCCCAGGTGCCATGCATTAAGACAACAACGAAGATATCGGACTACTCCCACAAGTCCCTGAAGGAGCCATGTCGCTCCTTGGTAGAAGAGAACCTTTACGAACTCACAATGAAATCAACACTGCTGGAATTAATACCATTACCTTCCCAGAAAATAAATGGCAGAGCCTAATAGAAGGAGCATTCCAAAATTTTCCATTTTGAGAGAGAGTAATAATCATTCGCTGGTCCTTCAAACATTACTCCATTAATATAGATGAATGACTGGGGCCGAATAAAAAGTTATCCAGAAATCAAATCCTCAATCAGCCTTAGCAATGTAAAATCCAGCATCATATTTTCTGACAAGTCGAACCTAAGACCATCAGCTGATAATCATTTCAACAGAATTTACCAACAGCGGTTCCTGCTAACGTGATATGGCAGTTCTTAAGACAACAAATTTAAAATTTTCTCCATAAACAGACTCAATCAAAATTTAAGGCCCTCCGAACAAGCTGAGTAGCCTGTGTCAACTATTCCCATTAAGCGGGATAGAAAGTGAAAATATTCATGATAAAATATTCAAAGCCAAGAGTGATACAGCCAAATCAATCATACCTCTACTTACGCTTCTTGTGTTTCTGAATAGATGCATTGACCATATAATATTTTAAATTTATATATTATTAAAAATTATAAAAAAATACTTTGAAAATATACATTCAGATTAACTGATTAACCCAATAATAATTAAATTAACGACATTTATCTTTACATGTTAGTAATTAAAACAAGGTCAAAGTTAGTTTCTAATTAGTATAAAAAGTCAATATAATACATCTATGGATGAAATTTTGTTTAGAACTATTAAATGGTGTATATATAACCACAAATGTTATATATTGAACCTTTAATGTTGTATACAGAATTATAAAAGTTGTACATGAAAATCAGGTATCATATTATCTATATTAATCATATACGATGGTTAATTTTTATATAGAATATTTGTTGTTTAATATACAACAAACATTATGGAATTAGGCACAGCTCGTCAAGTCATTACCATGAGGCAAAAAACCATACCTCTAATGAATACACCTCACTACATCTAGACATTACAATATTTGAACATTATAAATAAGCTAAACCAGCATCAAATTCATAACATCATCAATGCCCAGTAAAATGATTAATTTGCAAGCATGCACAAGCATACACAATGAAGACCAAACAGAATCATCAATTTGAATTACCAAATAGCGGTAAAATCGAACAATAACCCTAAAATTGAAGAAATCAACCATTCAACCCTAAAATCACCGAGTAAAAAAAACAGATACATGATGAAAATACCAGGTGGAGAACTCTGATGGCGTCGAAGCTCGGAATCTCCATGTGCAAAGTTACAAGTTTGGCGTGCACAACGACCCCTCTGATAAAGGACGCAAAGTTTTGTCTTGAAAGGCCTCGTCTCCACCATAATTAGTTAATTACTTAAGACTAGATGGGATGAAGTATTTGCGTATTCCAGAATTTCTCTCGATAATGAATCACAGCACAGAGACGAAATTATTTTGAATGTCAAGCGCGAGAACTATCACTAGGAAAGTGATTAGGTGACAACATGTGGTTTAATCTGCGAAAACAGATGACCTACGAATTGGGTTAACATATGTAGTAGTATAACAAAACTAGGCTGAGGTCGTCGAGTACTAGCGTCATTTTCACCTCGTAATCTTGAGTAGGGGCGTGAGGTGTCAATGATGCGAGTCGAGTTCGAGTTTGAGCTAGCTCGACTCGACTCGTTAGCATTTCGAGTCGAGTTTGAGTTTAGTCGAACTCACTGAAGTCAGCGGTTTTGGCAAGATTAATCGAGTCGAGCTTTGACCGAGTAGATTTTGAATAGATTGCAAGTGTCTCATGTTAAAAGCAACAATAAGGTAGAAAATTGTTGAATTTAGGTATTTTGCTATTGATAATTGGGTATTCAAGCTACTCGGAAGTTTTCGGGTCGAGTATCGAGTTGCTCAACTCGACTCACCAGCATATCGAGTCGAGTTTTGATTGAGTTTTGACTGAGTCGATCTCGAGTAGCTCGCGAGTTATTTCGTCTCATTTGCACCTTAATCTTGAGGTCTACGGGTCAAACATCATGGGACTCGTGAAGCCCTCTTCATTGAGGCTATGAGTCTATGACGAATGACAATAACAATTTGCTTTTACGTGTTCTCGTCACAAGTACAACCCAACCAACCCTAATATTCGGGGGAAAAAAACAATGCCATTTTTTGGAGTCTTGTCTCATAATAATTTGTTTTCCAAAAGTAAGATTTCATAACTCTCAATCACCGAGAAATTGAATTTGTCCGAGTTATAGGCCTATCAGACCTTTGTGGAGCTACAACAATAATAGAAGAATTTACAAAAAATTGTGGATCATTGCAAGAATCATATTATGTTGGGACGAAAGAGGGCTCGCATGGAATGCGCTTCCTCCTAAATTTAATATGTATCAACTATCAAGTGGTAGAACCTCTAACGTGGTGTGAAACATGTCCATTTGTTGCTCGTCTCAAATTTCTTCAAGAACATCACTCCCACTTATCTTTTTTTAAATAATATATTTCCATAAAAGCACTATCTCGAGCAACAAAATTTTGTCCTCAGTTAGATTGTAGAAAGTGATAGCCCCTTGTATCTTTGAGCTAACATACCGAGAAACATCTATCTGATGTGGGTGTAAGCTTATCGGAACGTAAACTATTTATATAAGCTTTATAACCCTAGTTTTTTTATAAAGAGCAATCTAGGAACATTTCTCCTCCTGTAGACACATAAATTTGTCTCCCCATTTTAGTACCCTATGATGACTACTACCTCCGCTCTAATTGGTCCGGATCAAAGAAAGAATAAAGAATGAGTCTAGAATAAAATATTTCAAGCTCAAACCATATTCTAGCCCATTTTCTAAGCCCACTTTCGGAAACGTTTTAAAATAGTTTTATAAAATCCCATCTTCAAAAACCTTTTAAAATAGTTTTATGAAAGCCCATTTTCTAAAATGCATTTTCTAGCCCAATTTCGTTAATAGAGTTGATTAATTATATCAGTTTCATTAATTATCTAAAATATCTTTTATAAATGTACTTTATAAAAATTTATTATCTAAAGTATTTTCAAATATCTTGTACTATTTCTAAAATCTTTTTAATAAAAAACTTTTAGTTACTTATCTTCCCTCATACCTACACCTATATAATATTTCTAACCTACGCTTAAAACCTACTACCTCTCCAAATTTCTAAAACCCACGCCAAATACTAATGTACCTCATAGGAACCCACACAACACTTTACAACATCACCAAAAAATACCAAAATTCCACCAAAACATCCAACTGCTACTTAGGCCCTGTTC
This sequence comes from Beta corolliflora, assembly GCA_947648045.1. Lineage (NCBI taxonomy): Eukaryota > Viridiplantae > Streptophyta > Magnoliopsida > Caryophyllales > Amaranthaceae > Beta > Beta corolliflora. The sequence goes on from CANSZD010004045.1 coordinate 905,211, forward strand.
TTCTGGACTTATTTTCAGTTCAGTTCAGCTCACTTCAGTTCAGTTTAGTTCAGTTTAGCTCAATATTTTGATTATTTTATTATTATTATAATTATTTTCGTATTTTTATTATTATTTATATTATTATAATTATAATTATTATAATTATTATTATATTATTATTATTATTATCATTATTATTATTATTATTATTATTATTATTATTATTATTATTATCATTATTATTATTATTATTATTATTATTATTATTATTATTATTTATTATTATTTATTATTATTTTATTCATTATTTACATTATTTTTATAATTATTATTATTGTTATTATTGTTATTATTATTATCATTATCATTATCATTTCAGTTTATTTTAATTCAGTTCAGTTGAGTTCAATTTCTCCAAATCTAAAAAAAGGGGCCTTTAACCTTATTACTCATCACTAGGGATGGCAATGGGTCCAGGACCCTACCCAGACCCGCCCAGACCCTACCCTAAAATTAGGGTATGGGTCTTAATTTTTTGGACCCTATGGGTAAGGGTAGGGTATGGGTCCTGGTACTATTGGGTAAGGGTAGGATAAGGGTCCACTCCTCAAATACCCAGACCCTACCCAGACCCTACCCATGGACCCACATCAATTAAAATATTTATTTTTATATTTTTAAAAATTAAAATAAATATATATATATACATATATATATATATACATATATATATATATACATATATATGTATATATATACATATATATATATACATATATATGTATATATATACATATATATATATATATATATATATATATATATATATATATATATATATATATATATATATATATATATATATATATGTATATATATATCCTTCCAGTAAAACTAAAACCCTCCCTTACCCAGGAACACTAGCCGCAAATCGCAATCACGTCTCATCTTTCGCTATACTCTCACTTTCTCGCCCTCACTATCACATTGTCACTCTCTCTCGCTCTACTCTCACTCTCTTTCTCTACTCTCGCCCTCACTATCAGTGTCACTCTCTTTGTTTATATTTTGATGTATGAGACTTTTGGGATGTGCAAAAACTATGTATTGCTATTGAATGTGAATATGTGATATTATGTATGCTAATTGCAAAATTAATACTTCCTCCGTTTGTTTTTACATGTTACACTTTGACATTTTACACTATTCACAAATTTCTCTTTGACCATCGTTTGTGATTTATACGTGAATAAAAATATAGTCATGTGGGATCTTGTTAGATTCGTCTTAATATGTATTTTTTTAATATGTACTTTTTATTTGACTTTAACCACCTTATAAAATCACCATTTTTAAGATAACCACCTTATAAGTTAATTGTTTTAAATAACCACCTTATATGACCTAAATCCTTTTAAATACCTACCAATCAACAGATTTCGTCAAGGAAATCATTCTCAAAAAGGGTTTAAGAACGATTTCATCACCTCCACCTTTATTCACTAGAATGTATTTAAGGTTTAAACCCTTATTTAAGACCGATTTCTTGGACGAAATCTGCCAATTGGTATGTATTTAAAGAGATTTAGGTCATATAAGGTGGTTATTTAAAACAATTAACTTATAAGGTGGTTATCTTAAAAATGGTGATTTTAAAAGGTGGTAAAAATCAAAAAATCCTTTTTACAAATACAAAATTAGAGATATATGTTCTCAAAGTTTTGCATTGGCATGCGTGAAAAGTGAAAGTGTAACATGTAAAAAGAAACGGAGGAAGTATATAAAATTGTGCTTAACGATTTTATATACACGTGAAATGTAAGTGGAATTTTTTTTTGTGTTGGACCCATTTTAGACCTTAGACCCTAGCCATACCCTATCGGACCCTACGGGTACGGGTAAGGGTCCTACAAATTTTTACCCTATGGGTACGGGTAGGGTATGGGTCTACATCCACAAATTAGGGAATGGGTAAGGGTCTAGCCTTGCCCTACCCAGACCCTACCTATTGTCATCTCTACTCATCACCATTATCCACGCATCATCACCAATCCTCATACCACTCTAGTTATCTCTTACTAATCACCACACATCATCTCCCCCTATTTTCTATAACCATGCATCGCCACATCATCATCATCTCATCATCTTGTCAATACTTTTTTTTGGATTGGTAAAATGAATTGTACTACCGGACCGAAAAACCTCACACAGGTCAACCCGGCCCGGCTTAGCGGGCTAGACACTCTGAAAGTAGGGGGGATGGTAGGGGAAGTCCCTACCCTCAAAGTGCCCATAGTGGGAATTGAACCCCCAACCTCAAGGTTGGAAGGCACAATCCCAACAACTAGGCCAAGTTTAGCTTGGTATCATCTTGGCAATACTAAACCACAATACATTACACATACCTTTGATAAATACCTTCTTGATCCTACGTAATACATAGAAACAAAATACACCCAAAATAAATCACTCTTCTTATTCCACGCCAATAATAATTACAAGGCTTATTTAATATTCAATCCAAGATCCGTACAAATCAACGACCCAGACAGAGGTATATAATTTTGAGGGTCCTTTAACTTTTTATTCATGATGTAGATACTTAACGTGTTCCTACGATTGTAAATAGTTATGGATAATTTCTAACTCCCCTGCACATATTTCTATTTTATATATATTTAATTTAATGCTTGATTGCAATATATTTTCACCTTATATATGATTGTTAATCAAGACCTAAATAAATGTTCTAATGCATAAATCAGATAATATGGACAACCTGCTAGGTACCTTGTAATTTGATTGCTTAACTCTAGTGGTCATATAAAAATTAGATGTTTGATGTTAAAATCAACTTTTAACATTACTGTCTTTTTTTAGTATGTAATCAATTAACCTTATGTGTACATAACAATTTAATGTTCCATTAAATTAAGTAAGGATATTCACCCCGAATTCAAATCTCTTTATTTTTAGTTTATTGACGGGTCATTGTATACTCGTCAAATATAACCTAAACTACCCAATATAGGGTAAGTATAGGGTCGAATCCACAAGGAAGTAGGGTTAAATCAAAGGTTAATTAGCTAATTACAATGAGCTAAATCAATTTTTGGGGTTTCTTGAAAGTTTAGCAATGATTCTAAAGTCTAAATAAACTAGAAAATTTGCAAAGTAAATCAACAAGCAAGTAAAGGAGATAAAACAAGGGTAAAGGAACTAGGGGATTCACCAACACTCAATCCAAGAATCCAATCATCAAAGCCAAGGGGAAACAAATGGGGGATCACAAGGGGAAAAATCACGCAAATGGAAACTCTAATTACTCTCTCGTGCTAATTAGAGGACCTTGATTAGTCACTCATGACCTATTCTCATGGCATGAGCAACTAATCTAGCCAAATCAAGCACAACATGATTAATCAAGCTTCCCTAAACTAGGAAATACCTATTTTCATGGAGATCCTAATCTAGCAACCAAACTTAGTTTATTCCTAGCTTCATCTCTCAATCCTTCACTAGAAATTCCAACTATGCAAGTTAAGTGGTGATCAAGCACCCAACAAACCAAGTAAAGCAAGTTTGATCAACAAGTTCAACCCCAAAAGTTAACCCCTAGCCTAGATTTAGGATCCAAAGAGTAAATGAAGGTTACATCCCTTCCCCTAGTAATAAAACTACTCACACATCATGAAAATAAAACAACACAAAATTTGAGATAACTTCATCACCATAACTATGGAGGAAAGAGAAAAAGGGAAGATCACCAATTAATAAACAAGATCTAAGCAACAAAACAATCACAATAAACAAGATTAAGGAAAGGAAAGAAGAAATAAACAAGAAATTACCAACTTTTAAGCTTGCATAAATGATGAAAATGGAGTTCAAAAGCTTCCGACCTCAACTTTCTCTCTCCTAGGGTTCTAAAGTTTGAATGTCAAACAAGAATTAATCTCTCTAATCTGAAAAAATAAAAATTGCTTAACCTAAAATAAGAGGAGTCCCTCTTATATAGTCCTAAAAATAAAACAGAGTTAATTACATAAAAGCCCCCGTACAAAAGCATCAAAGTCGAAAAACATTTCCGGAAAATACCCCGAGTGCTCGGGTGGCTTGACCCGGGTGGGTCCACTGATCAGGAGGCAAACTTGGCTCACCAAAATAACTGACCCGGGCGGGTGTGTGAACCCGAGCCCTCGGGTCAGCAGACCTGGGCCCTCGGTTCAACTGACCCGGGCGGGTCGCACTATCAGAATCCAAATGGCTTGCTGGCTGGGCTGACCCGGGCCCTCGGTTCAGCAATCTCCTCTCTTTCTTCTCTTCTTTCGAGCCCCTTGGTGCTTCATTTCTTCAATGCTTTGCCTCGGGATTGTGCAAAGGTCTTCGAAGGATGCTCCCAAATCCCGAAATCAAACCAAGCACCCAAAGAAAGAGAACAAAGGAGGAAGCGTTGGACAAAAAGAAGGAAAATAAAGCAATTTAGCCTAATCTAGTCTAAAAGCTATCATAAAATCTATTGAAAACTAATCAAAAGCCATGTACAAAAACCAATCATCAAACTCCCCCAAGCTAGATCTTAACTTGTCCTCAAGAAAAATAGAATAAAACACAAGTAGGAGAATGAAAATTTATTTGAAAACAGAAGGAAGAAGGAAGAAAAAGGAAAAAGGGAGGAAGGATAAAGAATCTACACTAACTCATTTTCGTAGGAATCACGATTGCATTTAGCACATGCAATAAGCTCTTTAAACCCCTAGATCGCTCTAGAGGGCGAGTGGGATCTCGCGAGGGTTTCCAAAGAGTTTTCATACCCACAACTCTAGTTTATCATCAACCATTTATTCAACAACCTCAAGATTTATGCCCAATTCAACTATCAATGAAATGGTTCACAAGCAAGGATAGAGAGCAACTTTCAAGATAACTAACTAGTGAGTGTCCCGGGCGATGCCCCGGGTTGTTTCTTTTCGTAAATTTTTGTCTTGCAAGGAAAAAATTGACGTCATAATTTGAAGAATACAAGAAATTGGAGTAAGAGTTTGTGTCTACATGTCTATTATCATTACCATTAATGTGTTAGGTATCTAACTACTTGTGTAGTCTTTTAATGAGATACAATTACAAGACCTTATTATATTTTATTTTGAATTACTAACACAATGATGTTATGTTGGATCAATGGTTATGCTCTCACTTTTCATTTCAAATGTCACGTGTTCGATACCTTGTAACTATACAAAATTATTTTTTTAGTTGAGGGGTTTGACATGAAAAAAAAGAGCATTTGCATTAGAGCCTTAGAGGAGAGTGCCACGTGACACATAGACATTCTTAGGAACGCCTTTTAATATATTAGTATAGATTTCCAAGTGTACTCATAGGTTATGGGTAGAGAAAGAAGCTAATCAAGATTGCAATAGGACACCTAATTAGACTTTTTACTCGCTCATTAGGGAACACCTAGCTATCAAAAAGACTTAGGGTTGTTCAAGTGTTATAAAAATTCAAACCACTAGTCCACCATCCCTAGACACACAAATAAGCCTTAGACTCCGCTCTACTCAAAACTTTAGAAAAATAGTACTAAGTGTGGGAGACATCCACAAATTGACCTCTTTTATTGAAATTCTTCTATTCTTTTTGCTTTTAGTTGTTCTTCACTTTTTTTTTCATTTTTCACGCCTTTTTTGCCTGTTTTTGGCTTTTTCTTTTTCCCTTATTACGGGAATTCTTGCTATATAAATGAGGAGTAACTACTCACTAAAGAGAAACATGAGAACTTGTGGCTTTTTGTACCACTTATATATTACAAACGAAAAGAAAAAAAAACTAAGCTTCTTATAGAGCTTTGTTTGGGGACATGATGAGCATATCTAGGGACACTAGGGACCGCAAATTTAAAGCTAAAATTATCCAAGCATGAGCAACATAGTCAAGATTCAAGACTAGACATCCAATTGAGCATTCATTGGTTTCATTTTGGTTGATTCTAATGCAATCAAGATTGATCACCTCCTAAAGCACCACAACCCAAGCTCACACTCTTCCAAAATGAGCTTCTAAACATATACTCAAAATCAAAGCAAGGAATCCACATATACTATTAACTAGCATCTTCCTTGGGCAAGGAAATCAAAACTTTATTCAAAGCTAAAACTTCTTTTTATTTTTCTTTGTTTTTCAGTTTTTTTTTGTTATTTTTGCTCTTTTTCAAATTCTTTTTCTTTTATTTTTTTTAGAACTAAAAACAAAGATTAAAAAAGAAGGAAAAGAAAAGGAAAAGAAAGAAAGAAAGTTAAAACAAAGTAGAAGATGAAAAAAGAAAGGAAATTGTTTTTGGGTTTTTTAAAAGTATATGATTTTTTTTTCTTTTTCTTAAAAACAAAGAAAGTAAACAAATAAGAAAAATGAAATCATGGCATAACACATATTAACAAGCATTGACCCATTCACCAAGCATAACCACAATCACAAGCAACAATTCAATCAAAAATAACAACAAGGATCTCCGAACACCTACCCCGAAAAGTAGAAATCACCCAAACAATAAAGATACCCCCCAAGCCAAACCAAACACCGTCCTCGGTGTAAAAGGAAGAACAATCGGGGAGGGGGGGTGGGTAGAGAGAGAGAGACCAACTCAAGGGTCTAGGTCCTCCTTCCTCTCGGGGGGAGGAGTGGGTTGCATATAAGAGGGGTAGGGGGTGCCGGGAGGGACCATGTTGTTATCATGAAAAAATTGCAAGATGGGGGAAAAATCTCTCGCATCTCTTGTTGGAAGGTAGTTAATCTTTGTTCGAAACTATCAAACCGCCTATCTATATGGGCATAGATAGGGGCATAGTCGAGATCATAGGTGGGATGGGGTTGGGGAGGGGGAGGGGGAGGAGCGGAAGAGGAGGAGGCAAGCTCTTGGGGATCCCGCCTTTGGTAGGTGTGGATCTCCGTGCCTTCCTTCGCGGCTTCCAGGATGAGATAATTTGCTTGCTCTGTTTTTATTTCGGTGATGCGGCGGTTTGGAAGTTGAATGGAAGACATTTTACCAATCTTCCAAGAAAAATGAATTCCATTCATAGTAAACCAACGCGCATCTTGTAGGTGTTGTTGGTTTATGAGGTTCGGCCCTTGGACCTCGGTGGTCCAAGGGCGAACTCTAAAGTGCTCAGCAATGGCGGTAATTAAACCACCCACAACAATCGACCCACGTCCGTGAGTCTTTGGGGGTGCCTACCCTTTGGAGGTGATGGACAAACATCAAAGGTATGTTCAACTTCTTATGTCTCCATAGGTAAGAAGACTGACTTACTTTTGAGTTATCCTTCCTTCCAAAAATGGTGTTCCCCAAAAACTTACGGAAGTACCAGAGAGCCGGTTGGTGGATAAGTGAGTCATTCACGTTTTTGGGTTCATAACTGTTTGACCCACTTATCTTACACCAACACTCATAAAGGTTGAAAGAAGGTGCGCCAAAATTTGACGGGTCGTTGTATACTCGCCAAATATAACCTAAACTACCCAATATATGGTAAGTATATGTAACGCCCCGACCTCTAATCATCACATTTAAGTTAATTAATCCATTATTAGCAGCGGAACTTAGATGGTCGGTGCGCTACTGCCGTACTTTCCGTTCGGGAAAATACAAGGCAAACATTCTTTCATTAAACTTAGCATGTTATGATCATTGAAACTCATAAGTAACTAAAATATATAGTTCTAACTAATTAAGAATAGATAAGTACGTAGTTATCGTTAAACTGAGATTTAATGAGTTCATGTTCTAATGATTATAAGTTAGGTTACATAACCGACTTAGATATCATAATAATATTGTAGTTGACTATCCTCACTTCTACGCCATCCCGTCACCTTCATCAGTACCTAAAACCAAAAGCAACATCGTGAGCCGAAGACCAGTAACATACTACCCTAACAATGTAAATTCATTTCAATTCATTTTATTTGCAAACAGGGAGAAGAGAATATAGTAAAACACGTCACAAAACCATAATGAATTAATAGCAAAATAAACAATCATAAGTGGCATCATGATACTTCATAAGTTCCCATTATCTTTCCATCTTTTAACATGGTAACTGGCTAGTATAGACTTGCGGGACGTCTCCCACCATGCGATGATCCTCAAGGAGCCCAGCTCCCTTGTTGGATACACCGCTCCCACCAAAATAGAGTAGTAACATAACATGCGGTACCCCTCAAGGAGCCCGGCTCCCTTGTTGGGTGTACGGCGGGTGCGAAGGTACATGCACGACCGAAAAGTAGATAATAAGCGTAACATTATACTGCCAGAACCTCTTTCACTTTCATTTATCATGTTTCGTTTATTTAGCATTCATCGTCATAAGTCTTATGTCTTTTCATGAATCATACTTGAGCATCGATAATTCATAAGCTCATAATATAAGTAAATATATATGAAAAACTCATTCATAAACAATTTAAGTGTCCCACAATCCATATAAAGAATCATATAACACAAACATTTAACATAATTATGATCATCATTTCGCAAACACATTTTGAAGGGAATCGTGGGTGTTAGCAATACATGTTACCTCGATTCCTACTTGATGACCTTGAAAGTCAGGGGAGGCTTCTAATATCCTTTATCCTTTTTAATCTAGTCAAGAATAGTGATATTAATATACGTTTCATTATTTAACCTTTATACTTAAATATTAGTTAGAGCTTATTATACTCATAAGGTTTGTTATATCGTCATTGTCCTGCTTATAATGTCATACTTGTTACTTTAAGTCATAAGAAGGTCCATTAATAGTCATTAGAGTTTTTTGTCAGAAACAACCTTTTAAAACCACTTTTTTGCGAAAAACAACCTTTTAAAAGTTTTTTTGCAACTTACAACCTAAAATCTAATTTTTTTGCGAAATGAAACCTAAAACTAAATTTTTTTGCGAAATGAAACCTTTTGCTGGAATTCCGCCATTGACTGTTAAATATTGTGCGTTGACCGTCAGTTGCACCCTCCAATCTCTCTCCTCACTCCATCTCCCTCCCTGAACACCAACCCCAGCCACCACCCTCCTTCATCCTCCTTGCAACCACCACGCAAACCACCACTCACCTTCCCCCCTTTCCCGAAATCACCACCCTCACCACCCCAACCTCCACTTTCCTTCCTCCTCCCCGAAATTTCCAGCGCTAACCTTCCCCAAAATCATAAAAAAATCAGAATAAGGGAAAGAGAAAAGGGGTTAATACCAACTGACACAAGCATAAGAGGAGAGAGGAGAAGGGCGGTGGCAGCGAGGAACTGGAAGGCAGCAGGCGCGGCGGCAGAAGGCCGACGACGTTCTTCGATGGAGGAGTGACGAACAAGCAGCAGCGGGGCAGACGAAACAGCAGCGACGCGACCCAACACTACCACCACGAAGAGGAGTGAAAAGACCGAGCAGGGGAACGAAGCACAACAGCATCAACACCGTGCAAGGGGGGTAAGCGCAGCTCCGGCGAGCTTGGGACGCCGGCGAGGCAGCAGCGCGGGGAGGAGAGCAACTTTGATTTTGGGAGGAGGTGGGAGGGGCTGGTTGAGGGGGATGTTGTTGGCCGGTATGGTGCTGCGGCTGGGTTTGCAAGGAAGGATGGGCGGACAGTCGGTGGTGGTGGTCAGTTGTAGGGCCGTGATTTGTATACGGTGGTGGTGTGCTTGGGTTCGTCTTAGGAGAAGAAGAAGGCCTGAGGTGAGGGTCAATGAAAAGTTAACGGTCAAAGGCAAAAAGTTAACGGTCAATGAGGGAAAAATAGAAAAGGTTCTATCTCGCAAAAAAATTTAAAAAAAGGTTTCATCTCGCAAAAAAGTTTCAAAAAAGGTTATAAGTTGCAAAAAAAATTTAAAAGGTTGTTTTTCGCAAAAAAGTGTTTATAAAAGGTTGTTTCTGACAAAAAAACTCTAGTCATTATTATCTAAGTCGTTATTAACTTATTAAGGTGACTCTTTAATCAAATACTAAATGAAGTAACTCCATTACTTTCATTTTAGGATTAGTAACCAATCATTATATAACCATTTCATTTGGTTATAAAAGTACATTATTATGTTTATAGATTATTATGAGTCCATAATTAATCGTCAATTAATCATTTACTATTAATTAAGTAAGTCTAAAGCTATTAGCAATACCATAATATTATTTAGTCACATAATGCTAAATAAGCAAGTTAATTAATCATTACAAGTGAATATGAGTATTACTGAAGCAATAATTTTTATAGTTATAGTTTATACTAAGGTCATTAGAATCTTTTGATTAATTCAAGAATCATTTTAAGTTCCTAAGATTAATAAAGAGTGTATATATTATTTGATCTTAACAATTCATATTAGCATAATGTTAACGAATGACATAATTTAGTTTACAATAATAGGCGATATATTAGTTAATAGCAATATAAGATAAGTCATTAGCCAACATTAACAAAATGGTTTATTAAGGCCAAGTTTAGTTTAATTAGGATTAACTAAATGTCTCAATTACTACTCATTAATTCATAGCCCAAACTAATACTACCATTAACTAAACCCAATAGCCCAAACATTTCATCATTTACCCACTAATAAATTAAACCTATCATTAAGTTTTAACCCACAAATCAGTTTTAGGCTCACTTAATTTAATACTTAAAACAAATCTTATAAATAAATTTGAAATACAAGAATATAACTAAGAGGTATTACACCTCTGCTCAAAGAGTGTTGGAGATTTAGAGTATAAGGTTAGTTTAATTCATGATGTGTTTATTTAAGTTGCTCGGATATGGTGTCGTAACTTAAATAACATATATAATAACATGCTATATGTGTGAGTCATGCTTTGTATTAATCATGCGAAGTAGTAATAGGACAGTATAGTGCTCGCACCTCACGAGATCACTCGCACATCGCGACGCGGTGGAGCAGTAGCACATGCTGGAAGGCAGGAAAGTGGTCGCGACTCGCGACCAGTGGAGCTCGCGACTCGCGATGCTCGTCGCAACTCGCGACGATGCTCCTGACTTGGTTGTTCTTTGCGTTATTTCGGGTACTTTGACGGTTAGTCAATGTATCGTTTCGGATTTTTCTGAAACAGTATAGCATTGTTATATATATGAGGTCTCTCATATGATGAAAGGGGTTGAGAAAACTACTTCTCTCTTTTGCATACAAACTCTAAAGATCAAATTTTGAAATTCTTCATCTCTACAAAATCTCACAAACTCATTTTCATTTAATAGTGTTCATAGTAAGCGTGACCACTATTGTTCTCTTCTTTGTATCTCGAAGGTGAATTCCGTGAACCCGTGCTTTACGATTAGGGTCGGAATATTACTTTTGGGAAAGTGATCCACGCCTAGAAGATTGTTCATCTTGTGACCCTTGTTGTATTTCTATTTTCCCTAACAATCTAAAAGTAATATACATTGCAAGATGAGTTCAATTCGTGAAATGTTTGCAAATTTTCACAAACTTGACAAGTTCGAAGGTGTTGGCTTTAGAAGATGGCAGAAGAAAATGCATTTCCTTCTCACTTCGTTAAGTGTGGCGTATGTTTTGAGCACTCCCAAACCCGAGGAAGTGGAAAATGAAACTGTTGAAGAAATTCGGAGGAGAAACAAATGGGAGAATGATGACTATATTTGTCGTGGCCACATCCTTAACGGTATGTCCGATGCTTTGTTTGATATTTATCAATTTGTTGAATTCGCTAGATTCTTTGGAATGAACTAGAAAGTAAATACATGGCCGAAGATGCTTCTAGTAAGAAATTTCTTGTTAGCAATTTCAATGCTTTTAAAATGGTAGACTCTAGGTCGGTAATGGAGCAATTCCATGAAATTCAAAGAATCTTAGGGAGTTTTAATCAACACAACATTGTGATGGATGAGACCTTTGTTGTTTCCTCAATAATTGACAAATTACGACGCGGTTGAAAGGATGTTAGAAATTATCTTAAGCATAAGAAAGATGATATGAATGTTGAACAATTGGGTGCTCATCTTCGGATTGAAGAGGGCATTCGGGTCCAAGATGGACAAAAGGATGTCAATCCTAATTCTTCCACCGTTAACATGGTGGAGGATGGTAAATCAAAGGAGTCTTCTAATCCTAAGAAGAGAGCTAACAATTTAACCAAAGGCAACAATGGGAAGAAGCCTAAGTTTGGTGGAGGTTCTCAACGAGGTTGTTGGGAATGTGGAAAGCCCGGTCATTTCAAGAAGGATTGCACCATTTGGAAGAAGAAGATGAACAAAAAGAATGGTGGGAATGGCGTGTCTAGCCAAACCCATGCCAAGCATGGTATGAGTACACAAGTTTCACTTAATTCAAATATGAATTTTGTGTGTATGATTTCTGAAATCTTTTGTGTACAGGATGATTGTTCATGGTGGATCGATTCGGGAGCATCAAGACATGTATGCAAGGAGCGGTCTCTATTCAAGACTTTCAAGGAGGTTGAGAATGGAGAAGTTTTTTACATGGGCAATGATTCTACGGCTAAAGTTCTAGGTGTAGGACAAGTAAAATTAGTGTTTAGTTCCGGAAAGCCTCTTATTTTAAGAGATGTATTGTATGCTCCGGAACTTAGGAGAAATTTAGTCTCCGGTGCTACCTTGAATCGATTAGGTTTTAAAATGGTGTTTGAAGCTGATAAATTTATATTGTCTAAGGGTGGTACATTTGTAGGACTTGGTTATCTTTGTAATAGTATGTTCAAACTAAGTATTTCGAATGCTTTGAAAGATACTTGCTTTGTTGTTAATGACAATTCTTCTCTATGGCATAATAGACTTGGTCATGTTAACTATAAGAACTTGTATTCCATGTCTAAGCATGATTTGATTCCCTCTTTTGATCCAAGTATAGAGAAGTGTAGAACATGCATGTTAACAAAGATAACTAGAAATTCTTTTCCAAACAATGTGGAAAAAGATACTTCATTGCTTGATTGGTGCACAGTGATTTATGTGATTTTCATAGCACTCCTTCCTTAGGGAACAAGAAATACATGATAACTTTTATTGATGATTATTCTCGGTTTTGTTATGTATACTTGTTGTTTACTAAGGATGAAGCCCTTGATAAGTTTAAGATCTATACAAATGAAGTTGAATTCCAACTAAGTGACAAAGTTAAACGGTTTAGAACCGATAGGGGTGGTGAATTTTATGACCCAAGTTATTTTCAATCTACCGGTATTATACATGAAACTACCGCGACTTATACACCACAACAAAATGGTATAGCGGAAAGAAAGAATAGAACTTTGCAAGAAATGGTAAATTCTATGTTATCCTATTCGGGTTTAAGTGATGGTTTTTGGGGTGAAGCTATGTTAACAGCTTGTCATATTTTAAACCGAGTTCCAATGAAAAAGAACGAGGTTACCCCATATGAACTTTGGTATAAAAGAAAACCAAACTTGAGTTATCTCAAAGTTTGGGGATGTAGGGCAATTGTAAAAGTGTCGGAACCCAAACGTAAAAAGTTGGGTGAAAGGGGAGTTGAGTGCATCTTTATAGGGTATGCTCTTCATAGCAAATCCTATAGGTTCTATGTTATAGAACAAAATGACTTTTGGTCAATTCACACTATTGTGGAGTCAAGAGATGTAATTGTTGATGAAAATAGATATTCATCAATTCCTAGACCAAAGGATATTACTCCTAATACCAATATTCAAGAATTTGATCAAACTAACATTGATCAAGGCGTTGGACTTGATCAAACTAACATTGATCAAGAAGTTGATGAACAAACTCTTGATGAGAATGTTGCATCAACATCATCACAACCTAGGAGAAGTAAAAGGGCGAGAAAAGAGAAATCTTTCGGCCCGGACTTTCATGTATATTTGGTTGAAGGATCAAGGAGTTCCATAGTGACTAAGTTTCCATATATATTTAATGTGGAAGAAGATCCTTTAACATTTAATGAGGCTATGAGGTCTCAAGATGCCGCTTTTTAGAAAGAGGCAATTGATGATGAGATGGATTCCATCATGGGAAATAACACTTGGGTTCTAGCTGATTTACCTCCTAAGTGTAAACCAATTGGGTGTAAATGGATTTTCAAAAAGAAAATGAAAGTAGATGGAACTATTGATAAGTTCAAAGCCCGTTTAGTGGCTCAAGGTTTCTCACAAAAACCGGGTATTGACTATTTCGATACATATGCACCCGTTGCTAGAATCTCCATTATAAGGTTATTAATAGCTCTTGCGGCTATTCATAAGCTTGTGATCCATCAAATGGATGTCAAGACGGCGTTCTTGAATGGAGAACTAGAGGAATAGGTTTACATGCGACAACCGGAAGGGTTTGTCGTGAAAGGTCAAGAGCATAAAGTATGCAAGTTGATTAGATCTTTGTATGGGCTAAAACAAGCACCTAAGCAATGGCATCAAAAGTTTGATGAGGTTGTGTTGTCTAATGGTTTCAAATTGAATAATTCAGACAAGTGTGTTTATAGCAAATTTGATGACAACGGTAATGGTGTCATGATTTGTTTATATGTAGATAACATGTTGATATTTGGAACGGATTTGTCACAAGTTGAGTGGACAAAATCTTTTCTATCTTCACAATTCTCCATGAAAGATTTGGGGGAGGCGGATGTCATCTTAGGTATAAGAATTAAGAGAGACAATGGAAAATTGATCTTGTCACAATCTCATTATATCGAGAAAGTGCTCAAGAAGTTTAATGTTAGTGATTGCTCTCTTGTTTCAACTCCTATGGACCCAAGTGAAAAATTGTTGTCAAATGATGGCAATGCCGTGTCTCAACTTGAGTATGCGAGGGTTATAGGTTGTTTGATGTATGCTATGACGAGTACTAGGCCGGATATCGTGTTTGCGGTAGGGAAATTGAGTAGGTATACTAGTAATCCTAGTATGGAACATTGGCAAGCTATTCGTCGAGTGTTAAAGTATTTGAGGAAAATCATGGACTATGGTTTGTCCTATAGTGGATATCCTTCGGTTTTAGAAGGGTATTCGGATGCAAGTTGGATCTCTAATAGAGAAGATCATTCCTCCACAAGTGGATGGGTATTCCTCCTTGGGGGAGGTGCGATATCTTGGGCTTCCAAGAAATAAACTTGCATTGCAGATTCTTCAATGACATCAGAGTTTATAGCTCTGTCATCGACGAGCAAAGAAGCCGAGTGGTTAAAGAATCTCATGTTTGAGATACCTTTGTTGCCAAAACCAATATCACATATTGCTATACATTGTGATTGTGATGCAGCTTTGACAAGAGCTTATAGTCAAGTGTATAATGGTAAGTCAAGACACATTGGTGTGAGACATAGTTATGTCCAAGGACTTATCAAAGATAGTGCTATCACTGTTGACTATGTGAGAACTACGTATAATCTAGCAGATTGTTTCACCAAGGCGCTAGCTAGAGATACGGTAAAGAGGATGGCAATCGGTTTAGGATTGGTGCCTATTGGAAATCACGAGTAAGGGAATCTTAACTTAACGCCCAATAAGACGTTGGGTCTTGAGTTCAATAAGATTAATTTCCTTATTTGATGATTGAAAGAACTTATATGATCATCCAAGGTAAAGTTCTTTAAATCTGTGATGATTTAAGAGGTTGTTTAATCTTAATAGGTCTCTTGACATTGTGCTTTGCCCCAGGAGCATGTTTTCTAAGAGATCTACCTATGTAAGTGCGAAGTTTGGCCGCTTTAAGAAGCTAGTGAGGCATAGCTTTGATGCACTTATGAATTGATTTGGACACATGGCTAATTAGTGTCAAGTATATATTAGAAATGAGTAGTTAATCTAGTGTGTATAATATCTTCAAGTTTTCATTATGTGTTGCTAATGGTTCAATCGTTTATCGACACCATTTGGATACGAATGCTTGGAATGTGTATTATACTAAGTGGAAGTTCAAGTCTTTGTACACTTTCATTTATGCATAAGGTTGTTTTGTTATGATGATGTTTTGTGCAATAACTATTTTGTATACTCTAAATGGGGGAGGATTGTTGGAGATTTAGAGTATAAGGTTAGTTTAATTCATGATGTGTTTATTTAAGTTGCTCGGATATGGTGTCGTAACTTAAATAACATATATAATAACATGCTATATGTGTGAGTCGTGCTTTGTATTAATCATGCGAAGTAGTAATAGGACAGTACAGTGCTCGCACCTCGCGAGATCACTCGCACATCGCGACGCGGTGGAGCAGCAACACATGCAGGAAGGCAGGAAAGTGGTCGCGACTCGCGACCAGTGTCGCCCCTCGCGACGTGCTTGAGCTCGCGACGAGCGATGCTCGTCGCGACTCGCGACGATGCTCCTGACTTGGTTGTTCTTTGCGTTATTTCGCGTACTTTGACGGTTTGTCAATGTATCGTTTCAGATTTTTCTGAAACAGTATAGCATTGTTATATATATGAGGTCTCTCATATGATGAAAGGGGTTGAGAAAACTACTTCTCTCTTTTGCATACAAACTCTAAAGATCTAATTTTGAAATTCTTCATCTCTACAAAATCTCACAAACTCATTTTCATTGAATAGTGTTCATAGTAAGCGTGACCACTATTGTTCTCTTCTTTGTATCTCGAAGGTGAATTCCGTGAACCCGTGCTTTACGATTAGGGTCGGAATATTACTTTTGGGAAAGTGATCCACGCCTAGAAGATTGTTCATCTTGTGACCCTTGTTGTATTTCTATTTTCCCTAACAATCCAAAAGTAATATACATTGCAAGATGAGTTCAATTCGTGAAATGTCTGCAAATTTTCACAAACTTGACAAGTTCGAAGGTGTTGGCTTTAGAAGATGGCAGAAGAAGATGCATTTCCTTCTCACTTCGTTAAGTGTGGCGTATATTTTGAGCACTCCCAAACCCGAGGAAGTGGAAAATGAAACTGTTGAAGAAATTCGGAGGAGAAACAAATGGGAGAATGATGACTATATATGTCGTGGCCACATCCTTAACGGTATGTCCGATGCTTTGTTTGATATTTATCAATTTGTTGAATCCGCTAAGATTCTTTGGAATGAACTAGAAAGTAAATACATGGCCGAAGATGCTTCTAGGAAGAAATTTCTTGTTAGCAATTTCAATGCTTTTAAAATGGTAGACTCTAGGTCGGTAATGGAGCAATTCCATGAAATTCAAAGAATCTTAGGGAGTTTTAATCAACACAACATTGTGATTGATGAGACCTTTGTTGTTTCCTCAATAATTGACAAATTACCACCCGGTTGGAAGGATGTTAGAAATTCTCTTAAGCATAAGAAAGATGATATGAATGTTGAACAATTGGGTGCTCATCTTCGGATTGAAGAGGGCATTCGGGTCCTAGCTTTTTATGCACGCGATGCGTGCAACAACATTTACTCTAGTCGGCCTTCTGTATTCTTAACCAACTAACTTTATATGCGTGCGATACATGTGGCGAAAACTTTTTAAAATAGTGAAAGTTGACAATTGTTTTTCAATATGATAAACAAAGTATGCATTTACAATTAATATCTCTATTATATAAGGGAAGGGGAGGCTATGGTGTCCCCCTATTAAATTACTCAAAAGCCCTCATAATTTTTTATAATTTAAAATATACCCCTTAATATTCACAACACACATTAAATAATTTAACAAAAATAAAACTAACTTTAAAATTTTTCTACAAACCAATTCAAAAAGTCAAAACTAATAGGAATTAGCCCACAAATATAAAAGGTATCTTGGAAACATAAATTGATTAAAATATTTGTAATAAACTTGAATTAGCAATAAAAATGAAGAAATAAAAAATTAATCAACTCGAAAAAGAAATAAATAAAATAAAATTCAAACTTAACAAATTAAAATACGCAGTTTTCTTATGTCCATTTTTGAATCATATATTAATTGTAAGTGCATACTTTGTTTATCACATTGAAAAACAATTATCAACTTACACTATTATAAAAAGTTTTCGCCGCACATGTATTGGACGCACATAAAGTTAGTTATTTGAGAATACGGAAGTTCGACCAGAAAAAATATTGTCGCACGCATAGCGTGCATAGGTAGCTAGTATCATTTGAAAAATAGACATATCATTTGAAAAATGGACATAAGAACACATCATATTTTAATTTGTTAAGTTTATATTTTATTTTATTTTATTTATTTCTTTTACGATTTGATTGACTTTTTATTTTTTCATTTTTATTGCTGATTCAAGTTTATTACAAATATTTTAATCAATTTATGTTTGTAAGATATCTTCAATATTTGTGGGCTAATTCCTATTAGTTTTGACTTTTTGAATTGGTTTGTAGAAAAAATTTAAGGATAGTTTGGTGCATGCCATGCGTACATGCATAATTTTTATAATGTATTTTAGAATTGGGAGAAAATTGTTTTTATATAGTATAGTTTGCAAACTATTAATTTAACAATATTATCATGAATAGTGTCCAATCAAATTAACTGTTCTATTATGATTGATTGGCATATAATGACAATGATTTTAATTTTGCATCTTTTATGAAATTTAATGTCAATTAACATTGCTATTTTGATCACTAATTATGATTTTGATAAATTAATGTCAATAACTATAATTGATTGGAAAAGTAATGGTGGAATTTCCTTTTGAAAAATTATCTTATCAAATTTGCATTGATGTGTTTTGGGCTATATATACACTTATACTAATTGTGTAACTTTAACTAATTTGAGAATGTGGTTTTATTTATTTTTTTTGAAAATAATGTACTAAGAGGTAAAAATATAATATCATAGGGGATACACCCCTTCCCTTATAGTATAAAGATAATAAAGATTTATGTAGCATCGCAGCGGTGAGTTTATCATAGCAGTAATTATGTTGGTGAATTATTTTATTTCCATATTAGTTCTTTATTTTGTCAGAATATTTTGTAATTGTTAGTGAGTATTTTGTCAAAAATTTGCAGCATTATTTAAGCCTTAATTGACAATTCATTGTTTTGGTTAGTGAATAATTTGTCAGAAATTTGCAGCCTTAATTAATGATTGACAATTTCTTGTTTTGGTTTTAACCGTTAGTGAGTATTTTGGAATGCTATGTTGGTGAATTATTTTGTTTCCATATTAGTTCCTTGTTTTGTTTTCAACTCTTTTAATTTTGTATGGAATGGCAAAATTGCCAAGCTTAAATTGATAATGATATGATATGATGATGAGGGTAATCTAGGCTTTTCCAAAGGGGGTAGGCGCAGCTCCGGCGAGCTTGGGACGCCGGCGAGGCAGCAGCGCGGGGAGGAGAGCAACTTTGATTTTGGGAGGAGGTGGGAGGGGCTGGTTGAGGGGGATGTTGTTGGCCGGTATGGTGCTGCGGCTGGGTTTGCAAGGAAGGATGGGCGGACAGTCGGTGGTGGTGGTCGGTTGTAGGGTCGTGATTTGTATACGATGGTGGTGTGCCGGTTCTGTGCCGGAGAAGAAGAAGGCCTGAGGTGAGGGTCAATGAAAAGTTAACGGTCAAAGGCAAAAAGTTAACGGTCAATGAGGGAAAAATAGAAAAGGTTCCATCTCGCAAAAAAAATTAAAAAAAAGTTTCATCTCGCAAAAAAGTTTCAAAAAAGGTTATAAGTTGCAAAAAAAATTTAAAAGGTTGTTTTTCGCAAAAAAGTGTTTATAAAAGGTTGTTTCTGACAAAAAACTCTAGTCATTATTATCTAAGTCGTTATTAACTTATTAAGGTGACTCTTTAATCAAATACTAAATGAAGTAACTCCATTACTTTCATTTTAGGATTAGTAACCAATCATTATATAACCATTTCATTTGGTTATAAAAGAACATTATTATGTTTATAGATTATTATGAGTCCATAATTAATCGTCAATTAATCATTTACTATTAATTAAGTAAGTCTAAAGCTATTAGCAATACCATAATATTATTTAGTCACATAATGCTAAATAAGCAAGTTAATTAATCATTACAAGTGAATATGAGTATTACTGAAGCAATAATTTTTATAGTTATAGTTTATACTAAGGTCATTAGAATCTTTTGATTAATTCAAGAATCATTTTAAGTTCCTAAGATTAATAAAGAGTGTATATATTATTTGATCTTAACAATTCATATTAGCATAATGTTAACGAATGACATAATTTAGTTTACAATAATAGGCGATATATTAGTTAATAGCAATATAAGATAAGTCATTAGCCAACATTAACAAAATGGTTTATTAAGGCCAAGTTTAGTTTAGTTAGGATTAACTAAATGTCTCAATTACTACTCATTAATTCATAGCCCAAACTAATACTACCATTAACTAAACCCAATAGCCCAAACATTTCATCATTTACCCACTAATAAATTAAACCTATCATTAAGTTTTAACCCACAAATCAGTTTTAGGCTCACTTAATTTAATACTTAAAACAAATCTTATAAATAAATTTGAAATACAAGAATATAACTAAGAAATATTACACCTCTGCTCAAAGAGTGTTGGAGATTTAGAGTATAAGGTTAGTTTAATTCATGATGTGTTTATTTAAGTTGCTCGGATATGGTGTCGTAACTTAAATAACATATATAATAACATGCTATATGTGTGAGTCGTGCTTTGTATTAATCATGCGAAGTAGTAATAGGACAGTATAATGCTCGCACCTCGCGAGATCACTCGCACATCGCGACGCGGTGGAGCAGCAGCACATGCTGGAAGGCAGGAAAGTGGTCGCGACTCGCGACCTGTGTCGCCCCTCGCGACGTGCTGGAGCTCGCGACTCGCGATGCTCGTCGCAACTCGCGACGATGCTCCTGACTTGGTTGTTCTTTGCGTTATTTCGCGTACTTTGACGGTTTGTCAATGTATCGTTTCGGATTTTTCTGAAACAGTATAGCATTGTTATATATATGAGGTCTCTCATATGATGAAAGGGGTTGAGAAAACTACTTCTCTCTTTTGCATACAAACTCTAAAGATCTAATTCTGAAATTCTTCATCTCTACAAAATCTCACAAACTCATTTTCATTGAATAGTGTTCATAGTAAGCGTGACCACTATTGTTCTCTTCTTTGTATCTCGAAGGTGAATTCCGTGAACCCGTGCTTTACGATTAGGGTCGGAATATTACTTTTGGGAAAGTGATCCACGCCTAGAAGATTGTTCATCTTGTGACCCTTGTTGTATTTCTATTTTCCCTAACAAAGAGCAGGGTCGACAACCACGGGGCGGGAGACGGATCTCCGACAGTGACGACGAGCACCGGTGCTGGTGCTCGCGAGGCGCCGGTGAAGATGGTGGTGGTGGCGCGTGGCTGCGGTGGTGACAGGAAGCAGGGCAACACGCAGCAGGGGAAAAAGGAGGAGCACGAGAGAGAGAAAGAAAATAGCGAGAGGAGGAAGGCAGGAGCAGGGGTGGCGGCGGCGAGGAGTGCTTGTCAGGCGGCGTAGCCGCGGAGGATGCGAGCAGGACCAGCAGCAGAACGCAGAGCAGGGGAGAAAAGAAGGGGCACGAGAGGAGAGAGAGTAGCGAGAGGAGGAAGGCGAGTGAAGGCAGCAGGGAGGTGGGTTGCTCCGGTGGCTGGCCGGTGTCGGTTTCCAGCGAGGAAGCAGGGGAGGGGGAGCTACTGGAAGGAGGGTGATGTGTTGTGTTGGGTGTGAGGGGGCAATAGCTTGGTTGCTATTTATGGACCCCAAGTTTTGGGAATATGGATCATAATAATCCAAGACTTAGAAAATGTTTGTTTAATGAAAGTATTTGTTTAATGTAAAAAATCTGATTGGGTATTTGCCTAATATTTTAATAAAATATTTTATTGTTTGTTTATATATGTTTTATTTGTTTTATTAATTCCATTTCTATTTCATTTATTAAATCTTCAAGTCATTATTATTATTATTATTATTATTATTATTATTATTATTATTATTATTATTATTATTATTATTATTATTATTATTATTATTATTATTATTATTATTATTATTATTATTATTATTATTATTATTATTATTATTATTATTATTATTATTATTATTATTATTATTATTATTATTATTATTATTATTATTATTATTATTATTATTATTATTACGGTTATTTCACCATATACCCCTGACAAATCAAGAAATTCACCATATACCCTCAATGTTTCCAAAATTCACCATATACCCCTAAGTTTCCGAAAATGTTCACCAAACACCCTTTTTCTAACGGACGTTAGGTTGCCGTTAATGTTATTTACAATATTGCCATCATTAACCCCTAATCCTTAATTCTAATCCTAATACTAACCCTAATTCTAACCCTACCCAAACCCTAACCCATCCTCCCCTCCCCCAAACCCTAACCCACCCAGCCCCACCACCCCCTCTCCCTCCACCCCACCTCACCCTAGCCCCCCCCCCCTCCTTTCCCCCTCCCCTCCACTCCACCACCGCAGCCCCTCCCCCACCTCCTCCCTCTCTACCGCCGCTACCCGTCCCCCCACGCCCTCCCCCTTCCCCTCCCCCGTCGATCTCCCCCCTCCCTCTCCCCCCTTCCCCCGTCGAACAGTGGTGAAGATCTCCCCCTCCCCCTTCCCCATCGAATTCCCCAAGACAAGAGAGAGAAGAAGGGCGCGAAAGGACCATGCCCGTCGAATTCCCCAGCACGAGAGAGAGAAGGGCGCGAAAGAACCACCGAGGAATGCTTGGTGAAAGCAAGTGAGTGGGGGGGGAGGGGAGATCTACGGCTAGCTGAATTCGACGGGGAAGGAGGAGGGGGGATGGGTAGATCTACCGCCAACCTGTTCGACGGGGAATGGGGAGGGGGGAGGGGAGATCTACGGCCACTGTTCGACGGGGAAGGGGGGGGGGAGGGGAGATCGACAGGAAGGGGAATGGGGAGATCAACGGGGAAGGGGAAGGGGGAGGGGGAAATCGACGGGCAGTGGGGACCGGGCGGCGGTGGAGGGAGAGGGGGGGGGGGAGGGGCTGCGGTGGTGGAGTGGAGGGGGGGGGAGGGGAGGGAGGGGTGGGGGTGGGCTGGGTGGGTTAGGGTTTGGGGGAGGGGAGGATGGGTTAGGGTTTAGGATTAGGGTTATAATTAGGATTAGGGTTAGGATTAAGGTATTAGAATTTTAGGGTTAGTGGTTAATGGTGGCAAAATCGTAAATAAAGCTAACGGTGAGTTAACGGCAGTTAGCAAAAGGGTATATGGTGAACGTTTTCGAAAACTCAGGGGTATATGGTGAATATTTGAAACATTGAGGGTATACAGTGAATTTTTCAATTTGTCGGGGGTATATGGTGAAAAAACCGTTATTATTATTATTATTATTATTATTATCTTTAATCCTAATAACTAAGTTTCAATAAATATTTTCAGTTACTAGACATGGTTATTATTTAATTAATTGAGTTTTGAATTTCCGAGATATTACAGTATAGGGTCGAATCCACAAGGAAGTACGGTTAAATCAAAGGTTAATTAGCTAATTACAATGAGCTAAATAAATTTTTGGGTTTTTTTTGAAAGTTTAGCAATGATTCTAAAGTCTAAATAAACTAGGAAATTTAAAAAGTAAATCAACAAGCAAGTAAAGGAGATAAAACAAGGGTAAAGGAACTAGGGGATTAGGGGGATTCACCAACACTCAATCCAAGAATCCAATCATCAAAGCTAAGGGGAAACAAGTGGGGGATCATAAAGGGAAAAATCACGCATATGGAAACTCTAATTACTCTCTCGAGCTAATTAGAGGAGCTTGATTAGTCACTCATGACCTATTCTCATGGCATGAGCAACTAATCTAGCCAAATCAAGCACAATATGATTAATCAAACTTCCCTAAACTAGGAAATACCTATTTTCATGGAGATCCTAATCTAGCAACCAAACTTAGTTTATTCCTAGCTTCATCTCTCAATCCTTCACTAGAAATTCCAAATATGCAAGTCAAGTGGTGATCAAGCACCCAACAAACCAAGTAAAGCAAGTTTGATCAACAAGTTCAACCCCAAAAGTTAACCCCTAACCTAGATTTAGGATCCAAAGAGTAAATGAAGGTTACATCCCTTCCCCTAGTAATAAAACTACTCACACATCATGAAAATAAAACAACACAAAATTTGAGATAACTTCATCACCATAACTATGGTGGAAAGAGAAAAAGGGAAGATCACCAATTAATAAACAAGATCTAAGCAACAAAACAATCACAATAAACAAGATTAAGGAAAGGAAAGAAGAAATAAGTAAGAAATTACCAACTTTTAAGCTTGCATAAATGGTGAAAATGGAGTTCAAAAGCTGCCAACCTCAACTTTCTCTCTCCTAGGGTTCTAAAGATTGAATGTCAAACAAGAATTAATCTCTCTAATCTGAAAAATAAAAATTACTTAACCTAAAATAAGAGGAGTCCCTCTTATATAGTCCTACAAATAAAACAGAGTTAATTACATAAAAGCCCCCGTACAAAAGCATCAAATTCGAAAAACATTTCCGGAAAATACCCTGACCCGGGCGGGTGACCCGACCCGAGTGCTCGGGTGGCTTGACCCGGGC
The DNA here is from genome assembly GCA_947648045.1 of Beta corolliflora. NCBI lineage: Eukaryota > Viridiplantae > Streptophyta > Magnoliopsida > Caryophyllales > Amaranthaceae > Beta > Beta corolliflora. The sequence goes on from CANSZD010004045.1 coordinate 929,735, forward strand.
GGGTCCACTGATCAGGAGGCAAACTGGGCTCACCAAAATAACTGACCCGAGCGGGTCTGTGAACCCGAGCCCTCGGGTCAGCAGACCCGGGCGGGTCACACTATCAGAATCCAAATGGCTTACTGACTGGGCTAACCCGGGCCCTCGGGTCAGCACCCTCTTCTCTTTCTTCTCTTTCTTCTCTTCCTTCGATCCCCTTAGTGCTCCATTTCTTCAATGCTTTGCCTCGGGATTGTGCAAAGTCCTCCGAGGATGCTCCCAAATCCTGAAATCAAACCAAGCACCCAAAGAATGAGAACAAAGGAGGAAGCGTTGCACAAAAAGAAGGAAAATAAAGCAATTTAGCCTAATCTAGTCTAAAAGCTATCATAAAAGCTACGTATAAAAACCAATCATCATTTATTAGTTTTTCCTGAATACTGATTGGCGACTATGTTTTTTAATAAAAATTAAATTGTGTAGGTCACATGATTTTTTGTGCCTACAGCTCCATAACTCATATGGTGTCTTATCTATTGCTTTTGATGGAGTTATGCTTAGTGTAAAAGTAGTAGTTTCGAGAGCATATCTTTAGTAAGCTAAGATTCCTTAGAAAAACATTGGGAGACTAGCAAAACTTATCACAAAATGAGTCATATCAGATAAGATTTGATTTCTCCTTATTTGACATACCTTGGTGGAGTTAATTTCCACAACTCTTAAGAAGATTATCAAATCCTTGACTCTAGTATTCTCCATTCATAATCAAATTATAATATGTTTGCTTTCTTCTAAGTTGATTCTCGGCTTCATTATAAAATTATTTGAACTTTTCAAATGATTCATTTTTTTGCTTTATTTAAATTAAATTAATTGTTCCGATATGGAATATGTGGTAGGATGAACCGTATCCCCTGATCGAGTGAAATACACTGGTTGGGATCCTATAAAAGAGAACATGTAAGCTACCCTTCGGGTGGGTCCGAGGAACCCCCCTCCGATATTTAAGTCAGTAACGGGAAAACTGATAACTCTCAAGTACTGCTTAATTATGATGTAAAACGTGCCTGAACAATTCAAATCATGGGGTACTTAAGGAAACTTCTGATAGTCAAAATAGGATTTCTTTCCGTTGCTCAATGATCGATAGTGATTTTAGTTCCTCTAACTCGTCTCTCCGCTAGTAGATGTTGAGAATGAAATTAGGTCAAAATCAATATGGGACAAACATTGCTCCAATTCTGGGGCTGCCAGGATGGAGCCTTCCACCGTTAACCCAATTGGTTCTCCTAATGATGAAGCCGACATGGCTTTGCGTCATCATATATTAAGCCATGTTTATAAACCAATATATTTTACCTTGGATGCCGAAGTTGTTCATGTGTCCCCGATAACTGCTCGTTATTGGTTAGATTCATCTAAAAAATGGTTGGCATAGAATTTGATCAATACGGGAGCAACGTTAGCTAAGTTAGACCAGCTTCAAATTATGGTGAGTCCTCTTCTGCTGTTTCACTTGTTCCCCCACTGCTGCCTTATCTAAATCGATATGAGTGATTATTAGCTCTGATAAAGAGGTGACAGATAGTGATGGAATTTTGGAAGAGGATGATGACAGTGTGGAGGATGAAGAGGTTTTGGATGTGGATTGAGGCTATGTTTGAGGATGACGAGCCGGATCTAGAGTCAAAAGACAATGAAGAGAATCCGTTCGAGATCATGGAAGAGGAGGATGATGGCAGCTTAGGTGACCTATATATGCTGGTTTGTAAGAAGGACAGTCCATTATTTGTACAGATTTATAATTCTTGGCGGTTAGATTATATAAGAAATGACTTCAGTAAAAAAAATATGTCGAACATTTTAACCTTCCTTCTGGTTATTCCTTGGTTTTACCGTCTGAAGGTTGTCGGGTTACTGATTGTCCTTGTATTCATGTGGCTGTTTATGCACATCACCTAGACTTCGGACTTAGGTTCCCTTTGGATCCTAACATTGTGATGATCTTCACCACTTTCAATATATGTTTGGCCCTGATGACACCGCTTTCTATGTGGAATTTATTTGATTGCTTTTATTTTGACGTTTGAGGATCAAGCGATTTTTTGAGACGTTAAACTTATTTAAACGTCTTCATTGGGAAAGCTTATGGCTCCACCAAGGGCAAAGACAGGAGACAGAAAACCAATAGGATTCTTGAAGAGGAAGGAGGTTGGTTGTCTTTGTACATCAAACCGGGTAAGTTGACGATGTATCCAAAGTTGACTTTCCTGAAGGAATGGCATGGGAAGTTTTTCTGGTTACATGTGTCGCAAGAGTTTCCGTTTCCGTAAATAAGTTGACACCGCATGAAACCATTGCTTTTGAGTACTTTGGCGTAACTTAGGTTCAGGGCAAGGGTAAGAAGATGGTGCCGGAACCAGAAATTTGACTTCCGCATGCCAAACATATTTTAATGAATGCTCCCCTGTCCGCCATGGGCTTCTGTAACACGGATCAGATCGATAAGACCAACATGATTTGATCATTTTTTATAGTATTTGATCACGACTTATTTTATTTTTTGAGATGCTTGTGTTGCTTAGTTGGCTGCTTCTTATATTGAGTTTTCCTTTTAGGTAGCAAGCATTTGATAAAGGAAGCTCTCGGTCTCAAATCTAATTAGATCCAAATGACCAGCACTCCTAACTTGTCCAAGAAGTTCACCTTCATTCCCCCTATCAGTGGAAGGAGAAATAAGGGTTTGGGACGCGACAGTGGTGGTCGTGGTGATGGGGGCAAGAAGCCTATTGTGATCTGGGCAGCCAATGCTGCAACAGCTATAGCCAAACCTTCTACAAGTGGCTGTCCCAAATTTGAAGAGGCCAATAGATGAAGCTAAGGCCGCTGACGAAAAGAAGGCTAAGCTAGGCTCCTGGTCATACTGCCAAGGATAAGGCCCCCATTATTGATAACACGGGAAAGGGAACTGGCTTATCAGTCCTGGAAGCTCAGGTCTCTGTATCTAAGCCGTCTAAGGGCTCTTTTTAGCGTAACAAGGTCTACAAGCAAATGCTGATGTCGGACATATTTTCCGATCCCTAGTCCACACCAGGAGTGAGGATGAGGCTTGGCAAGTATATCAAGAAAGTGAAGGTTCCCATCCCCAAATCGGTCAAAAAAATATGGGAACGATCACCAGTTCGCCCTGGGGGTAATTTTATCCCCATGTGTGATACTCCCTCCGTCCCAGAATAGTCTGAACACTTTCCTTTTATGTTTGTCCCAAATTAGTTTGAACACTTCCATTTTTGGCATGGTCCCACTATTAATATATTATTTCTTTTACACATATTTGGCCCACACTCTACCTTTTATCAATAAAAAGTTACCCAACTTTCTCTCTCCTCTAATAAAAAATACCCCACTAACTCCTATCACATCTACTTTTTAAATAAAATAACATTTGATAACCACACTATAACTTATCACCTTAAACTACGTGTCCCAACAAGTGTTCAGATCTTTCTGGGACGGAGGTAGTATTACTGATGATGAGTCCCTTTTACTTGATCGTCGCTTGAAAGGGGGAATCTCGGTAATAGGATGCTGAAAGCCATGCAGACCAAGCTAGATATGTAGGAGGAGGCTATCAAGGTTGATGCTACAGTCCACGCTCATCATCTTGCTCTGGTGAGTCTCATCCCTCATTTTCCATTTTCATCATCTATATATACTTCCTCCATTTAAAAATAGATGACACGGTTTGACTTATATGCTATTCATACGTTCTCCTTTGATCGTGTTTTGTGATTTTTACTTATGGAAAAATATAGTCATATGGGATCTTGTTAGATTCCTCTTGATATATACTTTCCAAATCAACTTTTTTTTATAATTTTTACATGTAGGGAATTTGAGATATTAATAGTTTAAGTTATGTGTTGACAAGCATGCCTAGAGAAGTGTGTCAAGTATTTTAAAACAGAGGAAATATATATTATTTACTCTCTCTCGTCATTTGCAGTTCTTAATCCGGGAAGGAATTATGCGATCTTTATCGATTTTACCAAATGAGGTATTTTAAAGCCTCTGAGGAAAATACCGACAATTCTGACAAATTTCGAGAGCAGAAACGTGAGGTAGAGGGTTTGAAGTTAACCCTTGATGGGGAATAAAAGGATATGGAGAATTTGAAGAAGTTGAATGAAGATCTAAAGGGCCTTGCCGACCAGCTGGAGTCGGCAAACAAAGAAATCTCAATCCTCAACAAGAGGGTGGAGGAGTAGGTGCCGATGAAAACGGAGATGAAAACCGAGAAACATTTTTAGCATCGAGTTTAAAGGGATCTTCAGTCACCCAAGCAAAAAATGGAGTCCTTGGCATCGGAGACGATGAGAGTTACAAACACTCTGATGAGTTTGTTCGTCTTCTCCAAAACCGGTATTGTAGGCGTGTTTTTATTTCCCCTACGCGGTGTGAAGGCGCATTTGACTACCCCATTGTTAAGGTTTTATTGAAAATATTTTCGAACTCGCCAACAAGTCTTTAAAGGAAGACTCATAAACCTAATTGGATATGGGAAATCGTAGGCACAACTTAGGGACTTATCCAATGTAGATTTCCCCGTCCTGACTCCATAGATGGTCAATGAACCATAGATTGAGTTCGAGGGTGAGGGTACGAATACGGTCATAATGAACCATATTCTCCCATTGCTGGACTCTACTAAATATCGATTCATGTCAATTTTTATGCAATAGAATAACTGTAGGTGTGTATTTATTTCGCCTACGCGGTGTGAGCGCGTATTAGATTTGACTACCCCACTGCAAAGGTTTTATTGAAAATTGTTTTGAAAGAAGTCGCCAACAATTCTTTTTAGGAAGAATCATAAACCTAATTGGATATGGAAAAAACCGTAGGGACAAATTATCCAATGTAGATTTCCCCGTCCTGACTCCATAGATGGTCAAAGTGAACCAAAGATTGAGTTCGGGGGTGAGGGTACGAATATAGTCATAATGAACCACATTCGCCCAAAGTTGGCCTCTACTAAATATCGATTGATTACAAATTTTATGCCAAAGAATAATCATATAATATTTTAAACACCCTAAAAAATAATTTGTCTAAGTAGGTTCAGGAAACACATAAAAGACTATTTTTTTTAGTGATATGTTATTATGCAATCAATTTACAGGGAACCTAGCAGGTTGTCCAAATTAATCTGATTAATGTTAGAACAGTTCTTTAGGTCTTGTTTAGCAATAATAACATGTGGGTGATAAAAGCAATGATGCAGGGACAATCATATAATAGACATAGAATGATCAGGCAAGCATATAATATAAAAAATAAATAAAAAGAAAGAAGGAGGTTTAGAATGTACAGTAGAGCGATTTTATATTAAAGATCTACATCATGAAATAAATGGTTAGTAACTTCAATATAAAAATAATTTATTTAAGGACCCTCAGGATTATACCTATGCGGCTTAGATTGAGGAGCGCAACGATCTTTAGGCGGAGCAATTGTGGAACCAGGAACGCAATATGATCAGAAACAAGAATTGATTTGAAAGTGTTTAAGTGTTTGAGTGTTCTAGTATTCGAAGCGTATTTTGGAGTATTCGAGAGAGTTTTGTGTGCGTAAAAATAATAATTCGAAGCCGTCTGTAATTTGGGAAATTACGGATATTTATAGGCGAAAGGCAGCATGCGCCTCACGCAAGCCCTGCGCCAGGCGCAGGCCTACGTGGCAGGCGCAGTGCCACGTGTCTGGCGCACATTGGCGTGCTTGACGCAGCCAACCCAATCAGATTTAGGCACGTGTAAACGCGTTTTGAAAAGATAGAAAAGAAAGTTGCGTCTCACAAAGAACTTGCGTCAGACGCAGGACTCTGTGTGAGTCACAAAATCTACGTGTCAGGCGCTCATTGGCACGCCTGACGCAATACAGCCCATGAACTGGACGCACGTGGCGCGCTGACCGCAGCCCCCGCGTCCGGCGCATATTCTGGAATATTCGAGCATATTCGCTTTTGATTCTGCGCGTCTTTCGAAGATACCTTTTTTATCCCTAAAATTTCGGAGATGAAATTTTACAGATTAAAAATCTGATTTATTTATCAAAGATAATAAAAATATTTATGAAAAATATCTATTAAAATAATAAATATTTGATTGGGCTTTTAAAATGGAATTAAAACATTTTATGGGCTTAAAATACAATTAATCATTATGGACAATTAATTAGGCTTTAGAATATCATTTCAAAACACATTTTGGATTGGTTCTTTAGATTGTTTTTCCATTGGGTCGCGCCAACTAATGCCGCGGTATGTTTCATCATTGGATCCTTAAATGGGGAGACACGATTATGTGTCTACAAAAGCGGCCACTTTGAATGAGGTTCAGAAAACCGATAGTCAAAGTATACGGTGTCGGGAACGGAGAACGATTCTAAACGCTCTGCAGTTTAGAACTGATCTATATACGTCGGTCTCTGCAAAACAAAATTAGTATGTAGGACAATAACAACAAGCAATCTGATTACCTGCAGAAGAAGATGTTAGCAGATAGGTGCAAACAACTCAGATAAAGCACATAATGATGCAATAATGCAAACTTAGACTCTCTAAGGATGCATGAGACGCTATGCAAGGATTAAGGTTATGCAAAGCTAAGGGATGACACGTCATGCAAGGTCAGGGTTATGCAAGACTAGGATGTATGAAATGATAGAATGATCAGGAATAAATAGAATGATTTTCGAAAATCGTTTGTAGTAAATGATCGGGGTTCATAAACGAGGTCCGCGGATTACAACTTTTCGGGAGTTTGACTTGAATTGGAGGAACCACCACACATAGGAAGCCCCCACTTTAGGTGAGCTTGTCTTGAATTTGTCATGTACTTGATCTGATATTGTAATGTAATTGATCTGTCTTGAACGTTGAAAGTTATCGCTGGGGATTCTTCCTTGGGAAGTTGATACAGGCAAAGTCAAATATCGCCAGAAACCATGGAATTATCAGAGAGTCCTTCAGGAAAAAGGAGAGCTTGGAATTGAAAAATAAAAGGTTTAAATTTGTGACTCAAGTGAATGTAGGTAGGAAAAGGCTTTAACTAGGCTAGGTGCAGACTCGAGTCTATGTCGGGATCTAGAAAGAGTATGCTCCTGAATTCTAGAAAGTCAAGTCATTAGACCATGACTAATTTTTATTTTATTGAAGCGGTCGGACCTCGAGATGAGGATTCCTACGTATCCTTGCGGAATCAGACCATTTGTAGTTCTGGATCTGATTTTTTAATATATTTTTTTTGTGCCCTAACTTTTTCCTAGGCCGCCCTTTCAAACCTAGCGGGCTTGGACATACTTTGAAGAAGGAGTTAGGTTTGATGAAAGGTTGAAAGGTTTAAGGCTTAGATGAAGGTTGGATTAGTTAGGATAAGGTAAGGATTATGGATTTGAATTATAGGGATTAAGGTTTGATGGATTGAAAGATTTGAATGAGGGGTAGAACTTGTGTGCAAGCCCCTTAGCTTGACTTTTTATTTCTTTGCCTTTGGCTTCTTCTTTTTGCATTTTTCTGTCATGTGCGTTTTCTTTTACTTTTACTTTTTTTCGCACTTTGATCTTTGTCACTTTTTTGTTTTTGCCTGGCATTGATTTTTTTTTTTTATGTTGTAAGGCTTGCACACAATTTTGGTTTAGGGTATTGGAAGGCTTGAAGACTGTTTGTGGAGCTTTAATTTTGAAAGGTTATTTAGCTAATGATGGTTTATGGATGATGGAGGGAAGAGGGGAATAACTCCTAATCCAAAGTATGTCCATTTTTTATTTTTCTCTTTTTTTTTCAGATCTCTTTTTATTATTATTATTAGTCAAGTTCATTAGGTGATTTAAGTTTCATCATTGAATTAGAAGCATAAATGAAATGATGGAAGGCCAATGAAAATGAAAAGAAAATGTGATCATTTTATTAATTGAAAATGAATGAAACAAAGCTTATTAGAAATAAAATCATAAATGACATAGACTCGACAGGAAGGGAAATGAAGGAGTTAGGGGAGGGACTCTCCGACTCAACCTAGAAAACCAACGTTAAATGACTAAGCCCCCTACACTATTGACACGATGCCCAAGGGGTTGTTGTTGTTGCTGACTTTTGCTGCCGGCGGAATCGGAAGTCTGCCACTTTCAACCATGTCTTGCAGAGTATTCCTTAATGCCCAACACGCAGATGTTGGGTGTCCATTCCCTTGGTGGTACTTACAATAGACATTAGGGTTCCATTTACTGGATATATTTTCAGGTGCAGGATCTGGAGTGGGACCGATAGGCTGTATTGCTCCTTTTGCATGAAGCCTAGTGAAGGCTTCTTCTAGAGTCATGCCCAATGGAGTGAATGTTCGTTGAGGTTTTTGATAACCTCCCTTTTCAGTAGTTAAGGCATTGACATTAGAGCTAGAATGGTTGTTATTACTCTTCTTGAAAGAGTTATTGTTGTTGGAACCCTTGTTCTTGTTGGGCTGTACCTCTTCTTCAATCAGCAGGCCTACCTTATAGAGCTTCGTGAAAGACTCTATGGGTTGGAACTTGATATGATCCACATACTTAGGCTGCAGGATACGGATCACCAGTCTGACTTGATCCTCCTGAGATGGCCTATTGGTCATTTGTGCAGCTTTTTCCCTCCATCTGTTAAGGAAGGTGACGAAATCTTCATTGGCATTCTGTTTAGTTAATTCCAACTTACGAAGGCTAATGGGAAGCTGATTATTATATACATATTGTTTGTGGAACTCCTCTCTGATGTAGTCCCAGTCATTCAGCTTGGTTTTGTTTAGTGATTTGAACCACTTGGATGGATGGGCATCCAAGGTTAAAGGGAAGACATAAGCAAATAGGTCCTTGCTCATGCCCTTGAGAGCCATAGAGATGGAGAAAGCTCTCAAGTGGTCATATGGGTCTTCAACCCCCTTGAATTTTGGGAGGTCACCCAATGTTACCTTTTTAGGGAGCTTTTCCCTTAGTTCGAGATCAATAATGTCATGGCCATGAGCCTGACTATCTAGTGCAGGAATTGACTGGATCAATTGCTCGAGTTTTTCAAACCTCAATTCTGTGTTGGTTTTGATTGGTGGTGGGGTGTCGCCTTGCTCGTCTTCTTCGGTTAGCTCCCTCAGTGCCTTATTCTCTTTGTCTTGTTCCTCAAGACGAGAGTTCATCAGAGTGAGTTGTGCCATGATGGCACTAAGCTGTTCATTAGTGTCCCCCATTTCAGATGATGATTCAGAAGAGTCGGAGGATTCGTCTGAAAAGGTTCGGATGCACTTGACGAGTCTGGGAGTAGGTCGACCTTGTTGCCTCTCTGTGGGGCGTTCCCAAGTTATAATCTCACGACCTGTCCTGAACAGAAATCGAATGGACCTCATAAATTTTTAGAAATGATGCTTTTGAAATGAGAAATGGAGATGAGAAACGAAAATGGGAAATTGGAGAAAGGAAATGGAAAGGAAGATGGGAAATGATTAGAGATGGGTATGATTATGGTTATGATGGTGACATGAGCCTAGCTATATGCAAATGCAGACATGGACTAGACTGGACTATGCAAGAAAACTGAATGATTAGACTTAGGGGATGACTTTTATAGTCTGAAGACTAACTTTTATAGTCTGTAGACTGACTAGGGTTTACATATAATGCAAACTAGACCTAGGGAAACTTTATAGTCCTAAGACTGAGCTTTTATAGTTCGTAGACTGACTTTATAGTCCTAAGACTGAGCTTTTATAGTCCGTAGACTGACTTTATAGTCCTAAGACTGAGCTTTTATAGTCCGTAGACTGACTAGGGTTTACATATAATGCAAACTAGACCTAGGGAAACTTTATAGTCCTAAGACTGAGCTTTTATAGTCCGTAGACTGACTTTATAGTCCTAAGACTGAGCTTTTATAGTCCGTAGACTGAGCTTTTATAGTCCTAAGACTGGGCTTTTATAGTCCGTATACTGACTTTATAGTCCTAAGACTGAGTTTTATAGTCCGTAGACTGAGCTTTTATAGTCCGTAGACTGACTTTATAGTCCTAAGACTGACTTTTATAGTTCGAAGACTGACTAGGGTTTGCATATAATGCAAACTAGACCTAGGGAATGAATTGGGCCTTATTGGACCTAAGATTTGGATTGGACTACACTTAGACTTAGATTGGAATGGATTAGGAATAGACTTGGACTAGAATTTTCATAAAGATGCAGATGGGCCTAGATTTTGAAATGAACTAGAGTTATATGGGCCTAAGATCGACTCAATGCTAGTAAATGTATGGACTGAAATGCACATGGGCCTAAATGAATGCAAAGTGGACTCTAATGCATATGGGCCTAGATTAAATGCAAGTGAATTGGATTAATTGGATTGGATTGGATTGGATTGAATTGAAGGTATTTGGATTGTATGAAGGTGTTTGGACTGGGCTTAGAATTTTCGAAATTCGTTTTTGAAAGGAACCCCTTGTTTTATCTTTTGTTAGGAGAATATGATGGATTGATTTTGAAAATATTTTTGTAAATGTCGTGTATGATCATGATTTGTAAATGTCTTTGAAAAAGAGTAGAATAGAATATGGTGTAGGATTGATTTTGAAAAATATAAGTTTTTAAAATTGATTGAATATGGTAAGGTAGGATTGACAGGGAAGATTAGTTGAACAGCAGGGAGAACGTGGGAAGAGGTAGACATGCATGATGACTCTAACTCTACATGACCATTTTAGATGAACTTTTTAGGACAGACTTGACCTTCCATGAAAAGACTGAGTTTTTTGAACTAGGTGGGATTCCTAAAATGACCATTTTTTATTACGCGAATGCAGACAGATCGAACATAGGACCGAACATTAGATCGACCACTACGACGAATAAATCAAGGAAAAGCATGCGATGCACAGACTGCGTGCCACGCAGCATTGCTGCGCGCGGCGCACAGTCGTGCGTCTGGCGCGGGTGTGGTGCGCCAGGCGCAACTTAATGCGCTTGGCGCACTACTCCTCCGACACATTTTTCGGGGATTTAGTCGAAGTTTTGGCCAATTGATGATTTTGTTTAGACGCGATTTTTAGGAACGACGCATAGTGATGACAAATTGACAGGATAATAGCAGGCAAAAATTGCAATCACATGCAAATGTCATATAACATGGATGCAAAAGTTCCCACCTAAAGTCCAGTTCTATGTTTGAAACTATTGGTCAGGTTTAGGTTCAGTTTGAAAAGGGTCCATGACTAAGAGATTGATCCCACGCTTCGTACCCCTACTTAAAGAGGTGGCCACGTGTAAAACGCACTCCAGTTCTCAAGTCAGGAACAAGAGAACAATGCCATGGTTGGGTAGGTTTGCTTATGACTAAGATCCAACACTATCGCTCAGGAAGCTTTTTGGAAGGACAAAGCGCAAGCCCCCTCGGGGTGACCTCACACATAGAACATGTGCTAATGAGGCAAGGTAGATTGTCCTTATGGTGGCTGAACAATAGCCATGCATATGCAAAACTGTATATTATTCTAAGGCATAAAAATAAGAATGAATCGTATTTTTCAAGTTTCACCACTCATTTAAAAAAATTAATTTTTTAAAATCCTCCGCAGTGAAGTCGCCAAATTATAGGCGTGTTTTTATTTCGCCTACGCGGTGTGAGCGCGTATTAGATTTGACATCCCCACTGCAAAGGTTTTATTGAAAATTGTTTTGAAAGAAGTCGCCAACAATTCTTTTTAGGAAGAATCATAAACCTAGTTGGATATGGAAAAAACCGTAGGGACAAATTTTATCGATTCATAATGAACCACATTCGCCCAAAGCTGGCCTCTACTAAATATCGATTCATTACAAATTTTATGCCAAAGAATAATCATATAATATTTTAAACACCCTACAAAATAATTAGTCTAAGTAGGTTCAGGAAACACATGAAAGACTATTTTTTTAGTGATATGTTATTATGCAATCAATTTACAGCGAACCTAGCAGGTTGTCCAAATTAATCTGATTAATGTTAGAACAGTTCTTTAGGTCTTGTTTAGCAATAATAACATGTGGGTGATAAAAGCAATGATGCAGGGACAATCATATAATAGGCATAGAATGATCAGGCAAGCACATAATATAAAAAATAAATAAAAAGAAAGAAGGAGGTTTAGAATGTACAGTAGAGCGATTTTATATTAAAGATCTACATCATGAAATAAATGGTTAGTAACTTCAATATAAAATAATTTATTTAAGGACCCTCAGGATTATACCTATGCGGCTTAGATTGAGGAGCGCAACGATCTTTAGGCGGAGCAATTGTGGAACCAGGAACACAGTATGATCAGAAACAAGAATTGATTTGAAAGTGTTTGAGTGTTTGAGTGTTCTAGTATTCGAAGCGTATTTTGGAGTATTCGAGAGAGTTTTGTGTGCGTAAAAATAATAATTCGAAGACGTCTGTAATTTGGGAAATTACGGATATTTATAGGCGAAAGGCAGCGTGCGCCTCACGCAAGCCCTGCGCCAGGCGCAGGCCTACGTGGCAGGCGCAGTGCCACGCGTCTGGCGCACATTGGTGTGCTTGACGCAGCCAGCCCAATCAGATTTAGGCACGTGTAAACGCGTTTTGAAAAGATAGAAAAGAAAGTTGCGTCTCACACAGAACTTGCGTCAGACGCAGGACTCTGTGTGAGTCACAAAATCTACATGTCAGGCGCTCATTGGCACGCCTGACGCGATACAGCCAATGTGCTGGACGCACGTGGCGGGCTGAGCGCAGCCCCCGCGTCCGGCACATATTCTGGAATATTCGAGCATATTCGCTTTTGATTCTGCGCGTCTTTCGAAGATACCTTTTTTATCCCTAAAATTCCGGAGATGGAATTTTACGGATTAAAAATCTGATTTATTTATCAAAGATAAAAAAAATATTTATGAAAAATATCTATTAAAATAATAAATATTTGATTCGGCTTTTAAAATGAAATTAAAACATTTTATGGGCTTAAAATACAATTAATCATTATGGACAATTAATTAGGCTTTAGAATATCATTTCAAAACACATTTTGGATTGGTTCTTTAGATTACTTTTCCATTGGGTCACGCCAACTAATGTCGCGGTATGTTTCATCATTGGATCCTTAAATGGGGAGACACGATTATGTGTCTACAGAAGCGCCCACTTTGACTGAGGTTCAGAAAACCGATAGTCAAAGTATACGGTGTCGGGAACGGAGAACGATTCTAAACGCTCTGCAGTTTAGAACTGATCTATATACGTCGGTCTCTGCAAAACAAAACAATAACAACAAGCAATCTGATTACCTGCAGAAGAAGATGTTAGCAGATATGTGCAAACAACTCAGATAAAGCACATAATGATGCAATAATGCAAACTTAGACTCTCTAAGGATGCATGAGACGCTATGCAAGGATTAAGGTTATACAAAGCTAAGGGATGACACGTCATGCAAGGTCAGGATTTTGCAAGACTAGGATGTATGAAATGATAGAATAATCAGGAATAGATAGAATGATTTTCGAAAATCGTTTGTAGTAAATGATCGGGGTTCGTAAACGAGGTCCGCGGATTACAATTTTTCGGGAGTTTGACTTGAATTGGAGGAACCACCACACATAGGAAGCCCCCACTTTAGGTGAGCTTGTCTTGAATTTGTCATGTACTTGATCTGATATTGTAATGTAATTGATCTGTCTTGAACGTTGAAAGTTATCGCTGGGGATTCTTCCTTGGGAAGTTGATACAAGCAAAGTCAAATATCGCCAGAATCCATGGAATTATCAGAGAGTCCTTTAGGGAAAAGGAGAGCTTGGAATTGAAAAATAAAAGGTTTAAATTTGTGACTCAAGTGAATGTAGGTAGGAAAATGCTTTAACAAGGTTAGGTGCAGACTCGAGTCTATGTCGGGATCTAGAAAGAGTATGCTTCAGAATTCTAGAAAGTCAAATCATTATACCATGACTAATTTTTATTTTATTGAAGCGGTCGGACCTCGAGATGAGGATTCCTACGTATCCTTGCGGAATCAGACCATTCGTAGTTCTGGATCTGATTTTTTAATATTTTTTTTGTGCCCTAACTTTTGCCTAGGCCGCCCTTTCAAACCTAGCGGGCTTGGACATACTTTGAAGAAGGAGTTAGGTTTGATGAAAGGTTGAAAGGTTTAAGGCTTGGATGAAGGTTGAATTAGTTAGGATAAGGTAAGGATTATGGATTTGAATTATAGGGATTAAGGTTTGATGGATTGAAAGATTTGAATGAGGGGTAGAACTTGTGTGCAAGCCCCCTAGCTTGACTTTTTATTTCTTTGCCTTTGGCTTCTTCTTTTTGCATTTTTTTGTCATGTGCGTTTTCTTTTGCTTTTGCTTTTTTTCGCACTTTGATCTTTGTCACTTTTTTGTTTTTGCCTGGCAATGATTTTTTTTTTATGTAGTAAGGCTTGCACACAAGTTTGATTTAGGGTATTGGAAGGCTTGAAGATTGTTTATGGAGCTTTAATTTTGAAAGGTTATTTGGCTAATGATGGTTTATGGATGATGGAGGGAAGAGGGGAATAACTCCTGATCCAAAGTATGTCCATTTTTTATTTTTCTCTTTTTTTTCAGATCTCTTTTTATTATTATTAGTCAAGTTCGTTAGGTGATTTAAGTTTCATTATTGAATTAGAAGCATAAATGAAATGATGGAAGGCCAATGAAAATGAAAAAAAAAATGTGATTATTTTATTAATTGAAAATGAATGAAACAAAGCTTATTAGAAATAAAAATCATAAATGACATAGACTCGACGGGAAGAGAAATGAAGGAGCTAGGGGAGGGACTCTCCGACTCAACCTAGATAACCAACGTTAAATGACTAAGCCCCCTGCACTGTTGACACGATGCCCAAGGGGTTGTTGTTGTTGCTGACTTTTGCTGCCGGCGGAATCGGAATTCTGCCACTTTCAACCATTGTGGAACCAAGAACGCAATATGATCAGAAACAAGAATTGATTTGAAAGTGGTTGAGTGTTTGAGTGTTCTAGTATTCGAAGCGTATTTTGGAGTATTCGAGAGAGTTTTGTGTGCGTAAAAATAATAATTCAAAGCCGTCTGTAATTTGGGAAATTACGGATATTTATAGGCCAAAGGCAGCGTGCGCCTCACGCAAGCCCTGCGCCAAGCGCAGGTCTACGTGGCAGGCGCAGTGCCACGCGTCTGGCGCACATTGGTGTGCTTGACGCAGCCAACCCAATCAGATTTAGGCACGTGTAAACGTGTTTTGAAAAGATAGAAATGAAAGTTGCGTCTCACACAGAACTTGCGTCAGACGCAGGACTTTGTGTGAGTCACAAAATCTACGTGTCAGGCGCTCATTGGCACGCCTGACACGATACGGCCAATGTGTTGGACGCACGTGGCGCGCTGAGTGCAGCCCCCGCGTCCGGCGCATATTCTGGAATATTCGAGCATATTCGCTTTTGATTCTGTGCGTCTTTCGAAGATACCTTTTTTATCCCTAAAATTCCGGAGATGGAATTTTACGGATTAAAAATATGATTTATTTATCAAAGATAATAAAAATATTTATGAAAAATATCTATTAAAATAATAAATATTTGATTGGGCTTTTAAAATGGAATTAAAACATTTTATGGGCATAAAATACAATTAATCATCATGGACAATTAATTAGGCTTTAGAATATCATTTCAAAACACATTTTGGATTGGTTCTTTAGATTGCTATTCCATTGGGTCGCGCCAACTAATGCCGCGGTATGTTTCATCATTGGATCCTTAAATGGGGAGACACGATTATGTGTCTACAATAATTAAATAATATTTTCATGCACCCTAAAAATAATTTAGTCTAGGTTAGTTTAGGAAACACATGAAAGACTATTTTTTAGTGATATGATATTAAGCAATCAAATTACAGAGAACCTAGCAGGTTGTCCATATTATCTGATTAATATTAGAATAATTCTTTAGGTCTTGATTAACAATAATAACACGTGGGTGATAAAAAGGTATGCAGGACAATAAGGCAAGCATATAATAATAAATAAAAAAAGAGAAAGAGATTAGAATGTACAAAGGAGCGATTTTTATATTAAAGATCTACATCATGAAAGAAACAGTTACTAACTTCAATATAAACAATAATTTATTCAAGGACTCTCAGGATTATACTGTGGCTTGGGTCTGAGAGATTGACAACCTTCGGGACGAGCAATCGTGAAGCCTGAAGATCTGAACTTGTATGTATGTCTGAAAGTATGTATTTGTGTTTGTAGATTTGGAAAGTATGAGATTTTGTAGAGAGATTTTGTAAAGTGTATTCGTAAAAGTTCGAAGTGTAAAGTCGTAATGTTTATATGAGAAAACCGTTTTTTAAAACTGTGGGAAATCAAGATCTATTTCTAGGGAAAACGAAAATGTGCGCCACGTTGGGTGCGCCAGGTGCAGCACCCTATGTGACGCACAATCACACGTGTCAGGCGCACCACGCAACACACGCAATCAGCTGTGTACACGTGGCACACGCTTTTAAAAAGATAGAAAAGAACACTGCGCGTCACGCAGAGGAGTGCGCTAGGCGCACGACTCTGTGTGACACATAATGCCACATGTCAGGCACAAATTGGTGTGCCTGAAACAGTTGGACAATGGTGCCCCTGACGCATTATGGTGCGCCAGGCACAAGGTCAGTGGTGCGGTAAGCGCATGGTGGTGCGCTGTGCATCTGGCGCACCGCCTTGCTTTTTGACACGCTTTGACAGCTCTTTTATAAAACGTGTTTTAACGATTTTCTTTTATCTTTGACAGCTCTTTGACAGCTCTTTTATAAAACGCGTTTTAAATCCGATTTTAATCATAAAAATATTTTTGAAATCAATTAATTATTATTAAACAATTAATTGGGATTTTTTCAAAGAGTTGGGCTCAAAATACAATTGATTATCATAAATAATTAAGTGGGCTTTAAAATAGGACTTTAACACTTTTAAAATAGTTTTAGGCTGGCTTTTCGGACTGTTCTCCTCTTGGGTCGGACCAATTAAGACCGCGGTATGTTTCATCATTGGATCCTTAAATGGGGAGACACGATTATGTGTCTACATGTATAATGGTGGGTGAGCGGCTGCGATGAGGGGTGTTAGGTGTACCAACCTCGAGTGTGACAGGGGTGCCATCGAGACTATGCACATTGACCAGATGTTTGCCACTCTGGTTATTGATGAAGTGCTGAACGATGGCATCACCAAGGTGGACATTTACAATGTCGATCCTCGCGTCTCTGAGATTCTCGATGATCCTTCGTCTTGAAAGTCCAATCGGTCTCCACCTTCTTCTTCAACGAATACTCCTTTTTAACCATCTGTGTTTTTGACCTATAATGGCTTTTTGTAATGACTTTTTCCCCCTGTTTGGGCTGTCATGTAATGTGCAGTTTATCTTTATTCATTTTTAATTCTGAATCGACGGTTTCGTAATGCAATGAATATGAATTATTTTCCCAAGTTTGTTGTCAGCATTTATCACTTCTATTGCTAAGATATAGATGGATAATCGTTTTGGCTGATATTCTTATCTTTTTTCGTACAACTGTATAACCAATTTCTCAGATGTGAATATAACTTGTTAATGAGGTCCTTTTTCACTCTTTAACAATCTCCGGCTATTCCGGTCTATGGAACTCATTAAACGAAATATTTCTTTAGCATGATAGCGTTCCAGCAATTCTTCAGCATCTTTCCATCCATTGTATTTAGATGGTATGATCTTAGGACAATCTTCTCTTTGACCAAGTACAGTCCTTCCCCGTTAGCAGTTAGTTTTTTTTCCTTCGGTATGAGCTTTACCTGTCGCTGCCATCCTTCTCAGATTTAGGTCTCCTTTGGTAATTGACTGGGTACAGACTCTCTTGTTATATGCTCTACTGATCTTGTCTTTGTAGGCGATAGATTGAAGGCCTCTGGTGTAGCCTTACTTCTGTGAGTAGGTATAGAGCTTCTTCTTGAAGCTTGGTGTTCATATCGGGATTAAAGTTTGTGACACGCCAATTAGCCAGTTCAACTTCAACCGGTGATACAACTTCTACACCAAATGCTAATCTGAAAAGAGTTTCCTTAGTAGCTTCTTTCTCTGTTGTCTGGTTTGACCAGAGGATGGTAGGAACTAGAGGTGATAAAAATATGGGCTGGTCAGGGTTCGGGCCAAGCCGCCACTATTAAAAAACGACCCACATAATGGGCCAGGCTAAATTTCGGGTCGGTTTTTGTTGCCCAAAGCCCGCTTTCTCGAGCCAAAAATAGCGGGCTTTTCGGGCCAAAATTTTGACTAAAAGTCATTTTTGGCTTACCCGAAAATGGGACCAAAAGATCTACCCAAGTCCGGGCATTTTCAGGTCGGGTCCGCGCCCGAGCTACCTTTGATTAGCTCTCGCAAGAACCATATCAGCCCATGCTCCCTTCAAGTTGTCCAACTTCTTCTTCAAAGCATTTAGGATTTGCTTATTTGAGGCTTCGACTTTCCCATTACCTGAGGGTGGCACATTGATAAATAAGCGGATTTGATGTCGTATAGTTTAGAAGTTTTTCACTTGGCCGCAATCAAAGTGGACGCCATGGTCCATGCATGATGATTCCCATAGGTGTTCCAAACCTAGTGATGATATTCTACCAGATGAACTTCTTTACCTGATTTACCATAATTTTAACAGTGGAATCTGCTTCGATCCACTTTGTGAAGTAGCCAATTCCCATTATCAAGAAATTTCGTCCACCTGATGCCGGTGTGAATGGTCCTATAATATCCAACCCCCACAAAGCAAAGGGGATTGGGTTCAAGCTAAGATTGGTTGCAAGTCGTTCGCCAGCTGGTGAACGACGGCGCAAACCTTTGACATTTGTCGCATTTTTTAATGTAGGCTTGGGCATCTACTAGCATTGTTGGCCAGTACTATCACGCCCTTAGTGCTTTCAGAGTTAGAGACTTTCCACTTATATGGCATCGGTACACGCCTTCGTGAATTTCCTGCATTATCTTCATAGCCTCATACGCCGTAACACATTTCAAAAACGGAAGTGAGAAGCTTCTTTATATAACTTTCCTTTGAATATGCAGAACCACAGGGCTGCTTTCTTTACCTTCTACGCCGCCATCTTATCTTCTAGCAGAATATCGTTTAACTTGTAAGTTGTGATGTCGTCAAACCGTTCATTTCCTTGGTTGACACAGTTTACTTCTGCCGGCATTGTTTCTTCGATACTTCTCTCTGCCAGCATTTCGACCATAACGGTTCTCTTTAGATATTGAGTGCTGGAGCTCGCATGCTTTGATAGTCCATTAGCCGCCGTGTTTTCTGTTCTCGGAACCAATTTAACCTCAAAACTCTAAGAAACGCTATCAAATTTTTCACCTTGCTTAGGTAAATCTGCATTATCGGCTTCCTAGCCTCGTAGGTGCCCTCTATTTGATTGGCTATCATTTGCGAATAAGTTGTCAGGCAAACATTTTTGGCTCCGACAGCTACACTTAGACTTATCCCGGCTATGGCGGCTTCATACACGACCTCATTGTTGGAGGCTTTAAAACTAAACCTTATTGCATGCTCGAAGGTATCCCCCTCTGGTGAATTCATCATAATGCTGGCTCCTGCCCCTGTCTAGGCAGCCGAGCCGTCCATAATGACTTTCCACGCACAGACTCGGTCATCCGTCTCTTTACAAGTTGTTTCAACAATGAAGTCTGCCAATGCCTGCGTCTTGATAGTGGTACTAGGCTTATATTCAATGTCAAGCTCCGACAATTCCATGGCCCACGTTAATAGCCTTCTAGTGATATCCAGCTTGTGCAATGCTTTTTCTAGCGGTTAATTAGTCAGCACTTGGACGATATGTGCTTCGAAGTATGGTCGTAGCTTTTGCGCCGCGATGAGGACAACATATGCCATCTTTTCGACCATCGAGTATCACTTTTTGGCTCCCGTTAAACATGACCTATAAAGTATACTGGATGTTGTTGTTTTTCTTTTTTCCGTTAATAACAGTACTACTGCCACTGTCTTAGCTAACAACGAAATATAAAGCTGCAACTTATCCCCTATTTTCGGTCTAACTATGGTGGGTAACTTTCGGAAGTTCTACTTTACGACCTTGAAGGCTCCTTTCTAGTCATCCCGCCATTCAAACTTATTATTCCCTCTCAGGACTTTGAAGAATGGGAGAGCCTTATTATCAGCTGACTTGGAAACGAATCGGGTTAGGGTCATCATCTTTCCAGTCAATTTTATGTCCCAGTTACTCTGTGGCTCAGAGAGCTTGTTGGTTTCTTTGACTTTATCGCGATTTGCATCAATCCCTCTCTTCCTTGCCGTAAATTCAAGGAATTTCCCGAACTTGACATCAAAAACACACTTCATCAAATTCAGATTCACTTGGGACTCTCTCAGGTTGCAAATGCCCCTCTTAGGTCGTTGATGTGGTTGTCTGCAGTGATGCTCTTCACTATGCTGTCGTCCACATAAACCTCCACATTTTGACCTTTCTGACTAGCAAAGATTTTGTCTACCAATTTCTTGTATGTGGCTTCCTTATTCTTCAACCAAAACGACAATGCTTTGTATAAGAAGACGCTAGCTTCAGTGATGAATGCAGCCTTGTTCAGATCAGGTTCATACAGGCTGATTGATGGTACCCTGAAAAGGCATCCATAAAGCTCAACAGTGCGTGGCCGCTAGTGGAGTCTACCAATTGGTCGCTCCGAGGTGACGAGTAAAAATCTTTGGGATAGGACTTGTTTAAATTCGTAAAGTCTACGCAAATGTGCCACTGCTCATTTGCCTTTTTTACCATGACGAAATTTGCTAGCCACTTATATAATCGCAAGGCTGGATAATGACAGAGTTGTGTGCCACATAACCTACTTGCGCCACATGCAACAAGCTTGCGTGCCATGTAAGCTGGTGCATCAGGCTCAAGCTCCTTACATGAGATGCAAGATACTTGCGTTGGCACACTGGTCTTGCGATGCAATTTTTCGTTTTCGATGATGTATTGGTCGTTTTTCGATGATTTCTAGCCTAATTCGAGGGGAAATTCAAGAGGAAAACATGTTAAACATAGCAAATAAGCAATCAATAATGTCAAATAGGCAAGAATAGTATGCAGTTCCAACCTAAAGTTAAGATCTATGTGTTAATACTATGGTCAGGCTTTGGTTAACGCTTGAAAGGGTCCATGACTAAGATATTGATCCCACGTACCTTTGCTTAAAAGGTGGCCATGTGTAAGACACACTCCAGTTCTCAAGTCACGAACAAGAGAATAATGCCATGTTTGGGTAGGTTTGCTTATGACTAAGATCTAACACTATCGCTCAATAAGCTTTTTGGATGGACAAAGCGCAAACCCCCCTGGTGGCCTCACGCATAAAACATGCGCTAATGAGGCAGGGACGATTGCCCTTATAGTGGCCCAGATAAATAGCCATGCATATGCAAAATGGTAACGTCATTTAAAAGCATAAATCAAGTATGCATCGTATTTTTCGAGTTTCACCCACTCATTTGAAAAATAAATTTTAAAATCCTCCCCAGCGGAGTTGCCAAATTGTAGGCGTGTTTTTATTCACCTACGCGGGATGAACACGTATTTGACTTCCTCATTGTAAGGGTTTTATTGAAAAATATTCTGAAATAGAGAGAAGTCGCCAACAAGTCTTTTAAGGAAGACTCATAAACCTAATTGGATATTGGAAAATCGTAGGGACAATTTAGGGACTTATCCAATGTAGATTTTTCCGTCATGACTCCATAGATGGTCATTGAACCAAAAATTGAGTTCGGGGGTGAAGGTATGAATAAGATCGATAATCAAATTTGCCCATTGCTGACCTCTACTTAATACCGATTCATGTCAAGGTTTATGCAATTAAATAACCAAGTAATATGTTAATGCAATCTAATAATTAATCTATGTTGGTTCATTAAACAAACAAAAGACTAATTTTTGGTGACATGTTATTTTGCAATCAAATTACTGAGAACTTAATCCAATTGTCCAATTATCTTATTAGGCGTTAGAACAGTTCTTTAGGTCTTGATTAGCAATAATAAACATGTAAGGTGATGAAAACATTAAAACATACAATCCAACATACGAATATATAATATAGAATAAAAGAAATATAAAAAGAAAAGTAGAGATTATAATATTAAGAAGCTTTAATTTCTTAGAGATCTAAATTGTTAGTAAAAACAAGAGATTAATTAAAATTGACCTTCAGAAATTACACCTTTGTCGCTTGTGTCTTGTATTACAGTCTCCAGTAGAGGTGATCATAGGCCGGCCCTGGCCGGGCTTGGCAAAAAAAAAAAGTGGCCCATTTCTGGCCTAAGCCATGGGCCAAAATTCCCGAGCCATAACCCGCTAATTTGGGTCGGGTCAAGCGGGCTTTTCAGGCCATATTCGGACCGGGCCAAAATTTTGACTCATTTTACATATTTAAGTTGCCCATGACCTGCTTTTTTTGCCCAATAATCGGGTCGGTTCGGGCCCGAATGACGGGCCAAAAAGGCGTGCCAAAACCCGCCCATTTTTGGTCCGGGCGAGGTTGGGCCCATGTTGATTACCTCTAGTCTGTAGGATGAGCAATCTTGAAGCTTGAAATAGGAAATTTGAAGGTATGAATGTGAGTTTTAATGTTTTGATGTGATTGAATATAGCTAAGTATGTGTAGAAGTCGTAGGAAAGCATTCGGAAAAATTCGTTCGAAGTGCACAGCCAATGCGCCAGACCGCACAGCCAGTGCGTCACGCGCACTAGCTTTCTTGCCGGTTTTTAATTGTCTTAAGATTCTTTTTGATCCTTTGGTAAAATTTGTCCTTTGAAATCTGAAATCTGAAATCAGCTATCTTTAGGAATAAAAATCTGATTTTCAAAATATCCTTTAAAAATTAATTATCAAGAGTAATTAATGTAAAAATATTTAAAAAATACAATTAATTATCAGGAATAATTAATTGGGCTTTTAAAATTGGGCTTAGATAGACTTTATATTTTCGAAATGCTTTTGGGCTTAGCTCGTTCGATTGCTCTTCCTTTGGACCAGGCCAATTAGGACGACGATATGTTTCATCATTGGGTACTCAATGGCGAGACTCGATGCCATTAGTTGAATAGTCGAATACAAGATGAACGCGCATTTGACTACATGCTGATCTATGATTTTTTATTTGGAACGACACGGTATTATAACCAATACTAAAATACCATCATTACACAAACCAACCAAGTATTTAAATTTTAGTGAGCAAAATACACTAATCAAACAATAATTACATCACATATATTGACAATGAAAAACTTAGTTTTAGAAAAAAAAGGAAAGTTTATAGATTAAAAAGCAACGGAGGGAGTAGAACATATACATGACATAAACCCAATCTATTACTAGTAAATACTTACATTTGTATCTGTAAATTAGTTTAAAGACTTGGTCAAACTTAATACATGAAAGTACACAAAATTAATTTTTTTTTTATTAGGAAAGATAATTGGTCCGAAAACCAACCCCTACTAGGCTACTAGCCTGCGGGGCACACCAACTCAGAGGTTGGGTACAAGGCTAAACAGCTCAGAAGTAAATGCCCCAACATATTATTGGGATGAGGATTCGAACCCTGACACCTGGAATTTAGGGTGGTACTCCAGTGAGCTACCACCTCTCCCTTGTACACAAAATCAAATGGTCGTATTCATTTCAAGATGGAGAGTTGGAGACAGCATGGTTAAAAATGTATATTTAAAAATATTGATGCTTAGAGATTTTGTGTTGGACATAAAAAAAATTAAAGATGGCAACTCTTTGGAGAATAAAGAGGAAATGAGAATAGGAAAGTTAGGAAAATATACAAAACATTTGAAAGGAACCAAATCAAAGTTTTGATGGCAAGTGGCAACTCATTAAATAAAGAGAACAAATAAAACAAAACGATTCAACAAAAAAAAGCAAAACGAAAGAAGATATCAGAAAGCTGAT
This sequence comes from Beta corolliflora, assembly GCA_947648045.1. Lineage (NCBI taxonomy): Eukaryota > Viridiplantae > Streptophyta > Magnoliopsida > Caryophyllales > Amaranthaceae > Beta > Beta corolliflora. Next base: position 953,789 of record CANSZD010004045.1, read on the forward strand.
GGAATGCAACTCCCAAAAAGAGTCCTACTGAGTTTCGAAACCTTGTCCTGTCTAGGGGTGATAATGAGTCTGGCCTGTTCGCGAACAGTTCGGGGCTCGGCTCGGTCAAAGCTCGGTCAAAGCTCGGCTTGTTGTGGTTCGGCTCGGGTTCGGGCTCGGCTCGAGACTTAAACGAGCAGAGCCGAGCTAGGCAAAGCTCGGCTCGAAAAGCTCGTGAACAGCTCGATTAATATTTTATATTGAAAAATTATTTTATATATCCTTAAAATTATATTAAGTATTACTTTTAAAATATTAACTAAGGTAACAAACTAACAATTAACATTACATTTTACTACTGCCACGGTAATACATTGAAATAAAGAGAAAAAGAAAAGGTAAAATAAAAAAGAAAAGAAAAATAAGAGTAAAGAAGGAGACCAGCAAGCTCGACTACGTAAGCTCGTGAATAGCTCGATTATTATTTCATATGATAAACATGTGTAAATCCATATTTATATTAAATTTAGATAAACATGTGTAAAGATATAGGTCAATATTCAATTTTCTCATTTATTAACAAACAAGGAAAAAAATATTTATAGCTTCAATAAAGTACAAGGATTTAAAAAAAAAAGGAAATATAAAAAACAAGTACAAAGCAGGGAGAGCATACTGATGCTAATGGAGTAGTGTTGAAGATAGATAGTACGGAGTATGAACCTAGATCCCACATTGAAAAATTGACAAAGAGAGTAGGTCAAGCATTCTTATAAAAAAAACCAACAGCCTAACTCTAACTTTTCTAATTGAAGTGAATCCCACATCGACAAAATCGGTAAAGGGAGTACATAGCTTTCATATTAAAGGAGCACACAAGCTTTTGCTTCACTATTAAGCTTGAAACTTGGACTATGATGTTCCTAAACGGACTAGAGCCCATAATGGGCCCAAGTCTAACATTGAGATTGAGCCCACGAGCCGAGCTCAGTAGAGCCCACGAGCCCGAGCCGAGCTCAGTAGAGCCCACGAGCCGAGCTCGAGCTGTATATAAATTAACGAGCTCGAGCCGAGCCTTGAAATTTCAAGTTCGACGAGCCCACGAGCCGAGCCTGGTTAAATCATAAATGAGCCGAGCCTAGGGGTGTTCGGTCTCGGCTCGTGCGATAAGCAGCCCTAGCCCTAGTCCTGTCTAGGGGTGATAATGAGCCTGACAAGCTCGTGAACAGTTCGGGCTCGACTCGGTCAAAGCTCGGCTCGTTGTGGCTCGGCTCGAGTTCGGGCTCGGCTCGAGACTTAAACGAGCCGAGCTGAGCTAAGCAAAGCTCGGCTCGAAAAGCTCGTGAACAGCTCGATTAATATTTTATACTAAAAAAATATTTTATATTAAGAAATATATTTATATATTAAAAATTATATTAAGTATTTCTTTTAATGTCCCACATCGATAGAAAAAGTTAACACCAACCTTATTTTCCTTACATAATCTTATTACCCTTTGTCTATATTTCTTGTTTAATTTGTATATTTAAAATTAATTCTTCTACTAACTTCATTTTGGAAAAATGAACAACACATGGCAGCAAGACCAACAATATAACATTTGCAAATATAATAATATATAGTAAAATAGAACATGCGTGCACTAATCCACCTTTTGCATATAAACTTCTTTTGTTGGGATTTTGTAGTCCTTCATCGTACAGATTTATATTTGTAAATTTAATAGTAAAGTGTAAAACAGAGCACGCAGCAAATGCACACACTTCTTGTTGTAGCGGAATCTTCATAATGTCCCACATCGGAGAGGAATAAGAGTAACAAGCTAACTGTTGTTATGAAAAGGTTTGTATAGTGAAGGGAAAAATGTATGGATGTCCGGCCTTGCACATTTATTGAAGAAAAGTCTGGCATCCATATTTATCAATAGTTTAACAAAATTTTATTGGGCTTTACCTATATCAAAGCCTGGTGAATGTATACATGTTAAGCTGAATTTTTTTATACAGTATTTAAAATTATGAATTTCCGAACCGAGCCGAGCTTGACTTAGATCTTCTCGAGCTCGAGCCGAGCCCAAATTTCTGGGCTCGACGAGTTTTGAGCTCGAGCCGAGCTCAACCTCAAGCCGAGCTCACGAGCCAAGCTCGAGCATCAAAATCCTTCACGAGCTCGAGCCGAGCTTAGCTCCCTCAGGCTCGTCGAGCTCACGAGCCGAGCCGAGCCGAGCCTGTAATACCCCTCATGATTGCTTTAAAGGGATTTAGCAGGCTACTCATTCCAACAAGATGCATCTTTCTTTTAGGGAGCTCATTTCCTTAGTTACTCCACAGTTAAGCGTGCTTGGCTGGGAGTAGTCCAGGGATGGGTGACCTCCTGGGAAGTTTCTCAGGGTGCCATGAGTGAGGACAAAATGCGCCGGAAGAACTTGTGTTGGTTATTGAGGACAGTTGTTGGCCCTGGATGCGCATTGGTGACAATATACTCGACTCCGTATGGGTCGGGGTGTTACAAATGGTATCAGAGCAACCCTGCGACCGCGTGTTGGGGCGACCCTAAGGCCGTTAGGCCGAATATTAGGAGTCCTCAGGCGCCTAGTGGGGGAGGATTCTGGGGCTGCATTGTCATAAGGAGCGATCCAGAGGTCCGACCGAATATCCGGGAGTATCCAGGCGATCGGTCTTGGTGGGCGACCCACGGGCCGTATGCCGAATATGTGGAGTCCTCAGGCGCAACGAGGGCGTTGCTGTTCTCAAGTGGGGGTGTATGTAATACCCCTCATGATTGCTTTAAAGGGATTTAGCAAGCTACTCATTCAAACAAGATGCATCTTTCTTTTAGGGAGCTCATTTCCTTAGTTACTCCACAGTTAAGCGTGCTTGGCTTGGAGTAGTCCAGGGATGGGTGACCTCCTGGGAAGTTTCTCAGGGTGCGCATGAGTGAGGACAAAATGCGCCGGAAGAACTTGTGTTGGTTATTGAGGACAGTTGTTGGCCCTGGATGCGCATTGGTGACAATATACTCGACTCCGTATGGGTCGGGGTGTTACAAATGGTATCAGAGCATCTTTCTTTTAGGGAGCTCATTTCCTTAGTTACTCCACAGTTAAGCGTGCTTGGCTGGGAGTAGTCCAGTGGATGGGTGACCTCCCGGGAAGTTTCTCGGGGTGCGCGCGAGTGAGAGGACAAAATGCGCAAGAAGACCTGTGTTGGTTATTGAGGACAGTTGTTGGCCCTGGATGCGCATTGGTGACAATATACTCGACTCCGTATGGGTCGGGGTGTTACAAATGGTATCAGAGCAACCCTGCGACTGCGTGTTGGGGCGACCCTAAGGCCGTTAGGCCGAATATTATGAGTCCTCAGGCGCCTAGTGGGGGAGGATTCTGGGGCTGCATTGTCATAAGGAGCGACCCAGAGGTCGTCAGACCGAATATCTGGAGTCTCCGGCGATCAGTCTTCAGGCTGGGGCGACCCACAGGCCGTATGCCGAATATGTGGAGTCCTCAGGCGCAACGAGGGCGTTGCTGTTCTCAAGTGGGGGTGTATGTAATACCCCTCATGATTGCTTTAAAGGGATTTAGCAGGCTACTCATTCCAACAAGATGCATCTTTCTTTTAGGGAGCTCATTTCCTTAGTTACTCCACAGTTAAGCGTGCTTGGCTGGGAGTAGTCCAGGGCTGGGAGTAGTCCAGGGATGGGTGACCTCCTGGGAAGTTTCTCAGGGTGCGCATGAGTGAGGACAAAATGCGCCGGAAGAACTTGTGTTGGTTATTGAGGACAGTTGTTGGCCCTGGATGCGCATTGGTGACGATATACTCGACTCCGTATGGGTCGGGGTGTTACAGAGCCTGTGGAAATTTAAACGAGCTCGAGTCGAGCCCAGTGCTATTAGGGCTCGGCTCGTGCGATAAGCACCCCTAGTCCTGTCAAGTCCACTATACTACAGCACTCAGCATTTACCACCTGAGGGTGAGTTTATCCCTCAGACTCAACTCCAAACTTCACACTGTGCCATATCAGCTTTCCACTTCTTTTTTAATTCTACAGACTCACTTCAGACTCATTTCAGTTTTATACTCTATCCCTCAGACTCTCTCCAGACTCACTTCACTTTATTTTATGCATTCTAATTATTTTTTTGTTTTCAATACCATTATATTATGAAATGTAATAAATTAGAATAATTACCAAAAAATAATTAGTTAAATGAAAAAAAAATATTGACATTAATATTATAAAATTTATATAACACTAATTGAGTACATGAGCAATAGAGACTTATTAAATTTAAAAGGCATTCAAAAACATAACTAAATGCATAATAATTTCTAAAACATATGACAAAAGATACACACGAAATTTAAAAATACACATGAAATTTAGTTAGTGTTTTCTCCAAAACGTGACCAAATGTGTTCCATCAAGTCATGTTGCAATTGGTGACATTGAGTTTGGTTACGAATTCGCGTATGATTTTCAAAGTATCTGCTTCGATTTGCATAGTAATTTCTAAGAAGACCAGTGCGAAGTTGCGGGCTTTCATTTTGATTTCTTGATACCGTATATTCAACAGTAGGGGTGATTTCATTATCATCTCTTTCATCCTCAATAATCATATTATGCAATATTATACATGCTTTCATGATATCCCCAACTTCACTTTTGTCCCATAAACGTACCGGGTTGCAAACAATCGCGAATCTCTTTTGGAGCACCCCAAATGCCCGTTCTATATCCTTCCTTGCACCTTCTTGATATTGAGAAAATAGTTTCCTTTTCTCGGATAGCATATTCGCTCGAGGGATGGATTTGACGAAAACTGGTCACTCAGGATAAATACCATCTGCAAGATAATATCCTATATTATACATGCTTCCATTCACAGTGTATTGGATTTCTGGGCCTCGACCTTCAAGTAACTCATCGAATATCGGGGATCGTTCTAGTACATTAATGTCATTGTTAGAACCTGCAACACCAAAATATGCATGCCAAATCCATAAATCAGATGAAGCAACAGCTTCCAATACCATAGTTGGTACACCTTGATGACCTCCAGTGTATTGACCTTGCCATGCTGTAGGACATTTATCCCATTGCCAATGCATACAATCAATACTACCTAGCATACCTGGGAATTCGCGAGCTTCCCCTGTTTGAAGTAAACGTTGGATGTCATCCACAGTTGGCCTTCTCAAGTATTCAGGTTCAAATATCTCGATGACACACTTACAGAATTTCTTTAAGCATTGTATCGCTGTATTTCCACCAATGCGCACATATTCATCTACAGCGTCACCAGCCACTCCATAAGCCAACAATCGAATGGCAGCAACACATTTTTGAAGTAGAGTGAGAGAGCTTCTACCAAGGGCATCAACTCTTTGTGTAAAATAGTCGGAATGATTTTCAAGAGCATTGACGATGCGAAGGAATAACTCTTTTCTCATCCTGAACCTTCTGCGAAATAGTCGTGCGTTGTATACCGGGTTGCTTGAGAAATAATCATTCCATATGCGCTCGTGCCCTTCTTCACGTTTTCTTTCCGTGTAACATCGCTTATTTCTTACTTTTCTATTATTTGAAGGTGATGTATCTTGAATGATATCATTTAGGATATTATCTACTGCATCCATGGAAGTGTCACCCTCCATGTATGAATCACACATTTGATTATACAAATCATCAAATGTGGTAGGGGGTTGGAGTTTGACATTCTCTTTTTTTTTAAGTGTAAGAGACTTTGTAGGTGTTTTGGTTTGAGAATTTAAGCTCTTCAATAGGATAAATATATAGAGCTGGTGAAACATAATTCATTGCACACGATTCACATAATTCAATGACTAGTTCAACAATGCACTCATCTTTGGTACAATAATTCACAAAAGATAGTACACTAATCCAGCATATAGTGTAATAATAGCTGACAAAGTTACTGAAAAGAAAAAGGTGAGTAGACTAGAGCTATGCAACAATCAATGTAAAGTAGGAAGTGATGCACTGATATGGACATGGAATTGACAACTCATTGCAGGTGCAAGTAACTCACCATTATTATTTGTATTATAATTTAACCTTTTATTATTGTTACTAGTGTTACTAATAATTATTAATGTAAACAAACCAAATCAATAATAGACAAAACTACTACGAATAACCATTAATATTAAATGTAGATGAAGTTCATGAAACAAAAACATTTAACTTAAACATAGTTGAAATAAAAAAAACACTTAACATAAACATAGTTGAGATAAAATGACTTAACTTAAACAAAGTTACAACAAACTAATATAACATAAACGAACGTTAATGAGAACATTTAAATATTTCTGCTAGCTTAAATCACCGTAATCATCAAAAGTCCATCCATATTTGTCTGCAAGTGCTTGCAATTTTTTCTCATGAATTTTCCTTTGCAAGGAAGTCATCTTGGTGACATCAGCACAAATTAGTTGATTCTCAAGCTCTTGCTCTTTTAATACGACTTGCTGATTCTGCGCGTGTGTCTTCAATACTCCTTGCAATTGATATAGCTTCATTATGATCACTATGAATGCTTTTTCCCTTCCTTTGAGAAGCTAATAGTTTCTTTGCAGCTTGTTGACCCATTGGTCTGGGTTCATCAACTTCATCGGAACCCCCAACACCCCCTTCGCTTGTTGTGTAGTCGCCTGATTCAGAATCTTTGCTCCTCTTCGATGACTCACTGTCGTCGCGTTTCTTACGCTTGTTTTTTTGTTCAGGCTTAAACTTATCTTCATCACACACAATACTCCACACATGATCGTACTGGAACTTTGACTGGTAGAGACTTTGGTAGAGTGCACGTGCCTCTGAGAGCTTCAAAGCTTCATTGAACCCACTCCACTGTTCATATTTGGCATAACAACCTGCAAACTTTCCAAGAGACGCATTAATTGACCACCAATGTTGGCTGCAGGGGTTTACCTCTCTTTCAGCTTGGCCTTCTTGTCTATTTTCATTGAAGAAAGCACAAATTTTTCCCCAGTACGCATCTGCTCTTTGTGCATTGCCATTGACTTCATCTTTAGTAGTATTAATCCAGGCGACACCAAGAAGTCTTTCATCTTCTATTGTCCAAGCTAAAGCCTTTTTCTCTTTTGTTTGACTTTTTCGACGTGTTGTAGTACGGGTAGGTTTTCGAGTGGTTGTAGTGACATCAACATTTTCAACATCTTCAATGCCCACATTATCCATAGGTTGGTTGTCGGAATTAGATCCAATACTAATGGGTGTAAATGGAGGTTGATCCATATTATCACTTGTGGGATTATATTGGTAATTTGGAGTTTGAAGAAATTGGTTAAAATTTTATTGAGGTGTATTTCCTATATTAGTTGGACTAGGAAAAGTCATATTTGGATTTTGGGAATTTTGTTGATGGTTTTGCTGACCTAAAGCGGAATAAAATTGGGGATTATTTTACAAGAAGCTCATAAGAGAATTCAAATCAAAATTTTGATTTGGATCCATTAAAAATAAAATAGACGGATATATTTTTTGGAGAGGGAAAATAATTATAGAGATGATAGATTTGGGAGAGTATAAAAAAATTAGAAACAACACACACATATTTATAGAAGAAACAATATTACCGTTGAAACAAAAAAAAAAAAAAAAATAGAAACAATACAACATTACCGTTAAATTGGAGTTTAAACAAAAAAAAAAACGTGGCATCATCTGTTGCAAAAAGTGAGTCTTTAGTTGAGTCTTTGATTTCAAAACTCAAGTTAAGACTCCCTCCCATTTTTTGATGCAATATCGGTGAGTCTTTGTAAGACTCCCTCTAAGACTCACTTAGAGACTAGGGATATTCACACCCTGAGCCAAGTCTCCAACACGCATACAAGCCGCGCAAAATTATTTTAAGTTCTTAAATTATCTGGCGAAAACAAACATAAAATATAATTTTGGGGGGGGGGAGGGGTCACCAGCACACTGCATAGATCCGCCCCTGTCTCATTGTAAAGATTTTTGTTTTGAAATACGTTTTGAAAAAGAAGTCGTCAACAAGTCTTTAAAGGAAGACTCATAAACCTAATTGGATTTTGGAAAACATAGGACAACTTAGGAACTTATCCAATGTAGATTTCCCTATCATGACTTCATAATTGGTTAATGAATCAAAGATTGAGTTCGGGGGTGAGGGTACGAACATTATTAGGAATCAAATTCGTCCATTGTTAGCGTCTACTTAATACTATTCATGTCTAGTTTTATGCAATTAAATAACCATGAAATATGTTCATGCAATGTAAAAAAATAATCTATATGTTGGTTTGTTAAACGCATAAATGACTAATTTTTGGTGACTTGTTATTATGCAATCAAATTACACAGAACCTCTAATTGTCCATATTATCTGAATTTAGCATTATAACTTTTATTTAGGTCTTGATTAGCAGAAACAAACATGCACGGTGATGAAAGAGTTAAAGCATATAAGCATGGATATGAATATAGTATAGAAATATATAAAAATAAAAAGAGATTAGAGATATAGAGAAGAATATACAAATAAGCATGAATTCCTTTAATATCTACATCATGGAAAGTAGATTGTTAATAAAATAAGAAACAAATTGGAATTGACCCTCATGAATACTCCTTTGTCGCCTGTATCTTGAATAACGATCCGTATGAGGAGCAATCTAATTGAAGCTTGAAAGAAAGTGTTTGGTTATGTGTTTGTAGTGTTTGAGAGAGTATTGGGAGTGATTTTCGTAATTGGAAGCATAGGAAAATTTCGTAGGAAAGTGTGTTAAAAATCGAGTGAAAACGAAGTCTATTTATAGGGAAATCATAAAAAACTGGATAAGATTTGAGGATGCGCGACGCGCAGGCTTATTGCGCTTGACGCATCAGCGATGCATGTTGTGCATCAGTGTCGCACGACACACATCATGATGCGCGGAGCGCATCCACTTATGCACTTCTGAGTTTAGCCTACTGTCTCGATGTCGCGTGTGCGCAATGTTGGCGCGCCAGACGCATTTGGGCGCACGGAGCACATCTAAAGATTTGATCGGATTTTGTTATTTGTCCAATCTTTAAATGATTTTTTTATCCTCATTTAATATTATCTCTTAGATTCGAAAATCAGTTATCTTAAGAAATAAAAATTAGATTTTGATAATATCTTTGTATTTAGAAAATGTTAATTAAAATATAACTAATTATCAGGAATAATTAATATTTATTAAAAATACAATTATTATCAGGAATAATTAATTGGCATTTTAAAAAATGGGCTTTAATTATGCAATTGATTATCATGAATAATCAATCGGGCTTTTAAAACCGGGTATGAAATAAATAAATAGACTTTATGTTCTAAAAATGATTTTGAGCTTAGCTTGTTGGATTGCTCTTCCTTTGGACCACACCAATTATGACGATAGTATGTTTCATCATTGGGTATTAAATGGGGAGACACGATTGTGTGTCTACAAGATTTCATGCATATATTACTATAAATCATATAACAAATAAATAATACCTCTTGAAGCGTAAATTCCACTAACTTTCTAAATGCTTCATGACCAATAACGAAGAACTAGGACCTCATATGTGATTCCTTACCAAGCAACGAACTAGAACCCACACTTGTGTCTGCTAGAACAATGGAGAAAAAGGTATAATTTTCTCTCTCACACTTAGCTATGTGGGCCCGCCGATTTTGGCAGGAGTAATACCTTTCCTCTGTTGTTATGTTTCCATTAGACCTGGTTATTTGGGCGGGTAGGGTCAGGGTCTGAAGCGGGTCAGGTCTTAAGAGGGTCGCATCATAAAGGGCCGATAACGGGTCGAGCCAAACGGGTAGCGGGCTGATAGCAGGTCGATAATGGACGGGTCGGTAAACGGGCAAGAAAAACAAGGAACAAAGAGAGCCAAAAGTGAGTATAAATGAATACGAATCCGTACATATAATATTATTTAAAAAATTTATTTTATTTTTCAAAATTATTGTGTTTTTTTGTTGGCCCAATAACGGCCCTGTCCAATAAAGCCTTGTCCAATAAAAACCCTATAAATTTGACCCTACCCTTTAGCCATTGGGCTACCATGTCCAATAACCAGGTCTAGTTTCCATAAACACAATCTCTTAGTATATGCTCCCTTCATTTCTTTTTAATGTATATACCATCTTTTTTTAATCCGTTTCTTTTTAATCGACACAGTGTTACCTTTTCTATTTTGGGTAACACGTCCCGTCTGTTTTCTCATCTTTTTCCACACATGTGGTCCACTTTTTATTATAATAACCCACCTTATAATTTCTCTCTCACTTTCCAGTTTCTCTTTCAATTTTAGACCTCCTCCTTGGTTATCCCCCAAACTGAAGTGAGTAAATTGAAAAGAAACGTGGAAATATAACCTTCAGATATACCTATCTGGAAAATAATTAACCTAGCTTCCTTATCTTATCTTGACCAAAAACTTATCCCTAATGGCTTAGAATTCCTAACCTCTTAGGATTCAGACGTAATTAGTAGTAATTAAGACTTACAAATTATAATTAGTTTCTAGCAAAACACTATACCTAAATATTTTAATTAATAAATTTTAATAATTAATCCTATTCTATTATTAGTACTTGCCAACTTGATTGAAGAACAAAACCTTCACTTCTTCCTTTCCTAATTACTTGCAATACTTTTCTTTTTCTAGAAAGTTTCAAATAATGTAGTAACGAGAGTTACGAGAAAAATGAAGCACCCTCAATGTGAGGAGAAAACATAATTTGCTTTCCCCTACTCCTACTCTTAACCCATATAGGATAGTATCAACAAAGTTACATGGGGACTAAGGTAATTGACAAGTCTGAACATACTATTTTGAAACAATACATACTTTTCCACCTAACTCAAAAAAATTCAAGAGAAATAATATTCACATCCAATGATATTATCCTAACTAAAAAACATATTTTATAAGATTTGGGCTAGCTTCTTCAACTTGAAATTTCTAGTAACATAGACTGTATACATTGAAAATGGAAGTTGCATGTCTTCACCTGCCTCGGTGCGTGGAAATTGAAGACAGATACCCTTAAGCCGCTCCAAAAATCACCCCTTTCGTAAGTTTAGTTGTAGGACTGAATAGTAGACTGGCAGGCGTGCAAGCCTATCTGCCTATTGACAAAGAAAAAGTCTAAGCTGATAGTTATCGAGTCTTCGATCTAATATGAAGCTCTTCCAGTCCTTGAAGAAGTTGGAACTCTCCTCCACGGGGGCTGAAGCATAAACGAATCAAGTGCTGGATCCAGATAGAGCCAACTTAACCGTCAAATTTCGCAAATTTGCAATTTCCTCTCAAAACCACCATGATGATTTGTTTGAAGTACTCACACCATAGAACAAGTAGTTACATGAATAGATATTAATGGTATGCATCTTACAAATAACTAAGCTGCATAAAATGCCATCGTTGATAAATGACCCACTAATGCCGGACAGTACAAGGGTGGCAAGAAAAAAGGCATTACCTTGACAATGAAACCGTATAGTGTTTCAAAAAGCAGGTATACATGAATTTCCACCACCAAAACATCAACACACGGAACATGTAGTCATCCGTGATCCTGCAGTTATGCATTCATGGCAATCAACTCATTAGAGCCACAGTGCCTGATGTCAATGACCATTGATTTATTAAAGGGATGTATTATGTCACAGCATTCACGACGAGGTGCCCCAACCTGAAATGAGACAATGTAATATAAGAAAGCAAAAACCAATATCACAACTACAGTTGAGCTAAAATTAGAGCCTGGATAATATCATGCATAATAATGTGTTAGGTGCTTACATTGGACCTACAGAAGGGGTCTAACACCTAGGTTTTCTTTCCAAATCAAAAAAGCCGCAACAAAAGGTACAGGAACATGACATTTTTCCTTATACAATGAAAGAAGTAATACCTGTCCAATGTTATATTGCAGCTTCTTGGCAAACACTCTTATGTCTTTCAGGTTCACAATAGCAGCAACTCGGGAACAACTGTGAGTATTGTGCCTCCTATATTTGCTCCAGACTCTCCCTGTCCCAGAAGCAACATCTTCCAGAAAGAAAACCAGAGGTCTTTTACATGGATCCTGAGGATAGTCCCTAGTGTCAAACACATACTGGCCCGGAATATTAATGCCTCGCCTCCTCCAGGGTGTAAAACTTCTCTGTGCTGCAAGAATATCCGGAAGAAGTAGATTGCCTTCATAAACTTGAACGGCATAGCCCCAAACAACTGAAACAGTCAGATTACTTGCGTAGTCATAGCAAACAGTTTGTTGCAAAACTCTACCAGGGTCAACACGCACAGCCTCAAAAAGGTGCTGGACTGCCGCTGTCCGATTCTTGTTAGGAAAAACAGGCTCCACAAGCTCCAAATGATGAAGAGATAATAAAGGTGACAATGGGTGAGCAGTAAGCATACCAAACAAGTCTCCTCTGACATCAACCTGATATATGAAATTAAACAAAAATTATCAATTAAATTGTTGTGCAGTGCCCCCAATGAAAAATAATGGAAGCAAAAGAATCTGCTTTCTAAAAAACGATACAAGGCAGTAAGAGCTTATAAACAGCAACATTCCCCCAAAACATCTACACTCGAACTGGTTTTAATAACACAACTAAAATTGAATGGTGATATCACTTTCCACCAAAGCTGCTGCAGCGCTGTCACATAATGGTGTTGCTATTATCTGCAACTCCATTACTTCAAAAAAAAAACAGCGTATGTAACACTAAGAAGTAACTATGGCCTTCAAACACAACTCAATGTTCCTATCAAATTTGCAAAAAGGAGGATAAACCTACCCCTCACAACCCTAAGAAATCATACCAACACTATGATATTCACCTCTTCACTGATCCCCCGCCCCCTCCTAATAAAAAGTATGCATCACTCTAAGATATCAGATTCTGTTTTAACAATAACAGCCGGAAGGCCTAAATAAGGATCTTCTTCTCTCACCTACAAAATGATCATTGTATTCACAAGAAGTCTAGACTCCTGTTGACTAAAACAAAAAAAAATAACAAGTTAAAACGAAAATTTTAGATATGCCATATAATGCCTTTTAAGTTACTTGTGGAAAACTACTTTCTTATTTTGTTCTGGGGAACTCCCATTTAAGATAGATTTTGAGCCACAAAAATACCAAATGCCGAAACCCGGTGTCTTCACCAAATTTCCAATGTTGACTCCTCACGTACACCTCACAGGAAGTTTTGTTTGCTCGATTTCCATATTGTTCCCTATATAATATATCCCCTCCATTTTCTTAACTCAAAACTCCATTCCCTCTCTTCCTTGCAACGACTTCTTCCATCCCTCATGTTCCCCTCCTCCATTGCCCCTCTTCCTAGCTCCACTATTGCCCCTTCGATACATTCTCCGTTAACCCTGCCTGCCTCCCCCACACAACCTAGGCCCCTTTCCATCTAGTTCAGCTCTTTGTCATATGAACAAGAAGTAATGGGCAGCGCTGGATTTTTGCCACAATCAGTCATCAAAGGACTTAAAAGCACTCTAAAACGCTTCAAATGCGCACACAATCTTCTTTTAAATGCAAGTGCAAGACTGAATATCATAAAAGATTTGTTCTATAGTATCTAAAACATTCCCCCTTTATTTGTCTGATTATTCTATATTCACAAACAACACACTTTGCTACCCATGGATCCTAGACAACACAACCCATAATATACTATGAATCTATGCCCCTGCCAATATTTTTGAATATGCTAACCATTTCTAATTAGTTGGTCTACAAACAGAAGTTAAATGCGTCACTTAAAAATTAGCGTAAACAAAAAGTAACCCCTTAAGGCTTAAACAACATAGTCAGGTGATAGACGGTTGATTGAGAAATAAATATATAAACAAAAGAAAGATGTAACCTGATGAAAGCCAGATTGAGGAGTCAAATGAACACCAAGCTCAGTAATACAAGACGAAATCCGATGATCACTCCCATACAAATGCGGGTAACGCATTAAACAAGAATCCAAAACCTTACTCAAAGCTCTAGCTAAAGTAGCACTAATAGCAAAACCACCACCACCATAAGCAATACCAAAAGACATCTTCAAATTCTGCTCTAAACTCTCGGAAATACTCCCAATATAAAACAACTTCTCATGATCATACTCCCTAAGAACAGCCACCAAATTATCGGGGACGAAGACGGTGTCATCGTCCCCGAAGACAAACCAGCGGACATCTGGTTCATGACGTTCAAAACTTTCTTTAACAATGCGGGCGACACGGATAGCGGAACGATGGCCACGAGGGAAGGAGTAAGGGAAATGGGAGGTGTCGGAGGAGATATGATAAGGGAGAGGGGGTTTGGAGAGAGGGGGTTTATCGAGGAAGAGGAGGGCGCGAGTGGAGTTGGGGGAGTACCAGAGAGAGAGGAAGGGGAGACGACGTTGGAAGGAAGAGGAAGAAGATGCGATGGAGAAGAAAAGGTTGTGGAGAGTGGTGGGGGTTGAGTTGAGGTGGAGGAGAGAGATTGGTGGAGGAAGAGATCGGGAGTGGGGAGAGAAGAAGGGCAGAGGAGAAGGAGGGATTGACGGTTTAGGAGGTAGATTGTGGAGATGGTGAAGATGGTTAGGAGAATGAGTTTCAGTCGAGAAGCTGGGATTTTCACCGATGAAACTCGCATGTTTGTTTTTTTTTTTTTTTTTTGGGTGGTTGTGTGTTTTGGGGGTGAAAACTGAAAAGTGAGAAAGGGTGGATGTTGAATTGAGGTTGGAGTTGTGGTAGCCGGTGGGTAAATCAATGGAAAGTCGTCACGTGTACCCAGATTTTAAGAGATATATGTTTCGCAAAGATTATCGAGTAGAGATAAAACGATGAGTCACTTGTAAGTTGTAACTGAGAAGGTAGGTTTTTTTTTTTTTTTTTTTTTTTGACAGGAGAGAAGGTAGCTTTTGAAGATATGCTAATTTTAGTTCAAGAATCTAGCTAAGTTCCATCCCATAGTTACGTAGATGAAATTTTCCAAGGTAATATATCTGGGGAATTGTAAGTCATTTCAAACAATGAAATTCAAATATGGAATTTGGAATGTCAAAACTGAAATCAAAATTTCTGGTATTTGGAAAAGGAGGGGGTGTTACAACATCCACTTAAAGCAAATGCAATATTTGGGGTTCATTCATGATACATCCGGATGTACCATGGTCCATGCTCATGGTACACCCAAGGATATTTTGTAATAAATTATCTAAATGAGTAAAATTTTACTCATTTATAATCACTTAATTCTCTCTCTTTTTTCCTCATCTTCATTAGAGCAACTCCAATGGTAGAGCATATTGGAAGTTTGCTTAGAGTGCCACCTAGGTTTTTCAAGTTAACTCAACTTTAAACCAAAACTCCCACAATTGTTAGCCAATATACTTGTTGCTTGAGTAGGTTCCACTTGTCCATCATCTTTTGTAATTTATTTTTTACACAATCCTCACTTATTATTAATTGGAACTAAATTATAGATACATTTTTAGTACATATATAATTTATAAATAAGTAAATAAAAACACAAGTTGAAAAAAATATTTTAAACGTCTTGTGAAAAAAAAAAGTCGCTATAAAATTAATTAAAAATATGGAAATATGCTTGAATTACAAAGGCAAAAAAAAATTGTAAAGGAAAAGAGCAACATAGCATAATTAGGAATTTTAACAACAACACATTAATTGAAGTCTTAATTTTTTTTTGAAAGGAGAAGTCTTAATTAGGAATTTAAAAAACAACACATTAATTATCATCTTAGCTATCAAAACGTGTCCAAATGTGCTCGACAAGATCCGCCTTGAGTTGAAGATGCATTTGTCTATCCCGGATGGCTACATCCCTTGCGAGATATGCTTGAAAATCTTGAGCATGCCCAGGTTGGACGTCCTCACCAACACGTGGTGAAAAATAATCGTCGGGAAAGTTTCGCGAGTACGTGTGTCTCTCATCTTCAACAATCATATTATGCAATATAATACATGCTTCCATAATATATCGTGGAGTTTACTTTTATGCCAACACCAACTGGTCCACGAACTATTGCAAAACGAGCTTGAAGTACTCCAAATGCTCTCTCCACATCTTTTTTTGCTCTTTCATGCCTACGTTTGAAACATATTCTTTTGGGGTCTTGAGGGTGTGGAAAAACTTTTGACGAATAATGCAGCCTATTCAGGATATATACCATCTGTAAGATAGTACCCCATATTGTAATCACTACCATTAATGGTGAAATGAACTTCAGGAGCAACTCCTTGTGACCTCTCCTGAAACAAGTTTGATTCACTCAAGACATTATGGCCGTTGTTCGAACTAGCCACACCAAAAAACGCATGTCATATCCAAAGGTCCACCGAGGCGACTGCTTCAAGCATTATGGCAGGATGTCCATAATTACCTCGTGTGTCTTGACCTTTCCATGCGACCTGGTGATTTTTCCAAGCCCAATGCATGCGATCAAGACTACCAACCATGCCAGGAAAACCATGACACTCTTCATGCAACTCTAGCAATCGCTGAACATCATCATAAGTCGGTTTTCTCATGTAAACCCCTCCAAAAACTTCAATAATAGTACGAACAAATTTAAATAAACATTCAATAGCAGTGTTCTCATCGATTTTAATATACTACTCAAGAGCATCAGCAGGGGTTGCATAAGCAAATATGCGAATAGTTGCGGACTGCGGTGCTTTTCTGAAGTGGAGATAAACCTACTTTGTTAGCTGCATCACTCCTTTGTTTGAAAAATGGTGACTTACTTTGAAGGGCTTCTACTATACGCATGAACACTTCCCTCCTCATCGAAATCGTCTACAAAACGTAGACTCTGGATATACGGGTTCAGGAGAAAAGTTGTCTCGGTAGGGGCGTGCTGCACCACCTTCACGGTCCCGGGGAACGATTGATCTAGGCGGATTTGAAATTTGTTGATATAAGTAGAGCCCCATTTGCTCGTCACTGTCGTCCCAAAATTCATCATCCATCTCCTTTATCCAATCAGTATTATTTGATGAACTTAGATTATCAGACATTTTGAGGAGTTTATTAATGTGGGTGTAGAGAGAGAAAATTGAGAAGATGAATTATGAGTTGTAAACCTTTACAATAGATATGATCTATATATATAGAGAAAATTGATTCCAAACGGCTAGTTTCCAACCACTAAATCCAAACAGCTAGTTGCCAACCACTAAATTCATACGGCTAGTTTCCAACCACTAAATCCAAACGGCTAGTTTCCAACCACTAAATCCAAACGGCTAGATTCCAGCCATTAAATCCAAACTACTAATTTCCATTACATAAAGACATTCAATTACTTAGATATTAATTGTGGTATCCGATTTTTGACTGTCTTAATTAACGGTCTGAATCCCACGAAAGTCTCTCATTGGACTTTGAGTTTTAGAAAACTTGGAAGTCGCCACCCTATTAATATCTGAATAGGGACAGATCTATTTAATAAATCGTTTTAAAATCAATTTCAAGAAAAATCATTTAAAACGATGATGACTTCATATGGATAAGGCTTTTTTGAAAATTGGTCTTTCATACCATGAGATAGGGTTCGGGGTTTAGGTTAAGAGGTGCGAACGTCTGGAACTCGTCTCCTCTTCCGTTCTAAAGAACGGGCTCTTACTAAATGCCTTATTTTCCATTTTAAAGTAATCATGGCTATTAAAAAGAAAGAAAATCACATAATTTGCACATATACACATTAACCATTTTTATTTAGGACCAATATATCATTTGTACGTGGTAGGTTTGAGCACAGAAGTTGCACTACGTACCAATCATTGCGGGATTGGAATCCACTCATGGATCAAAACCGTCGTAATTCGAGCTTATGTCTCACCCTAAATGGCCAATTCCACTGGGGAAAGAAGAGGGGGGAATAGATTATGAATAACTCACTTTAAGAATTAAACAAATCTATTTTAAATGAGGTAATCACTCCAATTAGTGATTGAAATGAGGTTAAGATAATCACCTTAATTAGTGATTAAATATGAAGGATTACGATAACCACCTTAATTAGTGATTAATAAGGAAGGAAATAAGTAATCACCCTAATTAGTGATTAAAATGGAAAGATAATCACCTTGATTAGTGATTAACAATGAAGGTTAGGAAATAATCACCCTAATTGATGATTATTAAGGTTGAAGATAATCACTCTAATTAGTGATTAAATATGATGAAAGGTTAAGCTAATCACCCTTATTGGTGGTTAACCCAGTTTAAGATAATCACTCTAATTAGTGATTAAACGAGGAAATCAATCGTCCTAATTAACGATTATTAGGGTTTGAAATAATCACTCAAATTAGTGATTAAAAATGAGAAGAATAATCGTCCTAATTAACGATTATTAGGGTTTGAAATAATCACTCTAATTAGTGATTAAAAATGAGAAGAATAATCGTCTTAATTAACGATTATTAGGGTTTTAAGGTAATCACTCCAATTAGTGATTAAAAGAAGTTTGTGTCAACCGCTCTAATTAGCGATTAATCGGGGATTGAAATAACCACTTTAATAGTGATCACATTTATGATTTCGATAGATCTTAGAAGGTTTGCTTCCTAATTGAAGGCTTTTGAGAAATAATCTTAATTGAAGATTATTAAGTCATTTGGAGAGAAATGATCAATTTGAGATTGAATTTGGAGATTTGTGTTTGGCTAATTGGAATTTGGCCATTTAAAGTGAGACACGGGAAACGACCTAAAATCAATTCGGAGGTCATAATTACCAATATAATTATGTCAAATTATATGATTAATCCATTTGAATATGGAGAACACATTTTTAAAATGTAAGATGGATCATCATACAATTTAACTTAGTTGGATTTGTAATTTTTCCTCTTAATTGAGATTGGGTTATTTGATTTATATACTATGATATATTGGCCCAATATGCAATATTTGTAATATTGGTTGCTCATTTTATTAAAAAGAGTTGTGGAATTATTTATGAAAATTATGCATAAACATCTCCATGTTTTTTTTATTAATTGAGTGATGCAATAAATATTTACAAAGAAACCATTATTACAACAATATGTACAAAATCTATGATCTTGTTCTTCACCATGATGCTCCTTGATCTTCATTTCCTTGAATGGGCTTTGGAATTCATGTTTATTTACAAACTTGTGAATTTGTGAAGGTTAAAGATTAATTAACTTCTTTGATTTTGATTTTTTATGATAATTTTTATTGACTTTTATTTACTTGATAAAATGAGTCATTTTAAGATAAACTTAAGGAATTCATGATTTTTTTATTCACATTTTCGTATGAAAAGAAAATATTTTTTTTTCTATGAAAGTTGAGTTAATCACTTTATTTCATTTTCCAGATTGTCTTTTTGTTCTTGTACTGACTTACAAAAATCATAACTTTCTGCACAAAGTGTTAAACTGATCATATGATACATCTATGGATAGATAAGTGAGTTCTTTATGTTGTGTCAAAATTTTACAAGTTTTTATTGACCACTTGAATTATGGTGAATTTTATGTCAAAACTGGTCAAAACATGACCTTTATTCAAATTGTTCTTTGAGATCCAACTTATTTAACTTATTTTGAAGTAAAATTTGGTATGAACATTCTAGACATTGTGAAAGACTAGACTGGAAATTTTTACTTAAATTGGACACTTTTTTTTTATTTATTTCCTTAACTGAAAGGAAAATCAGTTTTCTGGAATTTAGTAATTTATATAAACGTTTTTGTAAAAAAGATGTAAAATTGTATGAAATTCATATGAACATGATTTTTATATTTTTGAAAAGCTACTGATGTTTTCTTCAAACTTTATGTTTTTAGTTTTATCTAAATGATTTTATTTTTTTATTTTATTGATAGAACAATCCTAGGTGGTACTGGACAAAATCAGTTTTGCACAACAAAGTTATATGATTTTTAATTATTTACACAAAATTCGTTTTTTAGAAATTCCAAAGCCCAGTTGCTGTAAATGTCTTGTACTTCATAGGAAAAATGTTAAATCCTACGAACTAATTAGTTAATGCAGATGAAAAAATGAAATAAGATAGGAAAGTAAAACTGACTATAATTACAGCATCACATTTTCTTTTTATGGATATGTTTATGCACAACTTATCTTGAATTTTTTTATGAAAATATTTTTGGTTATAAATAACAGCTTGATTAAGGAAAATCACATAATCACATTGTTTCCTAAGAATCACCCCATTAGAGGTGACTATTCTAGGTGGGGTGATTTAAGGTTGGGAACCTATTAGGACTTCCACATACCCAAATCACTCTAAAGATTAAAAAAATGATAAGAAGAAAACAAGGAGAATGTTAGTAGATGATTAAAAAGATAATCAAAAAAATAAACAAGAGTTTCCACTTTACCTTGCTAGCTCAATGATGCACTTCCTTTTTGCAAATTTTTCTACCTTTTTTTTGTGATTTTCTTAATTTCTACGTGAGTTTCTAAATCCACTTAATTACTAACTTAAACTCTTTTTGTGTTTTTTTCTTCTTTTGATGAACTTCTTTACTTACTAATTATCTTACTAACTTTTTTCTTTCTTTTCTTAAGTGTGATTTCTTTAGAGGAAAGGAGTAGAGAAGATGAGAGAATTAGTGAAGTTAAGTTGAACTCCTTTCAACTTGGTTCTGAAGTGGAAAAAATGAAGGTATTTATAGAGAAATGAAAGAGGTGAACTAGGGTTTCAAAGAGGTAGAAAATCAGATTTTTCACCCAAAAAAATCTGATTTTCTTCATTCTTAATCACCCTAATGACATCACTCTAATGACCTCACCCTAATGACATCATCAAATCTCTTTGGAAACACAAATATTCTTATTCTTTTTGGATTTTCTCATAAATGAAGCAAAATCAGATTTTCAGAAAATATTCTTCCCTAAACATCCTAATACGTAAAAAAAATGCATCGAAAAACGTGCAAAACCAACTGATTAGGGTGTTGCGCCTAGCACAGGAAGCTGCGCTAGGCACATCACCTTACGCTAGGCGCAAGGCTCTGCGTCTGGCGCAGAGTGAGCTTGTGTGCTAGGCGCACAATTATGCGTCTAGCGCATGATTGTGTGCTTGGCGCACACTCGATTCTTCCGGAAAGAATCCGGATTTCCCCCTCTTACACATGGGATTTGATTCCTATTCTCACATCTTTTCATGATTCTTATTCTCTAACTAATGGTTAAAGGATGGGTTTAGTGAATATAGAATATATTCTTATTCTTTATCCAATGACATGACCATCAAGAAAACTGATTAATGCCGGTTTTGGGATACAACTAAAATCCCGACGCCTAATCGCGACTCGTTTTTATTTTTCCGAAAGACTAACTTACGACAATTAATGAAAACACGCCAAATTAATAAAGACAATCATGATTATACTATGAATCATTTTATTAAAACGGTGGTTGTAGTCATTGACTACGACCCACGAAAATTATACTTCTAAGCCGAAACTGTATGACTAATACGCAAAAACGAAAAATCGTGCGATGGAATGAAACTCGCACTCCGGGGCGCGCGCTCCACGATGCATGACGATTTTGTTATTTTTATTTTTCAAAACCTTTATTTATCCGAAAAAGGGGTTCTATCCGAATAAGAGGTTCGAAATTTGGTGTCTACACTAACTAAACATAACTTATAGGACTATTACATAAAGATCCATACAACTATCTATATATTAATCAAGCATAACATAAAGTCAATAAGATTAACTTAAACCAAATTTCGTACTTAGTTCTAATGTACTGGCAGACTGATTCATGATTTTTTCGAGCGTTTTCGTCCAAGTTTGAAGTGTCCTTACACAGAAGCTCAAAATCTTGCACACGAATGCGTTCTTCATACAATGACATTTTTTAGCTTGGAACGCTTCAAACTTGATCCATGTTTCCATAGCTTCTAGATTAGTATTCTTGTTCTTCGCCTTTCCCTTGCCTTTTGCTGCTGCTTTAGCTACATTTTGACCTGGTGGCCGAACATCCATAACCTCAACAACATTATCATTTTCGCTAGCATCCGGGTTTGAGGATGATGAAGTGCACATATCGGAGACAGAATTATTTGTTCTCTTTGAAGAACAATCTTCCTTTTTTGCAAATTGTTGCCATTTTTGGTTGCCCTTTAAGAATTTTCCAAGAACGTAAATAAGCCTGTTGTAACGATTTTTCCAAAGTTCCAAGGCCATAGCCCTGATTTGATCATCATCATGACCACTTGGGTGGCTATCTGCCACCTGTATGTAACAACCGTTAAATCTGGAAACATCGGCACTCATTTTGTACGATTGGAAGTTTGATTTAAGGTCATTACTGGACCCTCCTTCCTATATATATTGGTTGTAGTAAGCCACAATATTTTCCCAGTAATTATTGAACGATTGATCAGTTTCCTTTACACCATCATTCGAAGTTGTTAACCAACTATGGCATAAATTTGTATTTTGTATCGTACTCTACTTGATCCTTTTTTCACCTTTGCCCTATGCCTTTCATGTTATTTTTTTCAACCACTTCGACGTTATCCTCTTCACTAATTTCATGTTGAGGAGTTTGAGGCTCACTACCCGAACCCGGAGTTTTGGAATCTTGATGCACGCTACTACCTCCACAATTTTCCCTTCTTGAATGATCATGAACTGTATATGGTTCATGGGGATAAGGAGCACGAGAGTAGTAGCTTGGCCTCATTGGAGGATTACCCGGCACAATATTTGGTGGCTGATAGTACCCGGGGTGGTAATAAATTTGCGAGTCAAGAGGAAATGAGTGATGTTGATTATTATAATGTAGAGGAGTTGAACGAATTGGAGAAGTTTGGACATTTGGTGAAACATTATGGGTTGGATTTTGGATGTTTTGATTATTTAAATTGGGAGAATTTTCCAAGTAGGAGTAGTATTGAGCATAATAATCTTGTGAATTGTCCATATTATAGAATATGGAACTTTTCTAATGAAATGAAGTAAGATATTTTTTTTTGTAGAGAAGAATATAGAAATTGTGGAGATAAATTTATACTCAGTTTTTTCTACTATATATACAAAAAATATTTTCTGTTTTAATTTATTAAAAAAAAATTTTTAACAAAACTATGCGTTAGAAGTATACAATACCTTTGCAAAAATAATGACATTTGGGCAAAAAAATCATACATATCTACTGTACATAACCGTTGGAAACTTCAAATGGAAATTTCATTACATAAACATGTGGGCCATCCCCACTTTTTGTTTTCCTTGGGCATAGTCATAATTTGTCTTGTGCGTGTACTTCAAGTTCCACAACATTGGTCTGTGATCCTCATGCACCCTCCAATTCTCTCACCACAATTTCCACATGGGCCCACTGCTTTAGCTCAAGCAAATTGGCTTATTTGAGCAACATTCGGAAGCGAGCAAATTTCAGTTAGTCAGTCCAACGGTTGGGCCACTTGCTCCATATTTTTTTATTTGCTAGCAAGTCCTTTGGGAGTACCATAAGAGTTGCTCTTACTCCTCTTCTTATTTATTGTTTCTCTTACTTCCATTTTTCTCTCTCCTCCATTGTTTCTCTTACCTAAAAATTTCTCTCTCCTCCATTTTTTCTCACCTCCAAATTTCTCTCTCCTCCATTGTTTCTCACCTCCATATTTTTCTCCTACATTGTTTATCTCTTTCCTTCCAATTTGCAACCTTCATTGAAATTAATGAATGCCCAAATTAAATGTTGGAGCTCCAATTTTCATCAATGGA
The DNA here is from genome assembly GCA_947648045.1 of Beta corolliflora. NCBI lineage: Eukaryota > Viridiplantae > Streptophyta > Magnoliopsida > Caryophyllales > Amaranthaceae > Beta > Beta corolliflora. The sequence goes on from CANSZD010004045.1 coordinate 977,593, forward strand.
GGAATTATTTTCAAATTTGAGAATCAACATTAGAGTTTTAGAAATTTTCAAGGGCGGAATTAATGATCGATAATGTATAGATGATTTAAGAATCAACACTAGTTTTAGATTTTTGCTACCTCCATTGTTTCTCTTACCTCAAAATTTTTCTCTTCTCCATTGTTTCTCACCTCCAAATTTCTCTCTCCTTCATGATTTCTCTCTCATCGTGGCAAATCAAATTGGTGAACTACAAAATATGATTTGAGAAGGTTGGGCTTCATCAATGGCAAAAACAAATATTGAAGTTTTGGAATTCATCAATAGTGGAATTAGTTCTACATTTGAAATTAATATTGCAGTTTTAAAATGAGCAAACATTTATGCTCACATGAGAAAATGAGTGAAAAAGTTTGCTCACTTGGGCAAAAGTGTTTGCTCATTTTCTTAAATGAGTAGAAGTGATTGCCTATTGAGAATGTTTGCTCATTTGGGCAAATGAGCAGGAGTGATTAGAAATTAGTAGAATTTTGCTCATTTAGATAATTTAAAATGAGCATTTAGCAAAAAGTAGTATTGGCATGGTACACCGAGGTTTACTATACATTTTCGCCAATATTAGAAGTACTCCTAATGAGTCCGGAAGGGGCACATAACCCTTTGTTCATCAACTTTATTTTGAAGCGGCCAATAACAACACTAAATAATAAGCTTACATCATCAGACTAGACACCATCGCCAGTATAGGCATTAAAAATTACAGGTCGATGATGATGCTTCTCTCATCATACATCATCTGTCTAAAAAATGGGAAGTTCGTAGTGCAAGTCTACCATATACCAAGCATGTCTAGAACAAATCGTCAACCAATTGGACCATAACAACTATACATTTCCCCCACACGAAGAAAATCAATTTTGCCGATGCGTTACCTAAATTCACCTTAATGGTCAATATTCCTGATGATTAGCTTTAGATGACACCTTTATGTGTCAAAAGTCGACAAGCGCCAACATACTGCAATGTCATTGATGATCATTTAGATACCCAGGACAAATCACCTTCTATGTGGATATATTATAAAGAAAAAGGGGAATACCGATTACCCACCCAAAATATCCCCACAAGCTCAACGATCTCTAACTTTCAACACAATATTTATTTGTTGAAGGATAACTTTCAACCTCTTGTGTGTCGATCAGACTAAGGGAAGGAGTGTCCTGGAAGAAAAAAAGTTGTCACTAATGGCATGCGCACATATTTTTATGAAAAAAAAATACTTTGTCATGATTGGTATGTGCACAATTTTGCCGAGGTAATTTTTTTTCGCATGTGACAATAACGGCACGCGCACAAGATTTTTCCAGCGCAATTCCTTGACAACAAAGAAAAACCTAAAATAAAATTGAAAATCCTCAACTTTTTGACGAATGAAATTTTTTTATAGAATTATTGGGTGCAATAACACTGGGATACTAGAAAATACTTAGCGGAATCCAAGAACAGTGTGTCTCCATACATAATTGTTTAAGTCGATCAGGCACATGGGGACAAGAGAAAAGTTTCCTTCTACTTGCTCTTGTCAATCATTCTACTATTTACTTGATGGTATGATGCTAACTAAGAAGCGGACATTTAGTAACCAAATCAATCATTAAATAATGTAATAACTAGTATTTTTGCCCGGGCAATGCCCTGGGTAAGTTAAGATTATTAAATATATTTTTATTCATAAATTTCATAATTGATTTTATTAGCTTTTCGTAATTATCTGTCTAGTGCGAAATTGGAAAATGGATCTTATGGCATGATAAGTTGTTTAAAAATTTTTCTTAGGAATTCGGGATAAAAATAACAATTTTAATGGAATCGAGGTGAAAGAATGTTATTACCTTAACAAAAGTGTTAAAGATCAAAAACTTGTGTATGCATTTAAAGTTACATATAATTATAAGATTTAATTATGATTTACTTTGAAACATTAAACATTAAAATTGTAGTAGATTAGTGGTTAAACTATTACATTTCATTTTAAAGGTCATGTGTTCGATTCCTAGTAGCTACACATTGTTAATATTATTAAATGAGATCATAAGTATTATAAATTTGAGAAGAGTGCCACGTGGTACAAACATTGGAGATTGTCATGTGGCACTGTTCCTTTGATAGGAACGCCTTTTAATATATTTATACTAGCATTTTTGCACGCTATATATGTGTGCATGTCATATTAACATTCTTTTTTCTCAATTAGTTATTCATCAGTGTTACAAAAAAATTGATTCAAACAGACATTTATAATTACTTCTAATTTTTATAATATGTTCTTCTTAAATCAATGTTTTGTTGGTTTTTTTAGTTATTTGTTCATCATTATTCAAATATAATATTGAGAGAAGGAAATATCAATTAGAAGAAAGCTTGTGCTCAAATAAAGTGGAAGAATTTATGTACCAAGTTCAATCGTTGAAAATTAATAAAGTGGAAGAGTTTGATTTGTATAATAGAGATTACCAAATAATAATCAACATTTAGGTTTTAAAATATTATCAGTATAATTATAAATATGAAATTCAAGTTTTTATTTTTTCTTCTGATTGTGTCAATCAAGTTATATTGTTAAATTTTGATCAGAGTTTTTTCACACATATGTAAGAAGAGGAAATTATTCTCCTTAATTTAATATTTAATTAAAATTTCAAATTCAACTCCATTGTTAACTTGTTCAATATATATGGCAAGTAGGAAGAAGAAAAGATTATTTAATAGATATGGCAATTTAAATTCATTAAGGGTATATTAGACTTTTTGTAAGGGGGACACCATCTTCCTCCCCCCTTCACTTATATAATAGAGTATTTATATAGATAAATCTAACTTGATATTATATATATATATATATATATATATTAGAGGAAAATTTGATATATATTATTATATATGGTGAATTTATAAGAGGGAAAGTTAGTTTTAGAAATTTATTTAACAAAAAATGGAATATAAACAATATGACATGTTGCTTTTTCTTTTGATAGGAAACAAAATTATATTCCTAATTCCACCTATTAGATAATTAAGGAGCCAAAGTACGAGCAAAACACATCGGAGTATAGTTAATGCCAAACAAAATATTAGACCAAAATAAATTTCCAATTATAACAAAAAATAAGAAGAATTCACTGAAGGATAAGTTAAAGTGGTGATTCTTTTCAAGTCAAGTAGTTAAGGTAGTTTCTTTCAAAAAAAAAAAGTAGTTAAGGTAGTTAAATTCAAGGAAAAAGTTATCGCATGATAATACACAAAACGTGGTAAAAATAAGGTTGTATATAACAAAAAAAAATCTAATACCTTGTTAGGAACTTTGTTTTTTTCTGTTATGATTATATATAATAGTAGTCGTAGAATGCCAATAAAAATCAATAATAAAAAAATAAAAATGCTTGAACATCATATTGATATCCTTCATTTCCATAACTCTAGCATAGCAACACCATCTCTTTCAAATGACAAAGAAACCCATCACTGATAAAATGTCATAGTGTAAATGTACATTAAGGTTTGGACCAGACCACCCGCAAAACTTATAAAGTCCATCCCGTGGAAATTATATTGGATAAGGCTTTCTCTTGCCCCCAATGCCCCAAAGGAAGTACAAGATAAGTGGATCATGACCTAGACCCATGCTTTCATATTTTCTTATTCCACTATAAAAACCCTCATAGCACTCCCATGCAAGGTGTTTGACATAATTCAAACACTCAGAAACACGTAAGTCCATACTTATGTAAGCTCCCTTGCCGGACTTAAGCATTGGAGACTGGGGAGAGTTTCCCCATATAAGACCCTTGAAGTTGGTTTATTTATGGGCTTTATTATTTACCGTCCGTATTTACTACAAATCATCCGTATTTTTTCCAATACATCCCAAAACTACCTCTACATATCACCTCTCACTCACTCTCACTCTCACTATCACTTTCACTCTTCTCTCACCTCACCCCAACCACCAGCCCAACCACCACAGCAACCACCACCACCGCAACCACCACCACCGCGGCAATCACCACCACCACCACGACAACTACCACCACCACCGCGACAACCACACCACCTCTCTCCCGCCGGAAACATTGTGCAACACCTCTGCCACCACTACACCTCCGAATTGACCGGATTTGAGGAACATGTGCTCAAGAAAGAAGGTGAAAGAAACCGAAGAATCATCAACTCAGGTTAGTTTTAAGCTTTTCGCTGGATAAAACCCAAGCCCACCCAGAAAAATCTCAAGTAAAAAAAAACTGTTTCCAGTGAATTTTGAAAAAAAAAGTTCAGTTTTTTTTTGAATTTCGAATAATTACGAATAATGTAGCATGTTAATATTATTTATTGTTTTAATTTTGGTGAATAAATTATGAGAATGTCAATAGTTATAAATTATTTTAATTTATTTGAGCATGTTAGTATGTTATAATAATATTTAGTGATATTAGCATGTTATAATTCGTAATTATATTCGCTAATGTTGATAGCATGTTATAATAAAATATTATATTCAATAATGTAGCATGTTATAATTTCTAATTATATTCAATAATGTAGCATGTTAGTATGTTATAATATTTAGTGATATTAGCATGCTATGCGACAATTTAGTAACCAATGTTGGTTATTTAGAATTACTAGTAATTACAATATAATAACGACGAACGTGCATAGACATTGAATTAAATAGTTTAAATTAAATAAATAATCACTAATTAACATAATTGATAATTAGGATCAATCGAGGGCTTTAGCCAGTGAGAGTGTGGGTCTTGGGGGATCGATGCCACGACACACTAGATCTCGTGGTGTCGATGCATCGAGTAGGAGGGCGAGGGCAGAAGATTGGGCTAGGCCGACTCCTATTCCTGAGGATGTGCCTCATAGTCCGGATTGGGATACCGAGGATGAGGAGGATTTAGAAAATGCTTTGAGCGGTGCTGCAGATGAGGTGGGTGAAGCCACCTCCCGTGTGACAGTGAGGAAGGGTAGAGGATGGAGGTTTGTTTCAGAATCGTTGGGTTCCGAACTTAGTCGGACTACGAGCAGGACCAGAGCAGCTAGTGATACTTCCTGGTTAGTTACCGACTCTATGCCTGGGGGTCCTCTTCACGGTAGCGTGATTCCTAGTTGGCGGGGTCACGTCGGCGCCGTTATCTACGATGATCCGGTGACGCGCTCGTTGTAAACACGTCAAAGATACCTAAACTACCCAATATAGCTCAAGTAATGGGTCGAATCCACAAGGACTAAGGGAAGCACTAAAAAGTATCGATTTATGATAAGCTAAGCCAAGTCTATGTTTTTTTGAAGATTTATAATTGAAAAGACAATAAGAAAAATAACATTGGGAAGGGGCCTCCATCAATTAACTCATTCATAAACCAAGCAATCACAAATGGGAATCAATTGAGGGGAATTATTCATCCATTGGTACTCTAACTACTCTCTCGAGCTAGCTAGATTGGCCTAGTATCTTACCAAAGACCTATTCTCATGGCTAAGGCATTCAACTAAACATATCTATAAATATGATGAACATAAACAAGCAAACTAAGTCCCCTAGGCTAGGTAGTCCATATTCTCATGGTCCTTCAAGCCTAATAATTGATTTGAGGCAACCCCTTAACTTCATCTCTCGATCCTTCACTAAGGGTACCTAAATTATGCTCCTATGATAGTCAATCACACAAACATTCATAAAAAAAAAGCCAAATCAATTAACCAAAATTATCCCAAGTCAAAACCCAATGTTGGATTTAGAGGTTCATGAACTCATCAATGACTCCAAACCCTTATTCCCAAAGAAATAACTACTCACAAATCATGATAGATTAAAAACCAAAAGACATTAACAACTATTAACATGAACTAAAACAATAATCTAGGATGAACAAGTAAATAGAGTGAGAATGACATGAAAATAACAAAATAAAGCAATAAAATATGAGAGAGAGTAAGAAATTCTCATTAAAGTTGCAAGGGGCTTCCAAATCTTCAAGTTTCCTTCTTTGAATCTTCAAATTCCAAGCTTTCAACAAGTTTCTCTCACTTCTCTCTCTAGAAGATGAGATTTTCTCTCTCCTAGGGTTCTAAGAATTTCAAATCTCCATTTATTAAAATATAATGTAAATTAGCTTAACCTAAAATGAGAGGAGTATGCCTTATATAGTCCTAAAATAAACTAGACATAATTACAAATTAACCCCCATTCAAAAAGAGGATTTAAAAAGAAAGATTTCCGAAAAACATGTGACCCGGGCGGGTTGGAGTGAACCGGGCGCTCGGGTTGGGGTTGACCCGAGAGGGTCAAGTCTGACCCGGGAGGGTCAGATCAGCCCGAAATTTCGGTTTTTAAAGAACCGGGCCGGGGGGGTTGACGAGAGCCCGTCCTTTTTTTGTTTTGTCGTCCTTTTATTAGCCTAAAAAAAAATAAGAAAAATTAAAAATTAACCCCCATTTAAAAAGAGGATTTAAAAAAAAAGATTTGGAAAAAAAAAAACAGGGGGGGGGGTGGAAAGGCCCCCGGGGGGGGGGGGCCCGGGAGGGTCAAGTCTGACCCGGGAGGGTCAAGTCTGACCCGGGAGGGTCAGATCAGCAGGACTGAAATTTCAGTTTTCCGTAATCTGACCCGGGCGGGTCAGTTGACCCGAGCGCTCCGGTCACTTTTTCAGTTTCGTCAGTTCATTTTCAAACGGCCATATCTCGCTCGTTTTTCATCAGAATTGAGCTTGTGACCACTCGTTGGAAAGCTCTTGAGCCAAGCTTTCATATACAACTTGAATAACTCACAAATATTTTGTGTGCTGAAAGTTATGGCCATTTGAAGTTGACCCTTGTGCGCAAACCGTTCTAAAACTTCTTATATTTGCCCCCGGAACTCGGTTATGCTTCCTTGATGCTTCCTTGAACTTCCTCTTCTATCTTAATATTCGGGGTTGTGCAAGTGTTCTCCAAGCATGCTCCTAAGTCCTAAAACGAAATAAAGCGCCTAAAGAAAGTGTATACAAGGAGGAAAATTGCACAAATTATGGAAATAGTTAACAAACTAGCCTAAACTAACTCAAAAACAACTATAATACCAACTAAAAGCGATCAAAAAGTAAAGCAAAGTCCCCCAAGCTAGATATTTGCTTGTCCCTAAGCAAAGTAGAATAAAACACAAGGGTAAGAGAATGACGATTATTTGAAAACAAGATCAAGAAGAAAGAAGAAAGGAAGAATAAGGAGAAAGAAAGATAATTTACACTAACTCATTTTCGTAGGAATCACGATTGCATCTAGCGTATGTAACAAGCTCTTTAAACCCCTAAATCGCTCTAGAGGGCGAGTGAGATCTCGCGAGGGTTTCTAAAGAGTTTTAAACCCACAAGTACTCTACCTTTTCATCAACCATTTATTCATCACTTTCAAGATTTATATGACCCAAGTCCACTGGTAACGAAATGGTTCACAAGCAAAGACAAAGCACAATTTTCAAGACAACTATATTCGGGCTATGGGTAGAGGAATAGGCTAATCACGATTGCAATAAGACACCTATTTAGACCTTTTACTCATCATTAGAGGAATACCTAGCTATCCAAAAGACTTAGGGCTCTTCAAGTGTTATAGAAGCTTAAATCACTAGTTCACCTTCCCTAGACACACAAATAGGAGTTAGACTCCCCTCTACTTGAAACTTAAGAAAAGTAGAACTAAGTGTGGGAGACATCCACAAATCGACCTCTTTTATTGAATTTCTTCTATTCTTTTTGTGCTTTTCCTTTTTCTTCACTTTTTTTTTCAATTTTCACGCCTTTTTTTTTTACTATTTTTGGATTTTTCTTTTTCCCTTATTATGGGATTTTTGCTATACAAAGGAGAAGTAATCATTCACTAAGGAGAGAAATATGAACTTGTGGCCTTTTGTGCCACTTATTATATACAAACAGAAGTAAAAACTAAGTTTCTTGTAGAGCTTTGTTTGGCGACATGATGACCATATCTAAGGACATAAGGGACTGCGAAATTGAAGCCAAAATTATTCAAGCATGAGCAACTTAGTCAAGATTTAAGACTAGCCATCCAATTGAGCATTCATTAGTTTCAATTTGGTAGACTCTAATGCAATCAAGATTAATCACCTCCTAAAACACCTTAACCCATGCTCGCACTCTTCCAAAAGAAGCCTCTAAACATATACTCAAAGTCAAAGCAAGGAATCCACATCATATCATTACTTAGCATCTTCCTTGGGCAAGGAAACCAAATTTTTATTTAAAACTAACACTTCTTTTTGTTTCTTTTTTCCTTGTTTTTCAATTCATTTTTTTTTTCATTTTTGACTTTGTTTGAACTAGAGAGAAGGAAATCATAACTTGAAAGAGAAAGAAAACAAGATTTTTTTTAGATTTTGATTTTTTTTGTGAAAAAGGGAAAAACAAAGAAATAAACTATATACACCTCCCCCAAACTAGCAAATAGCTACTCCCCCAAGCTAGAATAAAGCATTGTCCTCAATGCTTGAACAAGACGATCAAAGGGAGGGAGGGAGGGAGGGAGGGGAAAAACATTTAACCAAAAAGTATATGTTCCACAAATCATAGAGCATTGAAGAAAGGGCAAATGGAAGGAAGCTACCGAATAGTAAGTGGGTGCAAATACTCACAAATGACCCAATTTCTCCATTTCTAATAAACTTCTTCAAAAATCATGATTTGCTTTCCACGTACTATTGGGAATAGTTGTCATTCAAACTATGTACTTAAATCAAGATCAAAGATAGAAAAGAAAAATCAGTAAAATGAAAATAAAAAAATGAAAGCAATTAATCACGGGTTACTTCCCGAGAAAGGCTTATTTAAGGTCCTAAGCTTGACCTTTCTAGTAAATAGCAATTCAAAGATCGCAAGAGTTTGTCAAATGCACTAGCACGCATTTCCATTATTATTAAGTATGCAATGACAAAATGCAAGGAGTGCATAAAGTGCAATGCAACTCCATGAAAATGAGGAGAAGGATGCCAAAAAGAAGGAACAAAAGGAAAAACAAAGAAATAAGAAGAAGAAGAATCAAAAGAATAAGAAAACAAAGGACAACGCGGCAAACTCTTCTCGACAAACTCTTTTTGGGCGGCAATCTCACTCCTCTCCTCAACAATAAACGAATTGGGCACTTGAAGGTCAAAAGAGGTAAGAAGCTCATCTAGAGGTGGAGTTTTGAGAGATGAGAATGGATATGAAATGGGAGTAGATGGAATAAGGTTAATTCTTCTTGTAAATGGAATATGAGGGGAAGGGATAGAAATAAGGGTTTCACTAACCACTTCACTCACATCACAAGACTTAAGAGGGAAGACTTCTTGCATCAATGAGTTTTCCTTAAGCACATCTTCATTATCCTTCAAAACTTCAAAATCATTATCGACCAATAAATGAGGTATCTCACTTTCAAATTGACCAAGATCTTCACTCAAGATAGAATAGGTAGGAGAGGATGAGTGTTGTAAAGTACGAGGGGGAGTAAGGTCCAATCCGCTAGAGATAGACACATGAGACTCAAAAAGGGAATGCATAGACTAATAAACATCGTCACTTTCAACAATATCCTCAATAATGGGCCTTTTCTCCTAAAAAACATACCCCTCATCGTCACTACTCCAAAAAACATCATCAAGATCTTAGGGTTTTTCCAATTGATTTTCATTTTCAACATAACTCGAATCAACATAATCAAACCTGAGAATGTCATTTTTGCAACACCAATTTTCCCTAAGCAAATTCAAACCACTTTTTAATTGCAAAAAGAGATCCTCAATGGGTTTTGGGTCAAATTTAGGGAGAGGCTCATAATTGGCACTAGAATTTGCCCCATTAAGATATCGCTCAAAAGTAAGCTCAAATTCAAATTTCGATGATTCGAAAATCAAGGAACCTTGAAAATCAATTTTGGGGGAGGGATCACAATCAAGCATAAGAGAATCAATCTGGGGGACATGTGTCACGTCATTGAAATTCATGCACCAATTTGATGAAAATCGAGAAGTAGCATGAATATAATCAACATTGGAGTGTACCTCATTACAACAAACATATGAGGGAATATGATCATGCATAATAGGCTCACTAGTGGGAACATTGAACTCATCAAAGAAATTCATGCCAACATTAGAGGAATCATGACAATTTGCATAAAATTCGGAATCATAAGTGTCCCTAGCTAACCACATAAAAAGTTCCAAGCTTCATCCGAAGATGTCGCTCGAAAGTCACCGTTAAACATATTTTCAAGAACTCCTCTAGTATGCTCATTTAGTCCCCAATATGTAATCTCACAAGCTTCCCCAATATCATAGCCACAGAACTTTATAAACTCTCCAAGCCTATCAAAGTATGCCCAAAACGATTCATTATCATATTGAGGAAAAGAAGTACTTGCCATTTATTTGAGATTTTTTCTTTTCAAAACAAAAAAGAAGAAAAAATAAATAAAAAGAATATTAGCCTGGACTCATCTAATCAACACGAATCAATGCAAGCCGAAGTCCTCGGCAACGGCGCCAGAATTTGACGCGCTCATTGTAAACACATCAAAGATACCTAGACTACCCAATATAGGGCAAGTAAAGGGTCGAATCCACAAGGACTAAGCGAAGCACTAATAAGTATCGATTTATGATAAGCTAATCCAAGTCTATGTTTTTTTTGAAGATTTATAAATGAAAAGACAATAAGAAAAATAACACCAGGAAGGGGCATCCATCAATTAACTCATTCATAAACCAAGCAATCACAATGGGAATCAATTGAGGGGAATTATTCATCCATTGGTACTCTAACTACTCTCTCGAGCTAACTAGATTGGCCTAGTATCTTACCAAAGACCTATTCTCATGGCTAAGGCATTCAACCAAGCATATCCATAAACATGATGAACATAAACAAGCAAACTAAGTCCCCTAGGCTAGGTAGTCCCTATACTCATGGTCCTTCAAGCCTAATAATCGATTTGAGGCAACCCCTTAACTTCATCTCTCGATCCTTCACTAAGGGTACCTAACTTATGCTCCTATGATGGCCAATCACACAAACATTCATAAAAAAAAGCCAAATCAATTAACCAAAATTATCCCAAGTCAAAACCCAATGTTGGATTTAGAGGTTCATGAACTCATCAATGACTCCAAACCCTTCCCAACGAAATAACTACTCACAAATCATGATAAATTAAAAACCAAAAGACCTTAACAACTATTAACATGAACTTCGGCTCACGAATCTCGGACCCGCATCGATGTTGCCCATGATGTTATTCACTCTAGCTTGCACATCTTTGTTGATATGCCATCTACATAGCAAATGTGCAGAGTTAGGAAACACTTTTCGGACCTCTTTCAGAAGACCTAAATCACGGTCAGTTATGAGTGTAACAGGGATAACATTCACCCCGATAAGCAACTTAAACTTATCCAACACCCAATTGTAACTATCAGCTGTTTCGTTAGCCATCAGAGCATACCCAACCATAAAATTCTTATTACAAGGCGTCATCCCAATGAGCTCTAGAAAAGGCATGTTATTCTGTTGGTTTTGTACGTTGCATCCATACCAACAACATGCGGATAAGTGCGGAAGATATTTACCGATCTAAGGTGCACCATGAACGCCTGTGTCATTGAATTTGTCTACTTGTCTTGTCTAATCCAATGAAGGTAGCCGTTCTCTCGAGCAAGGTGAAGGAAGTGCTGCATCACGTCTCTGCCATCCATTGCTTCCCTTCTATCTTTTTCTCTCAGGTTGTACAGGTGTCTCATATTGGGATGATCATCTGGATATTTTTTATTAACAACTTTCATGATACTAGCAAGCCTAACGTGCGACTTGATCATATCGCGAACGAAAACCTTAGCCACCGGACTAAGGTCGATAATGGGTCGGTGGCCCTCGGGGTAATGAATGAACTCATGGTTGTGCATGCCCTTTACCCCCGGCTCTGCAACAATCACCCATCCGGTTCGAGTAGGATAATCCAAAAAATCTATCCTAACTCCCGCTCTGCATCCACAGACTTTTGTTTTGTGGCTATACGTTGCGCTAAGCTAAGATCCCTACCTTCACCCCGATATGGTTGACCCGGTTACATTTCATAGAAACGTACGATCGACCACTAGGCTCATGTCTATGATTTCCATCACAAACCCAATTTTAAGAGCCCTTGCTTTACACCAATCTTGTACTTCTTTTTTCTCAGCCCAAAGCGTTTCATTATAAAACATGTGATTACAATGTATATAATCATCCCCAAAATCCGGCAAATAAACCTAAAATATTTAACATTTACCATTTACCATTTAGACAACATATAAGCTCTATGGACATGCAATAATCACTAATATTGGCTAATAATTAAATTAATCACTTATTTATCGTAACTACTAATCACTATTATTTACTAATAACAACTATTAATATAACTAAATATTCAATTTCACAACTTAATAACAAATATTCATTAACAAAATTAACAGATTTTTGCAACGGCTATTATTCGCTAATAAGAAAAGAACTACTAATTATCACAATTTTATGCAAACATATTCCGAAAAAAAAACTATTAATATTAACTAAATATTCAATTACACAACTTAATAACAAATATTCATTAACAAAATTAACAGATTTTCGCAACGACTATTATTCGCTAATCAGAATAACTACTAATTATCACAATAATTTCAATAATATACAAACATATTCGGGAAAAAATACACGGAGGAAACGAAATTTTCACACGTTTCCGTGCACTGGTGGCGGAAAAAAAAACTATCCACATTCCGTTCCGGTGATGCTGGCGGCGTTGAGGGTTTTTCATCGGACATTGTGATGTCGACGTTGCTCGGTGATGGTGGTGTATCCCCGGTCGTGGTGGTCCGCCGGTGGAGGTGGTACTCCGGTGGAGGCGGTGTTGGTGGTTAGCCGATGGAGATGGTACTCCGATGTTGGTGGTCCATGGGGGGAGGTGGTTTGCCGGTGGTGGTGCTCTGGTGGTGGTGGTAGTGCCCAATGGTAGAGAGAGGTCAATATGGATGAAGTTGGATGAGAGTTGAGTGAGTAGTAGTGGGGTGAAAAGGGGAGGGGTATGGGGAGTATTTAAAGAAAAAAATACGGACGATTTCAAGTAAAGGACGGTAAATTGGGATAGGTTTTATTGTGCATGCTAACCTTCATGGTGGACATTCTCAGCTGCAAGCTCTATATTTTGCCCACCATCTCTCTTACACACATCATCATATATAATAGCCAGGGCCGTTCCTGAACATTATTGGGCCGGGGTCAAAAATAAATAATGGGCCCTAACGCATGAGAGATTTAAGAAAATATGCAATACAACAATTCTAATAAAAATTACACTGTTATTATCAAGTTAAACCCAACCACAATTATATAGGAAATTCAAATTAGAACTTCGAATTTGTATTAAACTAAAAGCTTAAGATATCTAGAAGAAGTTAAGTCTACCCGCTATTGAGGTACCATTTTTTTCAAAAGAATATTTCAATTTGGCCGAATCTTCCAGATTAGTGCTTGGCTGAACTCCATCATCAGGAGTAATTGTTATTTTTCCTATCAGTTTTAGCATCCATAATTTTTTTTAAGGTAAGATGAAGCCCCTTGCAAGTAGGGGGGTGTAAATTGGGGATTCCTCCTTGCAAGGGGTGAGATTCGATCCCAGGATCTCTGGGATCGGAGGTGATGCCAACACCACTAGGCTATCACCTACTGCTCGTAGCATCCACAATAGGTAACAAAATATCATATAAGAATCTATACATAATACTATCAATCGTAAATTAAAAGCTTAATATTATTATCACCTAACACCTAATATTAAAAGCTTAATATATTTTATCACCTAACAACTAAAACGAATATAAAAAATCAGGAATCAAATTACTATTATCAATGAGAAGTTAAATTATGAATCAATGACTAAAAGTAAGAGCATCCTATCTCACATTATTAGAAAATAAAAATTCAGAATAACAAATTAAGATTAGCACAATGAACATAAATTACGAAAACAAGAAGAAGATCAGAATTATAAACTTGGAAAGATACTTCAAAATAATCCAAGTACAACAAATCTCCAATTGGCAATTGAAAATTAGCCTCTTGCTAGTTTTAGGGCACACCCATAAAAAATTATAACCTTGTGAAAATTATGAGAAATTGAAAAGTGAGAGTAATGGATTCTTTGATGAATTGTGAGATATGGGGTGGTAAAAACGTGCCATTAAACTTGATTTTTTTTTCTTCTCCTTGTATTATGAAGAGTGCAATTGGGGAAGAATATATTGGAAATTTGCAAGGGATTTTCGGGAGAAAATTATCAGGAAAAGAGAGATTTCATGGAAGATTTGGTGGAGATTTATTATTTTGTTTTGGGAATGGCAGAATTGGTAGTGAAGATTGAAGAAGAAGAACTGGCATTTGGGTTTTGGGTGGAAGAAGAATAATCAGGCGTGAGGAATGAAGGAGTTGCGAGATTAGGGGAAAAGGAAACAATTACTTTTCTTTTTTTTTCCTCAAACACATTTCTTTTTTTTTTCCTGAAGACTGAACAAATTTTATTATGGGCTTGGGCGGGTGCCCCGCCTGCCCCGCCCCAGGGCCGGGCCTGATAATAGCACTTATACAGAAACAATTTTAATATTGCAAATATCGCAATGGTTGCAATAACTATTTTAACCACTTGATAACTATATCATAATTGTAACTTAGATTCGATAAAACTCAACTGTTGTCCTTTCTATACTTAAGTTCTAAGCTAATATCAAGATTCTACATCAATTTTAGAGTTATTGATGATGTTACTAGATTAGAGAATATGGCCCACTTGGCCAGTTAATGAACCAATTTGGTTTTAGGGAAAAGCTATATGCAGCCCTTGAAGCTAAAAATAGAAATAATATGTATTAATTGATCATTTATTGCATCGGTTGATGCATAATTTTTCCATAAATTCACAACTTATTTCCATTTAAGGTAGTGTATTTATGTCTTATATGCAACCCTTATAATTAAATACCTTATAATTCATCTTAAAACTTTGTGCCTAAATCAAATGACTAATATATCTTGAGTCCTTGATTTAAAAGAATATACTTCCTCCGTTTTTTTTACTCGCAACACTTTTTTTTTATCAACTCTAATGCAATTTTTGGGTATGAGAGAGGTAGATAGGAAAAAAAAAGAGAGGGCCCATGTAATTGGAGAGAGATAGAGAGAAAGGAAAAGTAAAAATAGAAAGTGTTGCAAGTAATTAATTATTTCCCTTTTAGGAAAGTGTTGCGGGTAAAAAAAACGGCGGAAGTAGTTTTTTTGGGTGCTATTTAGAGAATAAAGTTAAATGTTACAAACTATTACTTTCTCCAATATTAATAATTAGGAGAAAGTAATTCAATGCAATTTCAGAAAACAAAAGGAAATGAGCTTATTGTTCTTTTTCCCTTTAAAAACCGTCGTTTCACTTTAATAATTGGTGGAGTAACCAACAAACACGGCACTTCATGTGATACTTGCTTTCGCCACCAGTTAGGGGAGTTCTTACATTTTTAGGCACCTTTGCACTTGCATAACGAATTGTGTGTTGAACTTCGTTCGTTTCCCATTATATACTACACATAAAGGTATTAAAATAGACCATTTCCTGCAGTAAAGCTTTTAATCAATAAATCTACCATTCATATATTATACTCCATATGAAGGAGATGAAGTCTCCTTCTTCACTACCTGTCATTTTCATTCTAGCAATATTATTCTGTATCTGCATACTGCTATATTTCCTCACATCATTAAGCTTGCTGTGGACCAACTCTGATTTAAGAAATGTTTTCGTTTCATCATCACGTTTGTCACCTCCTCTTTCTCTTGAACATATAGTGTTTGGCTTAGCTTCTTCCAGAACATCATGGCTGAAGCAAAAGGAGTTTGTGAAGATCTGGTGGAAACCTGATCGAATGCGAGGGTGTGTTTTTGTTGACGGCGTACCACTCGAACTAAATCACACCAATGACAGTTCTTTTCTTCCCCCTGTTTGTGTTTCTCAGGACACTTCACGGTTTCGCTACACCTATAAACATGGATACCGCTCTGCCATTCGTGTCGCACGCATTGTATCTGAAACTGTTAATTTGAACCATTCGGATGTCCGATGGTATGTGTTTGGAGACGGTCACACGATTTTCTTCCCGGAGAATTTGGTTAGCACACTTTCTAAGTATGATCACGAGCTGTGGTATTACATTGGGTCGAACTCAGAGATTTATGAGCAAAATAAGGTGAACTCATTTGATATGGCTTTTTGGGGAGCTGGATTTGCTGTAAGCGCTCCTCTGGGTAAGGCTCTAGCTAAGGTTTTGGATTCTTGCTTGGAGCGTTATCATCATCTTTATGGCAGTGATGGAAGGATTCATGCTTGCTTAGCTGAGCTTGGAGTTGGATTAACACCTGAACGTGGTTTTCATCAGGTACTATGAATTGAATGATTAGCTTTCTCTGTATTGTTCAGCATTTGTATGTGTTTGTTGATCTACGTTTTAATATCTTGCCCAAATTATCCGACAGCTTTTTATTTCCCTTGCTTCGAGTTTGCTTTGATTGAGAGATTGGAGAAATTTTTATCCAAAGCTGTTGTAACTAACACACAAGGAGACAGTACACAGAAAAATAGTTAGAACGATCTTACTTGAATATGGAAAAACGAGAAGTGATGAGAAGGCTGTGACGTGGAGAGATCCACTGTCCTTAAAGGTGATTTCGCCGCAGCACGGGTGCAAACTTCCTCCCGACGACCACCCTCCAGGATTAACACAGCGCCGCTCGTTTGTGTGCACTCACAAGCAGACGGATGAAGTGACTTAACTCATCCCGAAATTTTGGAGGAGAACATTTTGTGTGAGAGAATGATTGATTGTATGTATATCACTCTAACCAGAGATCAAGGGTTTAAATAGGTTAGAGGAGAAACGAAATTAAGGCAATGAAATATTATAGGAGGAAAATAAGGTATAACAGCAGCGATAAAAACTGCAAGAATTGATTTGCCGTTACAAACTGATTGCGAGAATCTCACAAAAGAAATCTCGGAAAACCGGTCCCAAAAAATAGAGCAGATCATAAAACGGGCCACAGACCCACGGTCCGTGTCGCGCTTGCCACGAGCCTAGCCCGACCGGCGCGCGCGTGTGGTTTGCCATTCTTCTAGCCCATTGCTCAACAAAGCTCAAAGGAATATAATGATATATAAGCAAGGTAATAGCTTTGTATTCTTTCCTTGTGGGACTTGGGTATTTCATGAACAAAAGCAAACAAACAGATACTCCATGAATATGACTAACTTTGAGGCTTTAATTCCAACAAAAATTTGGTTAGTCGTTACCTTCATAGTATATTCACGAAGTTTTTCCTCAAATTGGGGCTGGGTTGAGGCGAGACGTGAGTAGTATGATTATTTCATATTATCTCGAAGATATTATACATCATCCAAAATTATGATTTCATGCGATTCACTTGACTTTCTTTTCTTTTCCTTATTTTAAAAAGGGAAATTTTACATTATGACATGATATTTTGCAATTATCTACGTGGTGGAAACAAAAATTTGACATTCTCACAAGTGAGCCTGTGTTATTGTTTTACAAAAAAAAGTTGACAATAATGAGCCAAATTCAGCAACAAAACGCTAAGTAATTAAAAAATAAAGGGAATTTTTTTTCTGCAACACCCCCATTCCGTTACTGACCACCTCCACTTGTTTCCTATGTTCTTCCCTCCTCCTTCTGTTTCGTCGGCCACCGGCCAGTTCTGATCTCCACCGACCATCAACCACCTTCATAAATCCTCTACAACTCCTTATTCGTACCCCACCAAATCCTTATCGCCTACAAAAGCCCTGCGTTATATCTTCTTCAACACGACTCTCATCACATGTAGTTGTTCAATTCAAGAACCTTATCGAACGTTCGAATTCTCCTTCTTGGAGAGAATCTACGAGTAAGAGAGAGAGGTGAGGGAAGCGTAGGGTGGAGGGAGGGTTGGAGGGTGCGGAGGAGGGGGTAGGGCGGTAAAGGGGAGGGTGGAGGGTGCGAAGGAGGGTTGGAGGAGATAGCATTGATGATTAATATTATCCACAAAAGAAGAGGCGTTGTTTTGTACCATTGCTAACATTTGGAGTTAGTTTCCTCCAATTGACAGTAATTAGGGAAGACGATAATTCTTCGAAAAGTTGTGATTGCTCCGGTAGTGCCGGCACAAGAGGTGGAGGAGATAGATTCGTGGATTTATAATGTGATGGAGGCGGGCGGGTTAGGTGCATGGTGGTGCAGGGAGGAGGAGACAGGTGATGAGGTGTTCAAGGATGGTTAGGTTGGGGAAGGGGTGGGTTGATTAAGGAGGAGGGAGGAGGGAAAAAAGGATTTTTTTTTTAAAAGGAAAACTAATTAACAAGACTGCAGCTATGGTGAAAGGTGCGAAGAAAGGCAATGGTGGACAAAAATCTAAGAAACTGGTGCAATTGGTGAAGAAGCCTCAAACGATTGATTCAAGGAAGCAAAAGAATGTCAATGAGATTCAGGACTTCCTTGCTCTCAGTTGGACCTCGGATGATGATAAGGATGATGATTCTCAATCATCGGTGGATACGAATATGTCGAATCTGGATAGAGCTAATTTCGAAACAGCTAGGAGTCAATTGGAGAAGTGGATTACGTCAATTCGTACCCCAATGCGTCGTTCATCTGGAAATGTGGTGAATCCCTCACCTCATCCAATGCAACAGTTGGCTAGCAATCCAGGTAATATTAGTAATCCTGTAAATTGGAGACAGAATTTGTTTGAGAGCATTAGAGAAGAGAAGATGTTAAGTCTGAAATAGAATTTTGGGAGTCTGCTATTGTCTATTATGTGTTGGGGGTTAAACCTCCTTACAGGATTATTAGTGGATTTGAGCAAAGAGTATGGGGTAAGTTTGGAATTCATCGAATAACTATGGGTGCTAATGGTGTTTTTGTGGTAAGATTCAAAAGTATGGAAGGGCAACAGAAGGCAATTGAGGCTGGGCCAATTCTATATGACAAAAAGCCTGTTATCATGAAACCTTAGTCTCATGAGATGGATTTGTTGTCTGAAGCAGTTACGAAGGTGCCAACATGGATCAGGTTACCTGGCTTACCTCTGAAATACTAGGGTCAGGTGGCACTTAATAAGATTGCATGATTAATAGGGACTCCTATTAAATCTGATAGAGCTACTGCTACGAAAGATATCTTAGAATATACAAAGGATTGAGAAGGTGTTGCATGATGATGTGCAATTTACGAACGAAAATGGGGTGAATGTGACTCAGAAGGTGGGGTATGACTACAAGCCTATCATTTGTGGGGATTGCAAAGGTATAGGGCATACTGTGGAGGAGTGTAGGAAGAAGAAATATGAAATTGCTCTCAGGAAGGTGAAACCAAAGAAAGTCTGGAAGGCTAAGGTTCCTAAGCATGCTTAGGTTACAGGGACTACTCCTGCTTTAGGTGATGTCCAAGTTGGTTTGTTACTGGCCAAGGTGATACGGTGACTATGCAAACTGATGTGGATAAAGTACTAGATAAGAATGCAGAGCAAGCTGGAATTGATGGTAATGTAGTTAAAACTGGTGAGGAGCAGCAGGGTTCTTTACAGAAAGTTTTAGTTACTGGTGTAGGGACAGTCAGGGTTACAGGGGGTAATATTGAAGCAGGAGATACTGGAGATGGTTGCAGAGGTCCAGGTCTCAATGAAGGATTAGAAAGGAATTCTGTAGAGAAATGAGCTAAGGGTATTGCAGAGCAAGGGTGTGATAAGCGGGGTGGGGAGGTGATTGTTTTACCACATGGATAATGTTAAAACATGGAATGTTAGAGGGCTTAATATCCCTCAAAAGCATAGTGAGGTCAAAAGTTTTTTGAATCACTATAAAATTGGGTTATTTTCTTTGTTTGAAACTAGGGTGAAGGCTTGTAATTTTCATAAAGTTTTCCCTAAGGTGTGTCAAGGGTGGTCTATTGTTACAAATTATTAGTTCCATCCTGGTGGTAGAATCTGGTTAGTATGGCTAGCAAGCATATTTGTCGTGAATGTGTGTGAGTATGCTGCTCAATTCATTCATTGTGAGGTTCTTCATAAAGCAATAGGGAAGAGCTTTGATTACACTGTGGTCTATCGGTCCAATGATGCTCATGAGAGAGAGATGTTATGGAGTAGTTTGGAGAAGATTAGTAGGAGAATAAGGGGGGGTTGGATTGTCTTGGGATATTTTAATAATGTTCTTAATTTGGGGGAAAGGATTGGGTCGCAGTTAGTCTGGAAGTGGTGGCTAGTTTTAGACAGTGTATTAGGGATTACAGATTGCAAGATGTTGGGACTAGTAGGCCATTCTATATGTGGTCTAACAAGCAGGAAGGTGAGAGCAGAGTGTTCTCTAAGATAGACAGAGTTCTATCTAATGAACATTGGTTTAATGTGTTATGCTCTGCATATGCTACTTTCTTGCCTGAAAGTGTGTCTGACCATTGTCCTTGTGTTATCAAATTGGATAATACAGTGGTGATGATGGAAAAACCTTTCAAATATTGTAATGTGTGGGCCATGGAGGATTTTGTGAATAGGGTGGCTAGGAGTTGGCAGGAGAGTGTGCAAGGTACTCCTATGTTTAGAGTTGTTGTTAAGTTGAAGAAGCTGAAAGCTAGTTTGAAGGTGTTGAATAAGAAAAAATTCTCTAACATTGAAAATGAAGCTTTAATGGCTCTTGCAAATCTTACAGAGATTCAGGAGCAGATTCATACTCAACCTCATAATGTTGAGTTGCATAGACAATAAGCTGGAGCTAGAGAGGAGTATGATAGACTTACTAGTCCAAAAATGTGTTATTTGAGGCAGAAAGTGAAACAGGACTGGATCAAAGGTGGGGATGAAAATTCTGCATATTTTCATACTTGCCTTAGGAAAAGAAGGCAACAAAATCATGTTTACAAAATAAAGAATATGGTTGGTGTTTGGCAGGAACAACCAAGGGAGGTTGAGAGGGCTTTCTTGAGTATTATGAGGAGTTGTTGGGGAAAGAAGATGATTATGTTGCGTATGTGAGTAATAGTATTATTGAGGAAGGCAATGTTGTTAGTATAGATCAACATCAAGCTTTGTGTGCTTAGTTTACAAGAGATGATGTCAAGAATGCTTTGTTTAGTATTGATGAGAACAAGGCTGCTGGTCTTGATGGATATTCTAGTGGATTTTACAAGAAGGCTTGGGCTTGTGTGGGGCCTGACATAGTTACTACTGTGCTAGACTTCTTACAATCAGGTAGACTTCTGAAGCAGATCAAGGCAACTAACTTATGTTTGATTCCTAAGGTGGAGCAGCCTGAAGATGTATCTCAATTTAGGCCAATTGCATGTTGCAATGTTATATACAAGGCAGTTTCCAAAATGCTTTATTCTAGGTTGAAATTGGTTCTCCCTCATATTGTTGACCAAGTCCAAAGTGCATTTGTTGAAAAGAGAGTTATTATGCACAATATCCTCATTTGCCAAGATATGCTGATTAGTTATAAAAGAAAAAGCCAACCTACTAGGTGTAATATGAGAATAGACCTAAAAAAGGCTTACGACTCTGTTAATTGGAGGTTTCTTGGTGAGTTGATGATGAAGCTTAGGTTTCTTGAAATGTTTGTGAGGCGGGTGATGAGCTGTGTTACAACTCTTTCTTTCTCTATTAGTGTATATGGAGGCTTATGTGGGTTTTTTCAAGGAAGGAAAGGGTTGAGATAGGGTGACCCTATTTCACCACTATTGTTTTTTT
Source organism: Beta corolliflora (assembly GCA_947648045.1). NCBI lineage: Eukaryota > Viridiplantae > Streptophyta > Magnoliopsida > Caryophyllales > Amaranthaceae > Beta > Beta corolliflora. The sequence continues at coordinate 999,483 of CANSZD010004045.1, forward strand.
ATTGAGTATTTTACCAGAATTTTAGCTAAGATGAGCAAGAAAGAGGGATTTAATTTTCATTATAGATGTGCTGCTTTGAAAATTAGACACCTTATATTTGCAGATGATTTGATGTTATTCTGTAAAGGTGAGGTTAGGTCTGTGATTTTAATGATTAGAGCTTTGAAGGCTTTTTCCAAAGTGTCTGCTTTGTCAGCAAATAAGGATAAAATTGCAGTGTATTTTGGTAATGTGAAGGAAGAGATTCAGTTGAGAATTCTTTAAGTCATTGGTTTTAAGAAAGGTACATTTCCTTTTAGATACTTACGTGTGCCTATAAGTTCTAAAAGGCTCTCCCAAGCTGAGTGTGATGTGTTAGTTGATAAAATTGTAAAGAGAATTCTCTGCTGGTCCTCTAGGAATATGTCTTATGCTGCTAGACATGTCTTGTTGAATGTTGTTTTGCTCAGTATACATACTTATTGGGCTCAAGTGTTTATCTTACCCAAAGGAGTGCATCAAAAGATTGTTCAAATTTGTAGGGCCTTTTTGTGGGAAGGTAAGTCGTTTTTGCATAAACCTCCTCCAGTGGCATGGGATTGGGTCTGTAAATCCAAAAAACAGGGATGGCTTGGAATTAGAGATTGTGCTCTTTGGAATGCTGTTGCTATTGGGAAGTATACCTAGAAAATCTCTCAGAAGGAAGATATCCAATGGATTAGATGGGTCCATGGTATCTACATCAAGGATACTAATTGGTGGGATTATGAACCACCAAAAAATGCAAGTTGGGTATGGAAGATGTATGTTAAACAAAGCAGAAGTTTATGTCAACTTATGTTCAGAACAAATGGCTTGGTGGAGATGCTCTGTACACTATAAAAGAGGGATTTAAGTGGTTGTGTGGTCCTCAAAGTAAAGTTAGATGGCATCACTGGGTGTGGAATGTTGTGAACATCCCTAAACACTCGTTCATTTCCTGGTTAGCAGCTCTAGGGAAATGAAGAACAAGGGAGAGGCTGAATCAAGCTGGACTGTGCCTAGATATGTCATGTCTGCTGTGTGTGCAGGGAACTGATTCCTGTGCTCATCTCTCTTTTCAGTGTGAATTTAGTAGGAAGATTTGTTTCAGCATTATGGACTGGTTACAGATTAGACATGGAAATTCTGAGAATTTGTATGTCAATTGGAGAAAGTGGGGTAGCAAGTACAGAAAGAAGCGCCAACAACAAGTATGTTATGCTAGTCTTGCAGCCACTGTTTATAATATTTGGAAGACTATAAATCATGCCTATTGGCATGAAGCTGTTTTAAGGCCTGAATTTGTAATTAAAAGAATTCAAATTGATATTTGTATTCGGATGAAATGTAATCTAGGTCCTAGATGGGTTCAACAATTTAGAAGCACAGTGTATAGGATGAGTTCTAGTTGAGTTGGTTGTTGGTTTTTGGTGTTTGGTTGTTAGTTTGTTTGGTTAGGTTGTATTCTGGTGGTTTAATTTGTGATTTTGGTAATATACTCACTTACATTTTTGCCAAAAAAAAAAATTAATTTACAGTAAATTGGATGGAAAAACTCATTAATGTCACTTTGTTTGTAAACACAACAACATAGGGTCACCTGAGAGAATGTCAAATTTTCATTTCCACCGCTAGAGAATTCCATAATAAGATGTCACCATGTAGAATTTCCCATAAAAAAAAGCCACATGATTAGACAATAATAATAAAGGGAAAAAAGCAGGGTTGAGCCTGATATTTTATGAGTCCTCGACAAATAAGAGATAAGGGCCCATCTATTAAAGTTTTACTTTAAATTTATTATATACTAATATAAAATTACTTCATCGTCTCAAAATAATTATCCATTTTTCCAGTTTAGAATCTTTGATGAAACTACTTTACATAATAATTATGCTTTGTGTTGCGACCACATCTCAACTATAATACTCCATTGTCCATTGTTACTTGTTACATACTACCTCCCTTTTTTTATTTTAATTCACTCACCAAAAAGTAAAATATTGCATAAAAAAATAAGAGATATTATGCTTTATACATGTTTTCGTAAGAACACAATCTATATATAACAGGTAATGGTCGGGTTGTATTCTCCTAGTTCTGTTAGGAGAAAGATAGTTGTTTCTAATCCATGTTGGATTAGGAGTTTATGGTTTTAGGAGTCTTTTTGCTAGCAAGGTTTTGCTTTCCTGCTTGGGAGAGGTTTTACCTGGTTTTAGCATAGGAGTAGGACTCTAGTTGGCGTGTGAGTTGATAAGCTTGTCGAGTCATAGTTTGTTTGCATTTCTGCGTCTTAGCGTGTGTGATGCTTATCTTGTTCTAGTTTGTTAGAGTTTTGCTAGTATAAGGAGTCTTATATATATATATATATATATATATATATATATATATATATATATATATATATATATATATATATATATATATATATATTGCAAGCTTGATTCATCAATAATACTAGTTTTTCAGTTTTTGAAAGTTAAAAACTTTCGTTTCTTGCTTTGCTTGTTATTTTCCGAGTTATTCTTGTGAGTTTCCAAGAGTGACCGAAGAATTTGTGAGTGTTGTGAGTGTTTCCAATACAAACAAGTTTAAAACCCTTCGTTTAGGATCCAAGAAACACTTTCTTGAACCCTAACTAACATATTCAAAGAGTAGAGTAATCTTCTTTGTTTCTTATTGTTCGAGCTTGTGAGGTGTGTGAATCTTTCATACACGTTACACATCAGATTTTAATCAGCACATTTTTTGGAAGGATTACTTGAGCACAATATGTATGAAAACTCAACAACACATAGTTAACCAGGTTAAATCTAGCCGCATAGGATAAATGTCTTGAACTCCAGCACATTATTCTTCTAAGGATTTTGTGAACTAACACATCATAATCAGTCTCGGTCAATCTCTTAGAGGTTATTGGGACCCCTGAGTATCTGAATGGAAACTTCGATCCCCGTTCTGAAATTCAATATCTTAGAGGATTCTAGTTGGGAAATTTCCTCAGGTACCCCTGAGGTTTGACGTAATTCTCAAATTACCCCTCACATTTGGGGGAATTCCTCAGATACCCCTGAACTTTGACTTTGTGCTTCAAATACCCTTACTACTAACGGAACCCTAATGCAGTTTTTTCTCTCATTCTCCTCAATTTTCTCTCTCTCCTCCCACCTCCATGCCTTTCTCTCTCCTCCCAATCTTCATCTTCCATCTCTTCTTTCTCTCTCCTCTACTCCTATTTTCTCACTCTAGAAGAGCAGCACAATGAACTCCAATTTCTCTCTGTGATGGCAACAATGGCATCCTACTCTGAGCTCCACTTCCTTGTTGAGATGAACCTTTTAATGGGTCTTGTAAAACTATAGAAATGGCAGCCACCATTATCATCTAAAACATCAAAAATTATAAATTACCCTTCTTAAATTCTCAAAATTCGGGGGCTCAAACCATATAATCTGCACAAAATTCATGAAATCCCACAAAAAATGCGAGATACCTAGATGAAGATTCGAGTAGATTTAGCATTACCAACCAACAAACATCTCTTTTTCAGATATAAAATTGTGAGAGGAGAAAGATTGAGAGAAGTAGAAAAGAAAAGGTACAGTGGAGTTTTTAGTTTGGGTGAAATCTTTGGGAGGAGAGAGAAATGCATGGAGGTGGGAGGAGAGAGAAAGCTTGGAGCTTTAGATTGTCATTAATGGAGGATGGTGGGAGGAGAGAGAGAGAAAATCGAGAAGGAAAAGAGAAAAAACTAACAGCATCAGGGTTCCGTTTGCAGTAAGGGTATTTTGAGCACAAAGTCAAAGTTTAGGGGTATCTGAGGAATTCCCCAAATGTGAGAGACAATTTGAGAATTACGTCAAACCTCAGGGGTACCTGAGCAAAATTTTCCATTCTAGTTTGTATTTCCTCCTTCACATTGCCAAAATAGATAGCAGTTCTCTCCTGGCTAGCTTCTAAACCCGAAGCTTATGAGAAAGCCTTGAGAGTGCTCTTCGTAAGCACTGCAGATTCAATTACCCTTACTAAACAACATCAAATCATCAGCAAATATCAGATGAGTCCATGTAATTAAGAGGAGCACACCTGTAATGGAATGTAAACTCCTTCCTCTTACTCATTTTTTGCATGATTATATTATGGAGAAATACTCCATGACTAGCACAAAAAGCAGAGGTGATATTGGATCACCCTACCTCAACCCCTTATTTCCTTCAAAAAAAACCCGGACAACCCTCCATTGAAGCTTAGAGAGGAAGAGGGAGTAGTAACATACAACATAACCCAATCAATGCATTTTGTAGGAAACTTCAACCCAACTAATAATAACTCTATGATAAACTCCCACTTAACTGACTAATAAGCTTTCCTGAAATAAACTTTCGTGGTGCATCTTGCTGGTTGATTCTTCCTTTTGTAATATTTAACATGTCTTGACAGACGAAAATATTGTGAAGGATAATTCTATTTTTCACACAGGCATTGTAAACAAGAATGATCAGCACAAGCGGTACCATTTTCAATCTGCTACACAACATTTTAGAAATCACCTTATAAAGAACATTACAACAAGCAATGGGAATGAATTTTGTCACATCCATTTGCTGCTCACACTTTGGAATCAGACACAAGGTGGTTGCATTTATCTGCTTCAGTTGTCTACCTGTCTGAAAAAAAAAAGTCTAAAACAACTTCAATAACCTCATTTCCAATACAATGCCATGACTTCTTGAAAAAACTTGTATACCCATAAGGCGTAGGTGTCATATCTTCATCAATGTCAAAAAGAGCCTGCTTAACATCTTCCCTAGTGAAATACAAACATAATGTATCTTGCTGATCAACATTTAGCACCACCCCCTCATTAACAATGGTTTGAGTAACCTTTGTTCTTGTGTTGTGCCCATTAGACCTTCATAAAACACAAAAAAGCACTATACAGTCCATCTTGATCCTCCACCCAAGCACCACTCATGTTTTTCAGCCTATAGATATGATTGTGACCCCTTCTTTTCTTCAAACAAGCATGAGAGTATGTTGTGTTAGCATCATCTCCTTTGAGCCAATCTTATTTCACCTTTTGCTTCAAGAACTCATTCTAGCTCTATTTAACTCTTTATACTTCCGCCGAATAAGTTTTTCTATGTTATGCAACTCAACAATACCTGCCTACGAACTCCCTATACATTCAGAGAACTCTTCTCCCTAGTAGACCTTACAACCTCCACATTTTGATCAATACACACATGTTCCTCCATATTCTCACCTTCTTTTTGTACTTCCACAATGGTGTCTAGGGTTTGCATGGAGCTTGCCTGGTTATCAGCTTTAGTTAAGTGCTAATCAACTTGGCCTACTTTAGGCACCCATTTCTTCTTCTAGTGAATCTTATTTTTAGCAATTCTAAATCTCTTCTGTCCGCACTCTTCCCTATTAATTTGCAATCAGTGCACAGAATTGGCTTTCACTCATATAGGACTTGATGACACTGAAAGATGTCTTTCTAATTAACAAATGTGATATGCTTAGGAAATTGTTGATCAAATAGAAACCTCCACCAAGACCTTGGCATATTCCAGTATGTCTTTTTGAGCAGTAGCTCTATCTAATCTAATAGGTTTCCCTATCCTTCATACTAACACGTTCAGTCTAGCTTGGCCCCAATACTTCAATGGTAATCTTGGAAATCGTATCAAAGTAGGCATTATCTTAACATATTCTGTAGGCAGGTCCAGTTCATGTGTCTTAACTTTTGACAATATTTTCTATCATACAAAAATAGGTCCAGCTGCAAGTGCTTTTTCCTTCTCATTCATTGAACAAAATCTGACCATGAACACTCCATTCTCCATCATTGCTACCTTATGAACCCCAAACTGCCTCCAAATTCTCCTAATGAAACCATCAATAATTTTGAAAGGAGGTTTAATCCCCAAAATGTAGCAAACAACAGCTGATTCCCAGTATTCAATTTTAAGTTTCACATCCTCTATTGTAATTCTCACAATATCATCAACATCGACATAAGAGGGAATATTACTAGCATTCCTAGTTAATTCCAAACCTTATTCTCTAATATTTTCTAACAGAGATTGTCTCCAACTAGCTTGATTACTAAGTTTAGTAATACCTGGATTGCTCAGCAGCTGTTGCATTGGATATGGCGATGGATTGACTGGAATTGTTGATTTCGTAGTAGGTGTTTGAACTGATTTAATCCAGCTTGCCAACTGACTCCTCGCTGCTTCAAAAGATGCTTGATCATGATGAGATATATTCCTATATCAATCAACATCATCGTCTTCTTCAGTCATGGCTTCAGCTTTGGTGAGATTCAACTAAGGTTGAAGATGATCGAAATCACTCTAAAATATAGAGAGAAGCGGTAGTTTCTCTCTCTAGACATTTTTTCCAATCTTTGTTACAATACCTACTTATATAATAGTAAACATTTTCTATCTTCTTCAATGGTTCATTTGTGCAATGGATCCATTTGGTTTAGTTTGGCTTCATTTATTAGGAACACATAAGCTAAGGTCCAGTCAAGATAGCTACAAACTAATAACACCACTCCCCAAATTTCTCGACCCACATATTTCCGATGAAAATCAAACCCCTGCTACAAGGGGGAAGAGGAGAGAAGTTGAGACTACTCCATCTCTATATTCTTGTTTGGTTTAGTTTTTTTTATGATTGAGCTTCGTGCCATTAAAATATAAAATTTAAAAACAAATTAATAGTTACGAGTCATATTGAGATGCATATTTGACAAAAGAAAATCAATTAGGTGGACCAGCATATTTGAAATGCGTGATTATATGAGGACCGAGTAAGTCATTTCTTATAAGGATCCAGAAACCTACATAAAGGATCCACACGTGCTGTAATACAAAAACGATGAAAGTGGAGAGAAAAAAAACACGTAGATAGTTTATTAAAAGGATGACATGGAATCATGTTCTAATACACCCAATTCACCTATATGTTTTATATAAGTAATAAAATACGACATTATGTGTATATATATGTGCTTTTCTAATAGACAACTACGTATATGTTTTCGTACGCACTTCACTCTTAACATTATTACGTACTACATTCCGTTCTATAATAATTGCAACATACACCATTGCCACATTTTTTAAGAAACTCATGTGAAAAGGAGAGAGATAGAGATAGATAAAAAGTACTACACATGTGATAGGAGAGATATAGATAGAAGTATTACCAAATAAGGAAATATTGCAATTAATATGAAACTTCCAAATAAGGGAAACATTGCAATAAAAAAAAAAGAACAAAGGAAGTATTATATTGCGCTTTAATACGATGGACAACATAAAATGCCCTTAATTTCGCATTAGGAAATCGATTCTTAATCCTTCATGACCCTTTATTGCCTACGCTCAATGTTGGAGCATGACTTAGAATAAACCATTAATTCGATTAGTTCAATTGTCATGACATAGTGATTCAAAAAAGTGTTTTCATATCAAAATGTGATTAGTAAGGGGCCCGTGTGAGTAGTAAGCATGTGCCCCCTCCCCAACAAAAGAACAATTGTGTCTTCTTAATTATATCACGCATATAAAACTAAATGGATTCATTCCTTTTGCATGTAAGTTTATAAGCCCATAAGCATAAAAATGCACATAATAATATTAAGGGTTCCTGAATTTGTTATAGGTTGATATCCGAGGCAATATCTTTGGTTTATTAGCTTCTCATCCTTTAACACCACTAGTATCGCTCTCACATTTGGATGAAGTTAATCCCATATATCCAAACAAGTCAGTAATTGGTGCTCTTCACCATCTCTTCAAATCAGCTACTATTGATTCTGGGAGGATTCTACAACAGACTGTATGCTATGATCGCTGGTTTTCTTGGACAATTTCAGTTTCTTGGGGTTATGCAATAGAAGTTTTCAACCAACATTTATACTTGCCTAATGTCATACGTGTTCAAGATACATTCACTCAATGGAAAAAAGGAGCAGCGGAAAACTATTTGTTTAGCACAAGGTCTAATCATCCCGATACATGTCGAGGATCCACAATTTTCTTTCTTGATGAAGTGCATGAGAAGAGAACAATGACCACAAGCAAATACAAAATAATATTTCCTGAAAATTGTACTTATGATCCAATGACTTCGCCTAAAAAACTAAAGGATATTACAGTATTCTCAAGATATTCAAACCTTAGCATAAATCAGGTAAAAGCACGCCTTTGACTTAAACTACATAATTTGTGTTAGTATACATATATGAATTTTATATTCCTTTTTTTTTCTTCAGTTGCAGGCACCAAGGAGGCAGTGTTGTGATGTCTTACCTCCCAAAGTTGTTACCAGCTTGGAGATTTCAATTAGAGAATGCAGAGACGACGAACTCATAATGATACATGTATAGATCTTCCAATTGCCTCGATAGAAACCTCTTTGAAAATACAAGGTTGAGGGGCTTTGCTCAGCTTGCCCAAAATTGGCGTTTTTAGGAACCCTCCTTTTAGCACTTTCGCATTTTGTTGATATTTTATATACGTACTACCATACTTAACCAATTTTATATGCCTTATCTTCACTTAAGCGACATTGTCTTAGATATAACATCGGCAACTAGATTTGTAACAGCCCACACTTCCGAGCTGCTAGCTAATCACACTTAAGATTCACTAATCACAACCAACACTTGATAAACCTCGAATTGAATTTACTCGCAGCGAAAACATAACCTTTTACACGATCCTGGACCTGTGGGTCAGAGCCCACAACATAACAACTCCAAAACCAAAAATCAGATTACATAAAATTTACTCAAATCCAAATAGTATAACACTTAATTCTTAAATAAGCATTTGAATTCTAGCCATCTTAATGCTCCAAATACAACATTGAATCATTAATGTAATTACAACTTCATAATCCAACTCTTAATTTTGATCCACTCCGAGCCTCCGACACGAATTTGCAATTACAAAAGAGAATACAAAAACTAAAATGAGCGGAAAGCTCAGTAACTTTACTTCAGCCCGTCAAAACGATTTTAGTTCGCAAACGTTTTTCATATAATAACAAACTTGGTAATTGTTCGGAAAAGAATTCACTCGGCATAGCTCAATTACTTAAATCGGTTTGCGGTGCACAGGGTTTTGACAAAACATAACGTAACATAACATAAAAGAATATTGGGAAATTCTATATGGTGGCCTCCTATTTTGAGTTTTTCTACTTGGTGGCAGGCTAAAAAAAAATTTATACCAAGTGACCTCCTATTTTGACTAATTATACTTAGTGGCCTTAATCCACTTAAAACCTAGCTAACCCATCATCTATATTAAATTTACTAACCTACCCCCAAGTTAATTACAATTTTAAGGGATAAAAACCCTCCCATTCTCCAATTAAACTCACGCATCCCGTTCCTTTTCACGAATTCTCCACGAAGTGAAACAGGTTTGAAGGACATGAAATGATAAGGTGTGTTTATAAAAAAATCTTCTTGTTTAGCTCTGTTGGCAGCATGATAACTTGCCATACGACCCATATGCATATGCATATGCATGTGGTTCATCACAAAGTATCTGAATTGGTAAGCTGTTAAGATTGTTGTTTCTTTAGTTGATTTCGATCTTAGAGTTGCAGCTGCCATGGCATATATTGGATTGGATAAACAACAATCAAAGAAAAACAGGGGAGATTGAATCAAATTGGGTTGGTCTTAGATTTCGTCAAAATTAATGAAAAACGAAGGTTATTAAAGAAGAAAAAACTGGGAGAAATTGAGACAGTAAATACTAAATAGTAATATACTCCTAAATTGGGTAGAAATGGGTAATTATAGTTTTTTTTTTGGAAATTAAAAACCTACAATTTGTTAGGAAGAATGATGATTGATGATATAAATGAGACGATATTCACAAATCACACACACAAAGAAGATGAAGATATAGAATAAAAAACTATTTTCTCTCTCCTCACAAAGAAGATGATCCTAACTCACGAGGGAATGGGAGAAGTCTTCAAAAAATGTCTTTGAGAAATATGATTAGAATTATTGCAAGTGAGTTTCAATGGTTAGATGAGTAGATGACCAAAAGGATTCCTGCCCAGGAAATTATTTTCCATTTGTGATTGATGAATATAGTTCAAAAGATGAGTGCTCATAAACTTGATTTGGGTAAGTAGAAAAGAAGTAACATTTTGAATCGAATTTGTCCAGTAGTTAGTGTGGGTTTTTTTCTTTTGAGGGAAGAGAGATGGGGGGTTTTTGAATTAAAGTAATTAACTAGGAGGGTTAGGTTAGTAAATTTACTTCAAATGATGGATTAGTTAGGTTTTAAGTGGATTAAGGTCACTAAGTATAATTAGTCAAAGTAGGAGGTCACTTGGTATAAATTTTTGTTGGCCTACCACCAAGTAGAAAAACCCAAAGTAGAAGGCCACCATATAGAATTTCCCAAGAATATTCAACCATTTTTGGTCTTAACTGAACTTATATCCGAATCATTTTCTCCACATGTACCTTTTCCACTTTTCATCTCAGTTCATGAGTTAAGCCAGCCAAAACAAATACGACGTCTTTTCCCAATATTTCTTACAAATCATATTCAGCTAAACATAAAACATTTCCAAACAATTCCAATAATAGAACAAAATCATATTCCAAAAATCCACACATAAAGATGCATGTATAACCATGGCCATGACTATAAACGATATGGAATAAAATACAACATTGCACGGGCATGTAAATACATTTTTGCTGAACATAAAGGTTACCTCAATTGCAAATCAATTTCTCTAATTAGACTTCCAAGAGCAACACCAATTAACCTTCAAGATTAATAATCCTCGATCCCCAATATAGCTTGAGCTCCACAAATCCATATTCATAGCCACATTACCAATAACAATAAGAATCATAAACATTCGTATGAAAACTGATCTAACTCACTCTTAAGTTCTAAACTCATTCAATTGTTGTTCTTTGTACACAAAGTAATCTGCACCTTAGGAACTAACTATGATTCTCTATTAGTGATCAACAACATAAACTACTCTAATCAAACCCCTTTCTTCATATATTCTAAAACTGTTTTTTTTTATAAACTAACTTGAGAAAAATCTGAACTTGTATTATAAAGCTTCAAGTAGATCTCCAGCCATTAAACAAGGAGGGGAAATTTTAATCTCTAACTTCAACATACTCGTATGAAAAACTGATTTTGCAAACTATATAAGTAACCCAATACTTAAAACAAAGAATAAATTATCATTTGACTCCAAGTGAACATAGCTACTAAATTTACTTATTTCAACAAGAAGCTGATTTTCTCAAATCCAACTTAAGTCTTGTAAAGTAAGAATAGAACAAAGATGAATTTTCTTTTGAGAGCAAAACAATTTTACCTTCCACTAGCTTCCTCAAAATAGAAGTTCAATTGAAAATAAGAAGAAGAGCACCACATAACAACCAACAAGGAGGCCATATCAGCGCTGGCTCGTCACGCCGGCAGCGCAACACAGAGTACATCAGCAGTGCTGAACTTGCAAAGGGCATAACTTCTAGCTCACAACTCTAAGTTAAACGGTTGAGCCACTATCAAGTAATAAACAGATGGGTATGTATATTCCTTTGCCTTGTCACCAAAAACTGACTTTGGCATAAATCATCTAAGTGAGGCAACACATCAGGTTAAGTAGGAGGAAGAGCAAACAATTTACCTTTAATCTTCTTTCTTAAGTGTTCTGAATAAATAAAATGAAAGGATTATATGGCAGTTTGCACATCAAGATGCACAAATATCATTTAGTATTTTGTTCCAATAAAATCATCCATATCTCATGAACAGAATCACAAATACGTTCGGAGTATAAAGTCATCTTTTGGGATCATTTCAAAACTTCAAATTGTTAAGAAAACTAGGCTCATTTAGACAGATGATGCTGAATTTCCTTGTTTTCTAACCATACAAAGAACAAGACTGATGGTGCTGAACCAAATGTGCAGACGCAATAAATCGAGTGCCCTTCTTAGAAAATTTTAACTACTGTCAAAAGCACAAGAAAGCACATAAGTCATTACGAAAAGTCCAACTACTATATTCACATCAACAAGGTTATAACACACTTCCTTAGTTAATAAGCTTCAAGTTTTAGGAAAAACTTTTAGAACCCTCACTAAATAACAAGAGAAAGAATTAAAAGGGAACATTAATGCCAGGCAAATTTATATCCTAGAACATATATCTTTCTTAGATCTTAGTGGCTCAGATTCTCTGTATTTCTCTCCTGGTCTACAATAATAAAACTTATCGATCACCAATATCAAGTTAATTGCATCGTGGGATTTCAAATAATAAAATAACTAGTGATGTAGTAAATTAAACATGGAACATAAGAACTATTATATTACAACTCAAACTTAGTTCATGAATTAACAAGAGTATCAATATGCATAGAGGTTATATATTACAGAATAGCTACTCAAAGGTACTCAAAGCTACTCAAATTTAAGTATCACTAATTCACTAGTTGCAATCACCATCACGGAAAAAGAACAAGAACATTGCTTTGATGCCAGACACGATAAATACCAAGCTATTTGAGTAATTTAGAAGTCTTCTACGTCATGGTGATGTGTTAATAAGCAATTTGTATAGCAAGAACCAAGGAAGATTAGTCAGTAGTTCATCACAGATTGGAAAACGTACATACAAATGTCACATTAGATATTTCAGAGCTTTCCGGATCATTGGTTAAGAACCAACAGATGGCAATTTATATCGTCCAGAATTGAGTCGAATTTGGAAAACGTATATACCAATCATAAAAATTCTCATCTATACTAACTATAATTATTCATCAATGCGCAAAAGTGTTATATCTAACTTTCACCAGCAAAAATTTCAGGAAATTCCTAATTTTATCGCTTTCTTTTTCCAGCTATTCATCTCATTCATTCCAAAAATATATAATTCGAAAAAAAGCAGATATAGAACAAACAAACACAAGGAAAATAAAACATCGCAACACAGATCAACAAATTGAAATAACAGAAACCCTAACATCAGACAGTGCACGAAAATCTAATTACAAAAAAAAATTGAAAATAGAAGGGTTCAAATCGAGGAAGAAATGAGTTTTACCTTGAATTCTCACTAACCCCAGAATTATCCCCATCAACCCTAATACCCGAATTTCCATCAATCACATAAGGGGCTCAATTAAATTCAAAGAGGTAACAAAATTTCTAAAGAAAGTCGACCTAGGAGTTCGAATTTTACCTTGATCAAGATTCGAATCGCGGCTACGCTCGAGAATCTTCCACTGGGCATCGCGAATTTGAATTGGGTTGCGAGTATTGACGGCTTCGAGCCAATCAATTGTTGCGACATAGCTGTCTTCGTTAAGAACTGTGGATGATTAGTTTGGGTGTTTTTGTTGGGAGGAACAAGAGGGAGGATGGACGAAGGAGAGATGGCCTGGAGAGAGAAGCATTGTGATTGCTGAAATGAAATTCTGTGCAAAGTTAGGTTAGGCCTTTAGGGTTAGGGTTTTTCAGAAAGGATAAGATTCGGGAGATTTGGGGAAGAAGGAAGGGAGATGTAGAATATGGAGGTTGAGAACGAGTGAACAACAGATGAAAGATGAAAGATGAAAGATGAAAGATGAGAGACAAATCAGATAGGGGAAGGAGGATAGAGAAAAGAGGAGTTTTTGATTTTAGCTCTAGCTTATATTGCTTTTTCTTTCCCTAAAAAAGAAATACATTGCTTTTTTTTTTTTTTGAGGGGAAGAAATACATTGCTTTATCTTTACTTATTTAAAGAGTCGTTGCATTAGTTTGACCTATTGCAACGCCTTACGGAACTAATGCAACATTGTCGTTGGAAGCGTTGCACTAGACTTCTCTATTAGCCCACCCTAATGCGACGGTTCTAAGCAGACCGTTGCATAAACCCATTTTGAGTTGTTGCATTTGATCAGAAATGTAGTAGTGCGATCCGTTATACTTGCCAAGTTACCAATATGATTAGGTAAGATGAAAAGATAATGATGAAGCTTATGATATAATATGAAACTATCTGATATGTTTATGAAATGGTTTATGTTATTCCTCCTTCTGTTAAACGCATTCTCTCTCTTGTTTTACAAAGTTTGAACATTAATCAAGTTACAATATGAGTTACAATATGAATTGTAATGTTGCTGGCAAGTTGTTTGTATTGTTATGAGTTTTCTAGCAAGAGATTAAAGCAACAAAGCTTGCAGAACGTTATCATGTTATCTTAAATTCATGACAAGGGGTCGTTATTTGATAGTATCAGAAAGTTATGCATTAAGGTAATTTCAAGGCATAAGTGTCATAAAAGGTTATTTGTTATGCATTGACTTGTATTTGTTTATGATATGCATTTACTCAAAGTTTATTCCTTTATAAAACTTATATGATTTGAGTAATCAAAAAGGGTTTTCAAACGAGATCTATGAGTTAGTTGGAATTCATTGCCAACAAGTTTCCCCTTTGTTTTCTTTGCTCATCGATTTTGCGAGTCGAGTTGAAGATGATACCTAACGGCCCGGATACCTAACGAAGTCATGAAAGCTTGAGATCTTAGTCTTTGTCTAAATGAATTTAGCTTGTTGTTTCCTCGATTAACTTATTGCAAATTTCGAGGACGAAACTTTTTACAAGGGTGCGTAGGATGTAATACCCCAATTATTATTAAGAGCTTTTTGTTTAGTGTAACAAAGAATACTATTCGATCCGCTCTTCATAGACAAACTTGAGATTTGCGAGCCCAAGTAAGATCTGGTTCGTAATCATGGGCTCTTTTTCTATCGATAGGCTATTCGTTTTCACACTTTTCTTAGAAGAAAAAGAAAATGAAAAGGGTTCTTCGAACTTACCCACCTTAACGACTTTTTCCATTTTCCTTCTATTTTTTTTATTTATTGTTCGGGAGGTTACTAAGTTAATTATATCTCGAATATTCTTATTTTATTTGGGTTAGAGTAGGAATATACATTTTTGTTGTGTTTGTAATATATTTATTTGTTTAATTTTATGAACTTATTTATTAAATATATTTTGGGTTTAAATATCTAAATGAGTTGGGTGGTGTTAGGTTATATATGTCGAAGTTTCCTTATTTGGGAATAAAATCCTAAAACTAAAAGAAATCCCAAAACCCTTCCCCTTGTCGGTTTGCTAGAACCGAATAAACCCCGAAGTCCCATCCCCTTTGTCGGTTTAAGTTTGTAATATATTTATTTGTTTAATTTTATGAACTTATTTATTAAATATATTTTGGGTTTAAATATCTAAATGAGTTGGGTGGTGTTAGATTATATATGTCGAAGCTTTCCTTATTTGGAAATAAAATCCTAAAACTAAAAGAAAGCCCAAAACCCTTCCCCTTGTCGGTTTGTAAACCGAATAAACCCCGAAGTCCCATCCCCTTTGTCGATTTAATTAGAAAACCAAAAACCCTCACCCTCCTTCTCTCCACGACCTCTCTCTTGTTCCCGTGAAAACCCGAACCCCCTGTTTCTTTCGCACCCCTCTTTCTCTCTCTCTTCGAAGCTTCCCCTAACCTCCTTTGAGGACTGCGTATTTCGCCGGTGATGCGCGGTGTTATCTCGCCGCTGCTGTCGTCGGAGCTGTAGTTGTTGGGGCTCTATCTTCTTCCTCTCTTGCTCGCATCTTTCTCTCTCCTCTCGCTTGATGTTGCTGCTCCTATTCTCCCTCTCCTCGGTCTGTGCGACTGGCGCCTCCGCGCGCCGGCGATGCTGGTTGTGTTCGCGTCCTATCTCTCCTCCGGTCTAATGTTACCACCGTGCGGTCTCTCTGTCTTAGCCGCCAGTGGTGTTGTTACTGCTTTCTTCTTCTTCATATCTTTGCTCTATGAGGTACTACCTCCCTTCTCTCCCTCTAATTTTACTAATCTCCTCTTTGTATATGCAAAGTTAGAAAGCATATCATTGTTAATTTCTGAAATTTGAGCTGGATGAAATATGGAGATGTTGGTGTTGGAGTAATTGTTTATTTGCTTGGTGATTGAAATCTCTGGTTAGCAAAGTTAATTGAAAATTCTAAACATAGAATTCTTGAATTGATTGACACTTAAATATGGATTAAGTGTGAACCTATGTCATGGTTTATGGTTAAACTTCATTCCCTAGGCATAAAATCAGTTTTATTATGTGGTTATCATTCTTTAACTGTCAAGTTATGAAAGTAAAGGTTTGGTTATGAACTTACATGATCATCCTATGTCCCTGGGTGTGCAAATAGAGACTAAACTAATTTCCTGGAGTTTAATCATGTTTATCTAAATTCAACTAATTTTCATATGACCTTAGCTAAATTCAATTAATAGTATAGTATGAACCAAAGTTAATTGTTTTTATTAATCAATCTTTGATTAATGAACTTGGAGTGTGGTGGTTAAGTTAACTCTCGTTTGATAACCTCTAACAAGAGACCTATGATTATTCTAGTTAATCTTTCATCGAGTTTAAAGTAGTTTGACGATATACACACTGAATGGTTTATCGTTACCGAACAAGTATGTCTTATGTTTCCTAAAATAATCCGAAAGTACGTAAAGATGACTTATGTGTATTATGAATTGCAAGAGGTGAGATGTCTACTGTGAAATGACATTTGTGAAACCACGTGTTATGAAAAGGGTCTTATGCTATGTTTCTTTAAATGATCCGAAACTAGAAAAGGATTATGGTGACATTTCGCTATGTATTCCGGAAAGTACTTAAAGTTATGAGATATGTTTACAAGTTTATGGTTATGAAAAAGTATATGTTATGATCATTCTAAAACGATCCAAGGGTATGGAACGAAACGTCATTTATGAAAACATGTTTTATGAAATCCTTATGCTATGAAAAGTACGTAACGTCTCACGCTAACATCCATAATCTCTTTCGAATATGTTTTCGATTACTCGCATTACGTTATGATTATGTGGATTGTGGGATATGAAATGTTTTTAGTGAATATGATTATTATCGATGTTGTGAACGAATTTCATGAAATAACGATGACGTTACGTAAGTATGATTATGATTACGTTATGAATATGATTACGACTATGTATGATTACGATTACATTTCATGATTACGATTACGTTTATGTAATGTACTTATGATACGTAAAAGAAACGAAACATGATAAAGTTAAGTGGAAGAACGGTTCTGGGCAAGATTATATTATGTCGGGTCGTGCACGTACCTTCTAAGCGGGTTGGACACCTTCCGTCTATGGGGCATATGTCCTTGGGTGGTTCCTTGTTATGTTTTGGGCATTATATACCACCTTATGTAATGTGGGGGCCAAGGTCCTCGGGTGGTAGCCTTCCTCGCTTATAAAAATAAAATTGGGGAGACATCCCTTCGTTATACTTGCCAAGTTACCAATATGATTAGGTAAGATGAAAAGATAATGATAAAGCTTATGATATAATATGAAACGATCCGATATGTTTATGAAACGGTTTATGTTCTTCCTCCTTCTATTAAACGCATGCTCTCTCTTGTTTTACAAAGTTTGGACATTAATCAAGTTACAATATGAGTTACAATATGAATTGTAATGTTGTTGGCAAGTTGTTTGTATTGTTAAGAGTTTTCTAGCAAGAGATTAAAACAACAAAGCTTGCAGAACGTAATCATGTTATCTTAAATTCCCGATAAGGGATCGTTATTTGATGGTATCGTAAAGTTATGCATTAAGGTAATTTCAAGGCATAAGTGTCATAGAAAGTTATTTGTTATTCGATTCCCTGCTAAGAGCTATTAGAAGGGAATTAATACACTTATGTACTTTCTCCATGCTAAACTTGGTTAATGACTAAAAGTCGTGAAATGTAAAAGGTGAATGAATGAAAGAATAAAAATGTTTAAATGTATGCATCAATGTGAATGTTGCTATGTTGTTGTGATGTGGTTATGAACGATGTGAACGTGTTGATTACGCGGAGTCGAGAGCAAGAACGCATGTGCTAAAATGTATTATGGGTAAGTACCGATGTGTCTGTTAATGCTTTTATTTTGTTACCACTCGCGGCCCGTCACTTGGTGGGTGGAGAGACACAATAGCTTCGTGTCAAGCCCTGGAGAATCTCTTCCAAGATAAAAGCAAGCTATGTGTTGAATCCAATGTACTTACTTATATGTTTTCGAGGCGACGACGTTCCACTTTGTAATAGATAATCATTAATCTTTTAGTTTTTTTTTTTTTTTCTCTGGATAAGCTGAGAATGCTCATGATTCTCTTCCTCGCCGCTACTCCATGAAAGCGTTGAATTCCGGATTTGGAATGTTTTTATATTGAAATTGTATCGGGTTTTAAAACATCCTCCCATTTTGTATTGTTTAATGTACAAAGGAAATTTTACCAAAATTTTTAGAAAATATTATTTAATTATTAAAGTGTTCTTTAAGGTGGGGAGAATCGAGAGTAATATCACCGTATTTTAATGGTAAGTGTCGCCTGTATTTTCCCTAAGTGGAAATGACGGCGAACGCACCGACTAAGCTAGGTCTTTCACCGCTAATATTGATTAATTAACTTAATAAGGATGCTTCAAGGCCGGGGCGTTACGGTGGTGGGTGGGTGGCGTGGGGTGGCTAGGCAGGAAGCGTAATTGGAGCCACCGGTGGGGTGGTGGGTGGGGGTTCTAATGGGTGGGCCGAGGTGTTTCCGGGTCGGGGGAAGGGGAGGGGTGGTTTTTAAGGTTGGGCTTGTAGGTGATGGGGCGGGGGGGAGGGCGGAGGACGGGGTGGTTTTGGGGGTCGGGTGGGAGGTCGGGAGGGGTGGTTTTGGGGGCCTTGGTGGAGGGAGGCCGGGAGGGGGTGGCCGGACAAAGGGAGGGTGGGGCAGGTGGAGTGGTTGGGAGTTTAATTAATTAGGTTTAATTAGAGATAATTAGGATTTAATCAAAGCATTCATTAGAAAAACTAGGGTTATTTGAAATAATTAGATTGATTTGCCTTTGATGATTAATGGAAACTGACGCGTTAGTCATTAAGAACATTTGGTGCATTTTATATAAACCACAAGGGCCTCTAGCGCATTTTTTGAAACAAGAGTGACACCCAACAGATTTCGCAAACTCCAGCGCCTGCAGCTGAAATAACCTTTTTTTATTTTTAAGAAAGATACTTGGAATTGGTTTAGGGAAGTATAGTTAAAAACTTAAAATGGGTGTTTGGGGGTAGGGGGTGTGCAAAGTGCGAGATTTCTTCTCACCTATTAAAAAAACTAGTTATTAGGCTCCGGCCACGCCCCTGAACGAAAATTTTCATTTATTAATATCAGACTTTAAATTGATATTACTAAATACCACTGGGTCTAGTGGTTATGACTTTAGTATATGAACATGAGGCCACGGGATCAAAGCCTCTAGGGAGAGCAACACGTGGCACCAGACTTAGTGATGACAATGCAGAATGGACCCTACCCGGATCCGTGGATCCATATTCGCTTTTAGCGGATCCGGATCCTCAAAATTTGGATCCGGCGTATCCGGGTATGATCTAGATCCTCACTTTTGAAAACGGGTCCGGACCGGTCCAAAATTATTACCCTGACCCGGATCCGTGTACCCGTTTTTTTAAAGTTAAAATAAAAATATAAAATTAAGAGATAAAAGTTAAAACCCTAAATTCACTCAAGTCAAGCACTCAAGCGCCGTTTACTTCACTTTCACCCCCTCGTTTCACTCTCTCGCCCTCTCTTCACCGAGTCACTCACTCCTCTCTCTTCACCGATTCACGCACCGACCACCATGCCGAAGTCATTCGACCTGTGAGCACTCCTCTCTTCACCGATTCAGCGCCCCCTCGTTTCTCACTTTCGATTCGGTGCCCTCTCGCAAATTGCAAAAGATCATTGTATTTCCTTGAGGCTTGCGAGATATTAGTTGAATTGCGCTTGAAATTTTACTTTTCTTCAGCAAAGTGAGGATCGAGGAATCGTAGGATCTCGCTTTGCACGAAAGGAAATGATAATGAAAAGGGGTCTCTTAATAGTACGAGACATTCATATTTCATAGGCCGTAGAAACGCCTCGTAAATTGCCCCTAATAATTTCAAGAATATTTGGCAAAATGCCATTGAATTATGCATCTAGCGCAAAAATATCCAGATATAAATATTTATCATCTCTCTAGGTTGTATGTTCACCACATGCGAAGAATTTTATGGGTAAAATTTGTAGCAAATAGCTGTTAGCTTCCTTTGAATTACACTATCAAACTAGAACCACGAGGAAGTGTTATGTTTGTGTTAATGATTAAATATGTTTGAAACATAATTCTTTTTTAGTCATATTCAAAGTCTTTGCCCCGTTTCTTTTGC
Organism: Beta corolliflora; assembly: GCA_947648045.1. Taxonomy (NCBI): domain Eukaryota; kingdom Viridiplantae; phylum Streptophyta; class Magnoliopsida; order Caryophyllales; family Amaranthaceae; genus Beta; species Beta corolliflora. Next base: position 1,019,872 of record CANSZD010004045.1, read on the forward strand.
TAATTTCATCTCTCAAGTGTCAAAATGAGTTTGGAGTTGTTATTGAAGTTTTGTTTAACTATGTTTTAATGTTAGGATGAAAATTAGGGTAGTTTGAAGAAAAATAAGTTAGGATCCGCTTCGATCCGTTTTGGACACGGATTCAGAGGGATCCATCTGGATCCGGATCCTCAAATTTATTACCCATCGTAGGGGGTGTAAGTGGACTGGACTTGGATTGACTTTGCCAAATCCAAATCCAACCTAAAGTTTTTTGACTCGAGAATCGAGTCCAAGTCCGATCCAAATATTTTTTGAGTCCAATCAACCCATCCGATAATTTTTCTCGAATCCGAATCCAAATCCCCTAAATCCGATTATTTTATTATTTTTTTTTCCTCAATTTAGATTCAATGATTCACAACGCTTTATCATAATTGAATTTGAAAAATTAAGCTCATTATATCCATTACATAAAATAAGTCACATACATTCTTTTATATTATATATATTAATATTAAATATATATACTTCCTCCGCCTCCCGTTTCGAACTAAACGTTCGCTTTTTCACGCAACCCAACGCGATTCTTTAATCGTTAATATCTTTAGTTATGCACACGTAAAAAATATAAAAAATTATAATTTAATAGTATGCATCGAGACGAATCTAACAAGATCCCACTTGACTACATGTTTTTCTTTTATATAACGGCGATAAATTAGAGTCAAAATCGATCAACGAATAGCTATTATTTCACCCAACGTTTCATCTGAAATGTAATCTGAGGAAGTACATTATATATATATATATTAAATATATATTATATATATAAATACTTTTGGACCTGACTGACTTATTGGACTCCAAATCCAAATCGGAAATATTTGGACTCGAAAATTTGAGTCCGAATCCAACCCAAAAAATTTAAGTGGATCAGTCCAGCTCCAGAGCCGACAGCTGCAGTGATCCGGACCTGACTTGGGTGGATTCCGAGACCCTGTCGCAATCCGCTACCCTCCCTACCCATCTGGATCCGCGCAGGATCCTGATCCCGATGCGTAAAAAACGGATCCTGATCATAGAGGATCCTTGGTCCCGAAGTACTATCCGTTGCCATCCCTAGGCACCGTTGCTTTTTTTTTTTTTTGAGGGGAAACGCCTCTTAATATATTTCTATAGATTGTCAGTCAAGAAGCAGCAGCAGTTGCACTTCATCGCGATTTGAGATTGGACGCCAAACTCATTTCGTTGAATTTTCACTCTCCAAACAGTCATCGGTGTCCTCTGTGATCCTTGTTTGACATCGAAATCGATTTCACCAATTTATTTTCCTCTTACTCTAATAAAAGTTCGAGTAACTCCCCTCAAAAGAAAGAAAAAAGAGGTTCCACTATCTCATCATCGGTTTGCTAGATCAAATCTAGTGCATATATCTCTAGCTTTAGCTAACTCTTGTTTTTTTAAGAGGTAAATCATTATTCCTAAGCGCGAAATTTCTGTTATCTTTTGTTCTCCTTGATGATTTCATCGAGTATGTTTGAGTGTTTCAGTGCCATTACGACATTTCTTCTTTCGATAGGATGAGTGGTCCGTCATATGGAGCTAGTACTCCAAAGACCTTCGATGCATATCCGAGAGTTGAAATTGATATTGAATCTTTAGGGTTTAGAAACCCTAGAAGAGCAAGAAAATCTGAACTGAACCTCATTAAAATGTTTAAATTAATTACGAATCGATTCAAGTATTATTTCAAGTTGCATCCTGTTTTAGTGTTTTTCCTATCATTGTCATTTGGGGTTACAATTTTAACAATTATTACATTATACGAGAGTCGTGTTCGATTAATGAGTAATTATAGAGAATTCGATGTGAAGCCGGATAATTATCCGCTCCCAAAGCTTAAAAACCTTGTAATGGTTGCTGGGCATTCTGTATATACAAGTAGTAATTGTGGGAAAGTTGATAGTGAAAATTCGTGGTTTTTGGAGTCGTATCAAAAGTATCCCGGTCAAGCTGCTACTTTTTTGTCCCATATAAAGGAGGGTGTTGAAGTTGCAGCTAAGGACAGTCAGGCATTGCTGTTATTTAGTGGGGGAGAGACTCGAAAAGACGCCGGTCCTCGCAGTGAAGCCCAGAGTTATTGGCTTGTTGCTGAATCAAAAGGGTGGTTTGGTGAGTTTTTCTTATTGATTGTCTTTGCCTTTTCCTAATCTGGTATTAAGTTGAAAGAACTTGTTATTTATGTATAATATGCTCTAATTCATATATACGAGGACTTTAATTTGGGATTAATCATGGTCTTTAAGTAATTATTGATATTTGATCTTTTGATCACCCTGCAATGGTACAATTAACTTTTTGAACACTCAAATTATTAGGAGTTTCTTAGTTATTTGGAGGAATTACTTTGAGTATTTTGGCCATTGGCTTAAGCTTTACTCCTTTGGCATGTCATGTAGCAAAGTCCTAAGTTTTGACTAATATTGTAGTTGCGAAATGACTAAACAGAATACTAGCAGTTCTCATTGGTGCAAGTGGAGATGTGTGTCGAATTTAGCTAGGCATGGGCGGATCTACCTTAGGGGTAGAGGGCCAAATGAACCCACTTAATATTAAGGCCATAAAGCTTAGAGCTTAGAAGACCAAGTGAAACTGAGAGGAACTAAGACTTTAATTGAACCCACCGGCTAGTGGCTACACTACTCACCGTGTTGTTCGTTGTATTATGCAAATAAAATATTGGAAAGTGAAAGTAGAAAAATTCAAATATTTATTTATTCACTTTTTATCTATTTTTATTTTTGAGACGCCAATCTCAATACCCAAATTGTAGTTTATACACCATTTACCCAATAAAAAATTGGGCTGCTGATAGCTTAAGGCTCCGCGAGTGCAATAGTAATAATTTTGAAACTTGTCTGCTTTCTTTTTGTGATGATTCTTGTGTATTGGATAGCTTAAGGCTCCAAGTAGTACAATAGTAATAATTTTGGAACTTGTCTGTTTTCTTTTTGTGTATTGGAAATTGTCAAATAATAAAGGTTTCAAGTGGTGTATTAATTGTCTATAATTTATAAAAAATTGCTTTTTATTGCTGAAAAAAGTTACTTATGTAGATGTCAAAATGTTCTCCGAGAGATGCTATTTATATGTTTTTAAACTGAACAACTCAATTGAATAAGAAACAATTTAAGATGTTCAATTGTTCATGTAACTTGACTTCAACCCACTTAATATGAACTCTGGATCCGCCACTGTAGCTAGGTATTGGAAGTATACATTTATAGTTAAAAGCTTACAGCTTACTTATATTCCAAGTCAAAAGTGAATCGTTGAAACATCGGAAATCAAAGGATTGAAGGAAGTTAAATCTCAAAGCTCAAAACATGAAGAGCTCAAGAATTTGAAAATGAAACTAATGAGCTTTGGAGTGAAAGTTCCAAGAAAGAATTACAATGGAGTTGATGGTTAGAAATTTTGGAGGTCATTTATGAATAGAACAACTGATATTTCATTCATCTTGGCCAGTGAGTTTCAAGATCCAGAATCTGCTTCATGCTTGACTTCCTAGAAGATATTTTTTATATATTTTGGGGGGAGGGGGATGATGGGGGAGACCATTTACCTTGTTAATATATCTAGTTGTCTGTAGGGTTGTTTTGCTTTAGAGAAGAAATATACATAACTTACAATTTTGATATATTCATATTTTTGGCTGACCATCAATGAAGCAACGCAAATAACCTTCCATCTATATGTTAACTAATATAGTTTGACCATCCGACCGAGGGTGATAAGTCTGTGCTTTTGTGGAGATATCCATAGACAAATCTTCCAAACTCCGTTAGGTATTGGTAAGGGTTGTAAAAGGCCAGCAGGTTTTAAGGAAGTGGCCTTTTGCTGCCGACACACTTTCGCAAGATTACACATACCGAGTGATGGCTTTTCTCTTCTCTGGCCAATACCACTCAATGGCCACTCTGGCAAGTTTTTAAATCTTCCAATTGCCCGCAGAGGGGAGTCATGGTACTCCTGCAAAATCTTCTTCACCAAGGCTGGATTTGCTTGGCACCACAATGTGCCCTTGAACCCCCGGTACCCCTCGAGCCAATGTAAACCTTTTGGGGAATCTCCCGACGGCCTCGCTTAGTTCGTCGGATGAAGGGGCCTGCTGCAATTAGGAGCTGCATATTAGCCCATTTGGGAGTATAGGTGGATATAAGGGCCCATACTCTAAGGAACTCGAAAATTCTCTAGAAAGGGTATATGGTAATTGCTTGAGGGACCCGGTTTATACTTGATTTCAAAGTCATAACCCAACAGCTTTTCTAATCCACCGCCGATAATTAGTGCTAATTTCCCTCGAGCCATTAAGTACTCTGAGCTTTGCTCGAGTGATTACAAAGTGCCTCCTTAGCACGTAGAGTTATTTCCATTTCTCGAACCGCCAATACCATAACAATCAATTCCTTCTCATAAATGGATCTGGTGCGAGCCCTCGACCTAGCAACATACCCTAATATGCAATAGGGTGACTTTGTTGCGAAAACATTGCACCAATCCCAAATCCAGAGCATATGACTCCCAACACAAAAGGTCAAGTGAAATCAGGTATGGCTAACATAGGGGTAGAAGCGAGAGCTTGCTTGCAGGGGCTAGAAAGGATTTAGAAGCAAGTTGGGACCATCCAAAATTATCCTTCTGAGCCGTGAAGTAAGGGAGCAAGATAGCCCCTTCACAAACTTCTATTAGTAACCAAGGCCAAGAAAGCCCCTCAATTCCCTAAGATTAACCGGAGTGGGTGCAAGGAATCAAGGGTTACATCCTATCAGGTTTACTTACTCCGGAAGGCAGCAAAAGCTTAAGTTAGTAATCGTCTAAAGTCTGCTATGAGTCTCTGATGTCAGGGAATATCAAGGAGTAGGATATCGTGCGAGCATGTGTATGGGGTAGGTGTGGTCATCTTTAGTCTAGAGATAGAAATAAGGCTAGAGAGAGAAAGGCATTCGGAAGATAGTGAGGTAAACACACGTGGAGAGCTCTCACATCTCGAATAGTAAGGTCGTATTCATCATTCACATAATTAATCAACTCCGACTATCCGGTTACTATAATCCCTTGTTAATTTTCTCTATCACCGCCATTTTTAGCTACTTATCTCGAATTAATTCCTAGCAAAGGGCCACTCCAACATAGCCTCGCACCTTGGATTAATTAATCGTTCCCCATTTTCCCAATCATATGGCCCAAATAAGCAACTTTCGACTTCCAAAACTCACATTTCTTTTCGTTAGCATAAAGTAGTACAACTAACACAGCTTTAATGCAATCAAGGGGTTTTGCTATATAAATAAGTATGTCGTCAAAGAAGACAAGCACAAATTTCCCTAAGTACGGCTTAAACACATCATTCATCACAAATTGAAAAGTGGCAGGTGCATTTAAAAGCCCGAAGGGCTTCACAAGAAACTCATAGTGACCGGTAGGAATATGTTACCTCTTCATCCTAATTTGGTGATAGCCGGATTTGAGGTCAAGCTTAGAAAATATGGTAGAATTAGGATGATCGGAATGAACTAGCTCGACTAAGGTAGATAAAAGAAGAAGATTAAGGAGTAAAATAGATATTTGATTACAACAACTGGAACTTTACAAAGAATATAAACTAAACAACTAAACTCTCAACAATTTTCAACATATCTTTTCTTTCTAATTACCCCTATGTATGTAGTATTTCCCCTTAATAAAGTACCTAGGTTATTCCCAAGCTACTAGTGAAGATAATACCTAAATTACCCTCCCCTAATATCAATTCATTACAATGATACCGCCATTAGTACGTCCTCGATGAGCCTACCAATCTCATCCTTTGGGGTACTCGTAAGGTCTCTCACCGAGTGGATTTGTCCCTTGTTTCAAGGTGATGGAATGCTCATGATCGCTCATTGCGGGAGTCCAATAGGCATATCAACACTTGGTCGTAAGCTTGCAAAATCGCCTTGCAAGTCAAGTGGTAGTTCAATGTCCTCATTGGTGGAAAATGGTTCTCGTTCGAGCAAATTCATCTCCACTAACTTTCCTCTCTCCTTTCGAATGGTTTTCGATGTAGGATCCCCTTTCGAGGGTAATGGTTTCATTCCCCATTTGCAACTTGATTGCTTGAGTTTCCAATTTGTGGATATAGTACCCGCTCCTCAAGCCATTGGAAACCTAGGAACAAGTCCGAAATGGCCAAATAAAGGAGAAGGTAATCCTCCAACACTTCAATGTGTTGCAATCGTAATGTCACTTGTTTGCATTTACCCTCACGGCCTACCACTCGCACTACCTCTTTAGTCACTAAGAACATGCCAAAAAGTTTTGAAGAAGTGATGGGAATATTTATGCGATGCACAAGGGTGGTACAGATGAAATTATGCGTGGCGCCGGGATCCACAAAGAATCGGCAGACCAGACCGGTGGCCCATGTATTTCCCTTGCATTTTCAATGTTTTAGGATCGCCGATTCTCCCATAAGAGAATTGAAAGAAATTTTGGCCGGATAAGTTCTTCATCGGGGTGGTTATGGGTTCAGAGTCCACCGTTGGATCTTTCTCAAAAGCATCATCCTCCTATGTGAGTAGCACACTCCGCCCTTACTCCTCCTACTACATCGGCAGCGGGATCGCTTTTCGTCACATTTGAAATACAATCCCTTTTCCCTCCTTAACCTGGAATTCTTCGCTCATCGATCCTTCTTATCTCTCTCGACAAGTCGGTTAACTGAGAAAGAGGAGGTGGAATCAAAGTAGCTGGATCTCGAGGATTGAATTGAGCTCGCTGGGTGGTCAAGCCAGGGATTGGGTATCTTCGGGGTTGGTATTCGGGAAGGGTATGGGTCGGTATGGGTGGATTTGGCTTCGATTAGAATATATGGGGTAGATTTGGCTTGAGTAGGTCGCTTCGCTTAGCCTCGTGGCTTGGGTCCAAAATCCAAACGAACTCGACTACCCCTCCTATTTCGCGTGCCCCTTCGTGTCGAGCTTGTATTCGATTTTTACTCGTGGGCTAAACCTCTCACCTCGCCTTAGTGTACTCTTTGAGCCCATTAATAAATTAACCCTTATAGTAGGAAAAGTCGATCCGAATTGTCGTAAGACCATTCCCTTGTTCTTCCGACCACCTGGGATGCCTCCTATTCTCCTATTCAAACCAAAACAAGTGCATCTCCTTCGAATGTCCCAATTGCCACGTCCACCTTATCCTCCTCGCATAAGCGATGTAGCTAGAAGAAATGCTTGGTGCAAAGGATCTAGCCATCGGATTGGGGCCGTCCAAGATGGAAAGATCCAACTTCTTAAAAAGCCACCCCGACCTCTATTCCCACCATTCTCAAAGGGAAATTCTCCTCGCCGATCCCTCGCGAGCTCGCCTTCCATTTCCAATACACCTCCAAGACCACCACCTTCAATTAAGGATTTAAGGAGTATCACGCCCCTCTCCCTATCCCATCTGTATGAGGTGAGGTCGCGTATACAATGGTGGTCCTCCTCCCTCCCCGTTTGCTTCGGATTTGGAGGAACGTGGGTGGTTCAAACCTCGCCTTCGAATTTTGCTAGATCGGCTTCAATCGTAGTGACTATCGCCTCCCTGCTTCTCTCGGGACGGCCGATCCTCCCTTCCAACCTAATGTTGTTCTTGCTTAAATCCTCCCCGAACTTGTGGTTTGCTTTCTCCAAAGCCGCCGAGCCGGATGAGGGGCCGCTGGAGTGGCTCCGTCACCCGACCAACGCTCCCCGCTACCTTTTCGGTGGCTCAACTTCGAACGCCGCAAACCGCATTTCGAGCCGATCTATTCTCTCGGTATTAGTGATACGCTCAAGTTATACGTAGTATTTACGTTACTGGGGTGCACTTCGCTAAGGGCTCGATTGGAATTGTTAACATTCGTGTTTTATTTAACTCTTAGCGGAAGTTCGGAGTTTTACGAGATAAGTTGTGTTAATGTCATGTATTCCGAGCTTCCAAGGTGAAGTGCATTTGAGCCGAGCAAAGTACCAAGCATCACCGCAAGCCCAAGCATCACCGCAAGCCCAAGCATCACCGCAAGCCTAAGCATCACCACAAGCTCGCCAAGCCACGCCCGTGAGCATCGCATGCCCAACAGCCCTCGCCCAAACAAAGACCGCAAGAACCAGCCCGCATCATCGCCCAAGCAGGCTCGATGCCCGCCTTCGCGCATGCTCGCAGCAAAGCGTGACCGAGGCGGATCGCACCTCGCGAGCTAGGTCGCACCTCGCGACCCGCCGTCGCGACTCGCGAGGTCCTTCGCACCTCGCGACCCTCGCTCGCCCCCGCCTCTTCACACGTGTCGGAGGCAAAGAACTCTTCGCACGAAGCGACCTACTTCGCACCTCGCGACCCCCTAGGCCGGTGTAATTGTCGTACCGACTCGAGCCTTAGTATAAATACTAAACTTTGTTTGGGACCTAGGGGCCGCCAGCCACAAGGAGCAGGGAGTCTCCAAAACTCCACTCCTCTCTGTTGTCTTCTTTTTAGTTTTTATTTTCTAGTTTAGTTTTTGTAGATTTCACCATGGGATTCGCTTATGCTATGCCGATCAGTAGTCGAACCGTTTCGAACGAGATTAATATGGAGCTTCAAGCATTATTGTGAGATCTTTCCTCTCTATTTAGTTTCTTTGATTATGGTCAATTTCTATGCTTGCTTTCTATGATTTTTGCATAATTATGCTAGGAACGTTACTAGTTTAATCGTGTAATTAATCTAATGCTAGATTTAAGAATAGAATCTGATTGTTTTATTCTTTTATCAATTGGTAGCAAACTAGGAAGTAACTTAGATGCGATCGCCTTGGTTATTTCGGGAAATTGAATCAACCGTTGAATGTTTATCGCCAGTATGACGTTAGCAGTCCGGCTGTTCTCTCGTGGTTTTTGCCGCTATTGGATTCAACTTAGACGCGATCGGACTAGGTTATCCTTTAGTTAGGGTTTTATAGTCACGCCGATCGTGCTATTCAACTAAGAATAAGGAGAACGCGAGATTAATTCTCTCAACAATAGATAATCATGGAAATAATTAGAGCGAGGTTCAAGGATCGATAATGAATTCAAGTGGATGTTAATCCGATTCAAGATCTTCCCATATTGATTTCTCATCTTGTTTATATGCTAGTTAGTCGGAGTTTAGTTATAATCTACTCAAAACCCCTTTGTAATTAGGGTTTCTCTGCCCTTAGCTTAATCTAGGTTTTCGATCACGCCGAATATTAAACTCGTCCCCGTTTCCCTCAGGATACGACCCCTACTTTCATTATACTTGCTTAGTGTAAAAGAGAGTAGGAGAAATTTTATTTGCCCGAAAGCAGGGCACAACGACACATCCGCGCCCGCCAAACCTTGGCGCCGTTGTCGGGGTATTTGATACGCTCAAGTTATACGTAGTATTTACGTTACTTGGGGTGCACTTTGCTAAAGGGTCTGATTGTAATTGTTAACATTCGTGTTTTATTTAACTCTTAGCGGAAGTTCTGAGTTTCATGCGAGATAAGTCGTGTTAATGTCATGTATTCCGAGTTTCCAAGGTGAAGTGCATTTCCGAGCCGAGCAAAATACCAAGCATCACCGCAAGCCCAAGCATCACCGCAAGCCTAAGCATCACCACAAGCTCGCAGCCGTGCCTCGTGAGCATCGCATGCCCAAAGCAGCCTCGCCCAAACAAAGACCGCAAGGCCCCGCCCGCATCATCGCCAAGCAGGCTCGATGCCCGGCTCCGCGCATGCTCGCAGCAAGCGGGCCGAGGCAGATCGCACCTCGCGAGCCAGGTCGCACCTCGCGACCTCGCCCGTCGCGACTCGCGAGGTCCTTCGCACCTCGCGACCTCTGGCTCGCCCCGGCTCTTCGACTCGTGTCGGGAGGCAAGAACTTCCTTCGCACGGTGCGACCTACTTCGCACCTCGCGACCCCTAGGCCCTGGTAATTGTCTGCCGACTTCGAGCCTTAGTATAAATACTAAACTTTGTTTTTGGACCTGGGGGAAGACCACAGGAGAGAGGGAGTCTCCAAACTCCACTCCTCTGTTGTCTTCTCTTTTTAGTTTTTATTTTCTAGTTTAGTTTTTGTAGATTTCAATTATGGGATGGGCTTATGCTATGCCGATTATAGCTCGAACCGTTCCCGAACGAGATTAATATGGAGCTTCAAGCATTATTGTGAGATCTTTCCTCTCTATTTAGTTTCTTTGATTATGGTTGAATTTCTATGCTTGCTTTCTATGATTTTTGCATAATTATGCTAGGAACGTTACTAGTTTGATTGTAATTAATCTAATGCTAGATTTAAGAATAGAATCTGATTGTTTTATTCTTTTTATCAATTGGTAGCAAACTAGGAAGTAACTTAGATGCAGATCGTCTTGGTTATTTCTTGGGAAATTCAATCAACCGTTGAATGTTTATCGCCAGTGTGACGTTAGCGGTGTCCCTGTTGGTTCTCTCGTGTTTATTGCCGCTATTGGACTGAACTTAGACGCGATCGGACTAGGTTATCCTTTAGTTAGGGTTTTATAGTCACGCCGATCGTGCTATTCAACTAAGAATAAGGAGAACGCGAGATTAATTCTCAACAATAGATAATCATGGAAATAATTAGAGTGGAGGTTCAAGGATCGATAATGAATTGAAGTGGATGTTAATCGGATTCAAGATCTTCCCATATTGATTTCTCATCTTGTTTATATGCTAGTTAGTTGTAGTTTAGTTATAATCTACTTGAAACCCCTTGTAATTAGGTTTCTCGGCCCTTAGCTTAATCTAGGTTTTGGATCACGCTGAATATTAAACTCGTCCCTCGTTTCCCCTCGAGGATACGACCCCTACTTTCATTATACTTGCTTAGTGTAAAAGAGAGTAGGAGAAATTTTATCTTGCCGGGTGCGGTGCACAACGACACACCGCGCCCGCCAATTAGCTTGAAGCTCCGACGATGGTCTGCTGGCAATATATTTTTATGTTTTCAATAAGGGGATCAGTAAGCTTTGATACCGAATTGCTATGAATACAGATCAATTAAGATTCAAAGAGAAGCAAATTAGGAGTAGAAGGGGACGACTTTGTATTATAACTGATCGGAGTAACTAATTCAATACAATTCCCAACTTTCGAGAGGTCGAGAGCTCTCCCAAGCATTCCTTTCTCTTTCTACTTTTCTTGAGGCTTTCTCTCTCACAAAAGTTCCTTTTTATTATATCATCACACCCCCACTAGTTGTCTAACAGAATTACTAGTAAATGACATACTTCCCCCTTCTAGATACCACTTAGATATTTTCAGTATTTCCCTTCTCAGCATTTCCATTATTGCCTTGTGTTTCCTTTTGAAAGTCAACAGTAACGGAGGTATAGATTAATCTATAGCAACGGAGCTCAGAGAGTGGCTGAACTTAATTTTTTTCTCAGTTTGTTTCAAATGGTCAAGCATAAAAGTACTTGACTTTGAGGGGATGCTGTAAATAGATGATCTTGATTGGCTTCATACTTTGCAAATGGACTTTGATTATAAGAACTGAGGAAGACATCCAAGTTATGCTGGTAGCCATGAAACTCAAGAAATGTATCCCACTGAACGGCCAAAGGAATAGAAGAGAAAAAGGTGATATGAACCTGGGATATCAAGGAGTAGAGCCATTTGTGTCATGTATCTTTAGGTCACGTTAGCTAGGGTGACTTTTGAATTCGATAAAAGCATAATTTGGTCATGATTGGCCGTCGCATGCAGGTCTACATCAAGTCTTAGTTTGGGTAATTTGGTATAAACTGCACGAAACCCACCAAGATCTGCCATTGTCACAACTAGTGCAACGAGGCAGTCAGAGGCTAAGCAGTAAGATGGAGGCAGTTACCACTTGTGGGGGACGAGAATTATAAGGGTACAGTCAGAATTATAGTAAGTTAGATTGTTAGCTTAAATAGTGGAGAGCATATAAAGGGCAGGAAATGATGAATTACAAACAGGATTAACGTGGGAAAGGGATCCTTCAGAAATATAGAGAGATAAACATTATTGGGATATTCTCACCTCTTGAAGAGCGAGGAGCTTGTAGTGATGTGAGATCATACTGAATTACTGATATATCCTTAATTTCTTTGTATCTCAATATTTTCTCAACAATCTCTAGCGTAATAATTTTGAGATCAGTTTTGCCTAAAACCATGTTTGACATACGTTCATGGGGGCAACAATTGTTTCATAGATTAATAGATAAATTTTTAGTTTTCCGTGAAGTTATGTTTTCCAGAAATTTAGTGATAGTTTCTTTTCTTTTCTGAACGTTTGGTTGGTGTTTGGTTGAGAAATTTGATGGGTCCAGTAGCGGAGGGAAAACACCATATAAATAACTTTATGTCTGGTTAACGTTTGTTTCTTCATTACCGCTTCATTATGGTATTTGGCTTCCCTGATTTCTTACCGGTGGTCCTGTATTTAACCAACTTTTCCGCATAAGCTGGTCACCACTAGTCCACCATCCATTAAACCCCAATGTTCTTCAAGATCATCCATGGATCGATTAAGAGGGGAGAGAAAGAGCCCAAATTTGACCATCAAAACTATCAGTTGCCAAAGTTAGTGATCTTTATCTAGTGACTAATATCTGAGGGCAGAGAGCGATTCCAAATTTCACCGTATAATACTATCATTCATTTCCAAATTCTTGATCTAGTCATGCTAAATAGCGGAATACAAAAAGTTAGATAAGAAGTGAGAAAGAAAAAAATTAGGGAACAGTGAGAAGGAAGAAAGAAAGTGGAGAGGTAAAACTTCAGAGGCAATCAGATGGGAGGAAGAAACATGTGAAAAAAATCTTGGGGTAATTGATATGAGTAGGTAGGTAGAGCTGTAGAAGAGACTAGGGTCTTCCTTTTTGCGCAAAATAAATTCTAAAATGTGTAAATAGTAAGAGTAAGTAATTATGAATCTAACAACCTTGTAAAACAAATGAAACCAGTTTACAATTAATCTATTCTTTCAACTTAATCAATTCCATTCCGTTACTAAAACTTTAGACGAACCAGACAAGTTCTATTGGTAGTGTGTTCTAGGGACTGTTTAGTTTTTTAGGGAGTTGATATCTTCTGTAATAAGAAACGCCATAGATAACATCTACTTCATGGTGGATTGTTAACTTTCTGTGATTCACATTTGGTTGCAAGCTATAATTACGAACTCATTACCCTTTAATTTTGTTGGGTGTAAAAATCCTGAGGCCAGGTCAGTAAACAACACATGTCGTCTAATAGTAGTTGTTTAGTGACATTACATTGCTTTGGTCTTGGCCACTAATGGGTGTCTACCTGATCTTTTACCAAATCATTTGGCCATTTGGCAGATAGAGCGTAATTACAATGGATTAAATTAAATATTTCAACAAACTATTTCCACTTGCTTTGAAATTGTTGGCTAGTCACTTCAAGACCTAAGTTAACGGGCAGGCAATGTGTACCGGGTGCTAAGAATTAACATAGCTTCGACAAACTATAGTGCTAAAATGGAGAAGTTGAGGGAAGGAGATGAACTCTGGTTGATTAATAACAGTAAAAACAGCAAATGTAAAACGATATTCAAGCTATTGGAGAGGCTTGCTTCTCTCCCAATTGAACTCTTAAAAGCTTTACCTAATTTCTAATATATTTTCAACATATCTTTTTCTTTCTAATCACCCCCTATTTATAGAGTTTTTACCTAATAAACTTCGTAGCTTACTCCCGAGCTAACTAATTAAGATACTACCTAAAATATCCTTCTCCCTAAGATATCAATTCCTAGCATTACCGGCCACCCAAACTCGCACCTTGTCCTCAAGGTGGGTCGTAATCAGCACTAACTTCTTGGCTGCTGCAGGTATGTTCAGTGTCAAGCGGTCCTTCATGCCCCAAGCATGTGTTCTCCTTCAGCTCATGTTGCTGCTCCTCCTTAGATTGTTCTCTGGGCTGGCTTGGAGTGGCTCAACTATGATGAAAGGGTCCTGGAACTGATTAGGAAAGGAGTTCATGCAGCTGTTTGGTGTTTTGGTGTTGTGGGCTCGTAGGTTGAAAGGTTGGTAGAGAATTTCTGTTCGGTAGATGGAGTGGGCTGATTGTAAATTCTGGTGGAAGGGGTGTATTCTCAGTGACATGGGTATTGAAAATTGGGTTCGGGGAATCATAATGGAAATTAGAATGAAACAAAAGAAGCTGGGTGGGTTTAATGAGCATTGGGTTAGGCTCATGTGAATTGGGATTTAAAATTGGGAACGGAAGAATGGATTGAGAAAATCTAGAATTGGGATGACCCACATTTACTCGCCCAAGTCTCAACCCCTTATCTTGCTTGCTCCTCCTCCTTGGTAGCTAAATCGCCACTCTAGTAGGAAAAGAGAGGACCACATACACGATGTCACTATTTTGAGCAATTACAAGATTTCCGTTACTACTTTCTTCTAACCTTGGCTTCTTCCCCAATCCAACCTAGAACTCAATCCTTCTTCTTTGCTGCTCAAGTTCTGAATGTTTATGTAACAATTAACAAACCCCTTCATGAATGCCACCTATCTTCATCACCTACATTTTTGCAATTGTAATGGAGCAATTGTAAATGATATTCAAGCTTTCTAGAGGTTCTGATTCTCTCCCAAATGAACTTTTAAAAGCTCACCAATATTCTTAACAATTTTCTAACATATCTTCTTCTTTCTAATCACCCATATATATAAAGTTTTCCTTAACAAACTTCCTAGCTTATTCCCTAAGCTAACTAATATAGATACTACCTAAAATACCCCTTCCGCTAAGATATTAGCTCCTAGCATAAGGGTTGGGTCAACTCACACAAGAGCCTATATCATACAGTGGCATTAGAGGTAGGGATGTCAATGGATCAGGTTTCGGGCGCCTCCAATACGACCGAGACCCATATCCAGAATTTCTGAAGTGATGCAGTGAATCGACAGTTTAAACAGAAGAGAAGAATGTAGGTAAGGTTTGGTTGTGTATTAATAAAACCCCAAATGGGTGAGTAGGATATTCAGCTTTTGAGAAGCTGATTCTCTCCAATTACAACATGACTTCTCAATATTTCTCAATGCCTTCCTTTCTCCACTATTTGCCTATTTATACTTATTACAACCATAAGATGCTCTCTTTCTACATCATTTTTTATTCCTCGATCTATAACTAACTACTTATGTGTCAACTTCTGCTTCCCCATTTCTCAACTGAATTCCCCATGAGCAACTAGTCATTTGCCTTTCCCTTCCTTCTGCTGTAAGTGAAATGTATGGCAGGATGAGGGTGTGGGCTAGGGTGCAGCACAAATGGACCCAGACCTGCCTCAGACTCACTGGTTTTAAAACAATAGACCCAGACCCACTAGGTCTAGCGGATCCTGGGTATAAAATGGGTCCCTCACAGTTATTGCTAAGCATGCTACTAAGAGAATAATAAAGCACTAAAATTACAACTCAGAAAAACTAATCTCATAAATATAATTAAAAAAAGAGAGATTAGCTAAGCACAGGGACATAAGCCGAATAATATGCAAAAGAGGAATCATTTGGAAAAAAAAATTCACTCATGGTTAAGGTTTTATGTGTTCTTATCTCTCTCCTTCCTATTCCCTATATCATTGTCCTTCTATTGTCTCATGTTATTAACACGCTCTTGGCCCGCTTTCCACATGGCTCATGGCCCGACTTGCCATTGACTTGCAACAAGTAACCCACTATAGATCCCACTCATATTTTTACGCCTCGGTCCATCCAACTCTAGTCACTTGCCTATCAGATCAAGGGGGAGGCAAGTCAACTATCTTAATGTGCTCTCTTAGGATCGTTCTATGATTTTACTTTACTCTTTAAGTGAAGGTTTTACATTTAACTAAAAATATGTCTTTTTATGCTTAAATTAGTTAAAGTAGTTAATTTGTTCTAGTTAATAATGAACATGTAAAGTGCCGAAATAATGTTAGTAATTCGGTTAACTAGGCTCCAAGTAGGAGAGTTGTCATGAGTCGTATTTTAGGCAAGTACATAAAGCATCTTTCCCTAAATAGTCTAAGAGTAGGCATTTAAGTAAGGAGATCTCTCCTTATTAATGTCATGTGATTTTTGTAAGGTTTATAGAAAGTTTTGCATATCTTTCCTAAATCTAGTTATTCCTTAATTTTAGGTTAGATATTAGGCTAATTTTAAGGGGAAAATTTCCTTTTATCTCTCTAGTATCATTCTGGCCATGTAGGTGCTTGGGGAGCAAGGTTTTCTTACTCATCTTCTATAAATATTACACACCTAGCCTTCGAAAAGAGCCAAGAGTTGATTTTAATACATTGTGACCGTTGCTTATTTCTGTTGTTAAGCAAAACCAATACTTGTTGCGACTAGATTCATCTTCTAGTCACGATTAGGAAGAGACCCTATAATTCTTGCGAGAATAAAGAGTACTATCCTTTTTTTTACTTCTTATTTTCATAATTCCTTCACAAAAAACATAAAAAACGTCATTTAGATTTTAGAGTAAACTTCGTGAATTTTTTTGGGACTCAAATTCACATTAACTCTGGTACCAGAGAAATTGGGCTGTGGAGGCTCGTGGAAGGCGCGTGGGAGCTCGGATCTTGCTGAAATGTTGTGTCGGCCGAAAGTAGACATCTTGAAGTTTGTCAGGTCAAAATTTCGTGTGAAATATCCTAGCATACAATGAATTTTTGAGAGTTTCTTCGCTTAAAATTGGACTATTTTTTGTCCTGTTTAAGACGGAAAGTTTCATAATTTTGAAGAACGCTATCGATTCATTGAACACGCTGATGATTCGTTAAAATCGAACTCGCTCGACCGATTTGGGAGAACCTGAAACATGAACAATTGGTCGTGTATTTTTGAGTGAAATTTTGGTCGAGTGTCGCAAATGATAGGACTACATGCGACGAAATTTCATAAGATTTGGAGTAGTTTTGAATGGATTTTGAAGCCTGAACTTTCAACAATATATCGGGCAGCTTTGTGCCGCTTTGAGATTTATTCTCGGGCATGAATGATTTTTGCTCTTACGATGGATTCGATGTGCAATGTTGTATCAACTTCTTTCAAGAGGCTTTTAAAAGATTTGAAAGGGCTCGACAAGTATTGCAAGATCTTAGATGTCCTCCAACGTTTGAGCAAAGATTGTCACGACTTCAAAAGGGTAAAGTGGAGAGTGAGATGTGGATTCAACAACGAAAAGATAAGCAACTTGAGGAACAATCAAGATTTGATTCTTGCTGATGAAATCATGGAAGATGTTCCGAATTTGTTCTCGATGTTGAAGAAGAAGAAAAAACATAATCTTTTTCACATTACGAGAACAAAGATTTGACTTCGAGGTTCCAATCATCAAGAACAATTACCTTTCTCATTCCATCTCGATTTGTTCAAGGAAGATAAAGTATTGCATGAACTAGTTAAAGTTTATGTTCATACGAATGCAAGCTCTCCCCGTACATGGGGTCGCTTGTTCAAGGTCACGTTAATTATTGTTTGATCTTTGATCTACCGTAGTGTGATCTTATTGTTGTTCATTTTCTCATATGGATGATCTTTTGGTGGTTTGTTGCCATACATGGCAAGAACTTGAGGACATGTTTTTTTTCAAGAGGGGGAGAATGATGCAAGTCAACTATCTTAATGTGCTTTCTTAGGGTTGTTGCATGGTTTTACTTTACTCTTAAAATGAAGGTTTTACTTTACTCTTAAAGTGAAGGTTTTACATGTAGCTAAAATTGTCTTTTTATTCTTAAATTAGTTAAGAAGTTAATTTGTTCTAGTTAATAATGAACATGTAAAGTGCCTAACTAATGTTAGTAATTCGGTTTACTAGGCTCCAAGTAGGAGAGTTTTCATGAGTCGTACTTTAGGCACGTAGAGACGCATATTTCCTAAAATAGTCTAAGAGTAGGCATGTAAGCAAGGAGATCTCTCCTTATTAATGTCGTGTGATTTTTTGTAAGGTTTATGGAAAGTTTTACATATCTTTCCTAAATCTAGTTATTCCTTAATTTTAGGTGTAGATGCTAGGCTTGTTTTAAGGGGGAAAGTTTCTTTTTATCTCTCTTGTATTATTCGGCCATGTAGGTGCTTGGGTAGCAAGGTTTTCTTGCTCATCTTCTATAAATAATACACGCCTAGCCTCCTAAAGAGCTAGAGTTGATTTTGATAAATTGTGAGCGTTGCTTATTTCGGTTGTATCCAAAACCAATACTTGTTGCGATTTGTATTTATCCTCTAATTGGGTTCAGGAAGAGAGTCACTAATTATTGGGAGAATCAAGAGTGCTATCCTTGTTTTTACTTCTTATTTTCAGAATTCCTTCACAAAAATAACATTAAAACGTCACTTAGATTTTAGAGCAAACATTGTGAATTTTTCCGGACTCAAATTCACAACAAAGGGTCTAATGATATTAGGTTCTTCAGTTTCAAGGGTTTGCTATGTCTTAGATCTTAGCCTCAAAGAGCTTCTTGTGATTGCATGGGTAAGTTTGTGTATCTAACCCTTCCTACCTGCTATTTGTTGGGCGCTTCGATGAAGGCGCTAGGGTTAGTGGTATGTAAGGTATGGCGAGTACTTTCAGATTTTTCGGAGGCTACACTATGAAGTATGAAATTGCTGGAATCTGAAAGCTTACAATGTTTTGTAAGTTTCAGAGTGCTATAACCTTTCCATCTCAAAGGATAGAAGTGAAGGGAAGAAATCTTCTGCAGCTGAATCACAATTAAGCTGCTGTTTCCAATGAGAAACTTAGAGGTGTCCTTTCAAATAAGTTGCTCAATATTGGAATACGTCTGGCTTAATACAAAGCACAATAACATTTCACATCAATTGTCTCCTATTATATCTGTGTATTGCCCTCCATTGATGCTTGTTACTGTGCTGTAATTCATACAGGGGAAGGAAATGTCAGAGAGAGAGCACTTACTGAAGAGCATGCAAGGGATAGTTTTGAAAACCTTCTCTTCAGCGTTTGCCGATTCCGGGAGCTTACAGGAACTTATCCTCAAAATTTTAACAGTAAGTTTATGTTCATGTGCGTCAAAAAGTTTGTATACAATATATATATATATATGTATATATATATATATATATATATATATATATATATATATATATATATATATATATATATGATGAGGAAGACTTTGCAAAGCTTCTTTACAGCATTTCATAACTCGCACTTGAAAGCCTGATTTGACAAGCCTACTGGTAGATAAGTTGAAACTTTTATGTCCCATGCTCATTATTATAGAAAGCTTTCAGATTGCTCTCAAAAGAAAAAAGTTAAAACTTGACATAATATGATTCGGGTATGTGCGGTGTTGATTGTTGACCAAAAGATGCACCATGAAGGAAAGTGAAGAGTTAGGTTTATGGGGATTTTAGGAGGCGAGGGATGTCAAAGATGCCTTGGAAGAGTTAGCATATAGCACTAGATTGATTGAATGGAGGAAGGGAATCTTTGTGGATGACCACATAAGAATTAAGATAAATTCTTGGTTCATGCAGTTGACCACATGTTTTTGGATTAAGACTTGCATAGTTGCATTGTTGTGAATTATCATCTTTTAAGTTTTACATTAATATCCCTAACTTAACATCTTCGTTGTTTTGAATCTAATTTGTGAATGTTATGCAGTATACTGGTTTACGGGGTCAATAATTAGACTTAGTTGTGGTAGCAATCCATGAAAGACACACGAAGTTCCGTCAATATGCCCATTCTAGTATGAGCTTTCTATAGTCAATATACGTAACTTGTGCTACAATGGAGGATCAGACAAGGGTGTAAAGCATATATTTGTGGAATCTGTCTTTACATAGGTGGAGGATGATCAGGGTGCAAGAAGAGTGTGTAATTGTGGCCTTTGATTAAATTTGTGGGTCATACATAAGTTACCTCATTGTATTGGGGATTGATGTTGTTAGTTGAGATTGGCAGCCATTGGCCTTTTCTCGGAATAGTGGAAGATAGGGAGCAACAGTGGTCAAGCTTTGGGGGAAATGAGCAGGGTTTTAACTAGGATGCTCGGACTCGGGTACGGGTGTCGGACTCGGGTACGGGTCCAAGGGTCTGACACGGAAAATTCTAAATTCAAGGACTCGCGGACTCGCTTGTTAAGTGTCCAAATTTTAAATATGGACTCGGGGACACTTGCAACTAGTGAAAAATCTTGAATTTATTTGTATCCAATGTATATTTTTTAGTTTTTTGTAATTATTTTTAGTATTTAATCTCTTAAAAAATAAAGCATAAAGTTACTCAGCAAAGAAAGAGAAAATAAGGATTTTTAAAAAGAATAAGGAAAGAATAAGTTATTGGGGAAGAATACAAAATTCAAAAGAAAGGAATGATAATAAATAATGTCAACTGTGACAGCTAAAGATAAAGTTACTCTATTAACCGTCATTTACCCATTTACAGCTCCCACTTCCCATAACACTACATGACTTCAATTTTCTCTCTCTTCTCTTCTGCACTTTTTTCTCTTCTCTCTCTTCACTTTCTCTCTCTTCTCTCCCGCACTTTTCTCTCTCGCACTTTGCTCTCTTCTCTCTCTACAAAAGCAACTGAGTAGCCGGAAAAGTTTCTGTGCTAAGCTTTGGAAACCCCTAAAGTGCCGAGTCCACTTTCCCCCAAAGGTCCGACCCGGGATTTCGTGTCGGCACCCGCGTCGTGTCGTGTCGACACCGGTGCGGCGGGGGTGGTGGCCGAGTCCGAGCTTCCCAGGGTTTTAACACTTGTTGTGGTCTTACCGAGGGCCTCTGCAGATTGGGTGCAGATGGCTACAATGAGGGAGTAAGGTCAGGCAACTGGGGTATCTTTATTTGTCTTCTGAGCTTTTATATCTCGTTTATCTAAACATGATCCAATGGAACCTCATCTGCTCCTCTCAGTTCTATCCTTTTGGAACTATTGAGTTCCATTTGGAATTGCAGCATGTCTTGCAGTAAGGACTTGATGCTCACCACCCTATGTAACAAGTCGAATAAAACTGATACACAAGCGCCAATCTTGCAGATGCAAGAAGGAACTAATCTCTCTATATTTGTTTGATAATGTGCTTTTTGAGGCTTTTTGGCAATTGTTTAATGTTTCATTTGAAGCGCATGAAAATGAAAAGAGAGCACCCTCTGATTGTGCTTTTGTCTAGATCAAATTCCGTTGCTGAACCTGCTTGGGGAATATTTATTACCAATTATAAAACCAGTTTTTGAGCCTTTTTCGTCATCGTTGCGAGTTTTCCAATAAAAATAATTTGCCTTTTTGTTTTTATATCAGGTTGTGAGTTATGATTTCAAAGAGGAGAGGTTTGCGGCACTGCATAGGCTGGCAATTGGGTTTCCTGCATCAAGGTTTTTCTATGTAGGCACCCCTGCATCAGAAACTTCTGAAGTAGCAGCAAAGAAAGGTGAATCATTAGTGAGATCTCAATTTGAAAAAGACCCATATGGGATGCCTTAGCCTGCTTCTGGTCGCAAGCAGTTGAGGCGTGATCCTTTTCATCGGTCAATTCCCTATCCCAATGGTTGTCCTGAAATTCAAGGCTTATTCAAATATTGTGGAACGTCTTTGTTTGGGGGTCCTCTCCCATGGAGCTAATATATCTCTGAGTGTATCCAACCGGTGAAGTCCACACATTGAACTTCTGAATGTTGTATCCCATATTTGTTTGGTTGACAAAGAAAATCATAGGAAGTGGAAGCCGTGGGAGAAAGAGAAAACTATAGAGTTTGGTTGATAAAAGCAAGTTTTACTTCTCACAAAATGAAGTGTTGTGCCTAATCTTCTCTAGGTAAGTAGAATTTCATGTTTCTAAAAGCCCAACTTAGTAGGATGTTTTACTTCTCACCAAATAAAGAGGAAGCGTCGTGCCTAATCTCCTATAGGTAAGTAGAATTTCATGTTGAAAGTTCTCATCATGCAATCAATATGATAAAAAAAAAAAAAAAAAAAAAAAAAAAAATTTTGTACACATGAAATCTTTCTAAATCTCTTACCTGCCTTATATAAGTAGTAAAGTTCAAACTTCTCTCCCTCAAAAAAAAAAAAAAAAAAAAAAAAAAAAATCTCTCACCATTTCTTACACCGCTTCCTACTTGGTATCGTAGCTAGTTTAGAATTTCTTCACCTTAAAATTACGCTTTTGAATTCATATCCGGAAGAAGAATACGAGGCCTCCGAGTACCGGTCTGAGTGGAAGGGAATAGGGTAACTCGCTGTAACGGGCTTCCATGCTAGAGGTTCTTTCTGGGCTGTAAGCTTTCTAAACATAAATCTAGGCGTTTGTCATTCTAATTATTTTTCCATTGTTACATCAACATTTATAATATTTTGAGGAGTTATGAAAAGAACTTGAAAAAGCTATAAGGATTTCAAAAATTGAGGAAAATTTCAAAAACAATTGCATATTTAGACCTTGCTTATGATTTTAAAGATCGAAGTATTATTTCTTTAGATAAAGCAAAATTTTGTATGCCGTTTTTAATAATACGTTCAAACATAAATTACATAGTGAACAAACCACACCTAAATACTTTGAACACATTTTAATTATTAGTCCGGGCAGAAGCCTAGAAAAGCGGAATTATCGAATACTCTAGATATAATAATTTAAAATTTGCTAGAAAATAGAAAGGTAATAAAAGGTGCTAGTTCTAACGAAGACTTAAAATCACGATTAGTAGTTTGCATAGAGAAATCAAAAAGCCTTTAAGGAAAAATTTCACACTAAAGAAGAAATCAATATCCTTAATTTGAATATTCAACAAAGTAAACCCCAAAGTTATTGAACTAGAAACAAAGAAACTACTCACAAAGAAACTTCCGAAAAATAGAGCAAGTAGAAACTCTATTACACGAAGTTAAAAAGATAATACTGGGTTAATGACTCATAGAAACAATACTAGATATTCACAAGTGAGATAAAGTCAAGAAAATAGTAGAAATTCCACAGATTACCAAGTTTATTGGCCTCAAGTAAAACTAGACCAAATTCAAATATCTTACTTAAATATATTAATAGAATTATTATTACAAATATTCTCAAAAGAACTCTGAGAACCTAGGAGATCAAATTAGAGAAGAAAAGGACTATACTTTCCGTTGAAGAAGGTAGTTTAATAAAAGCTCTTTCAAAATTTAAATATTTCTTCCTCGAGTGATTAATTAAAAAGAACAAACCACCCTACCGAATATAAATACTTTACACCAAAACCAAAGAAAAGAACTAAGGAAATGAGTCGCTTTCCAGAAGTAGCGGTAGACCTGGTAGTACAAAGACGCATCAAGTGTTAGTACTAATAAAATTTTTAACCCTTTAGCTAAACTCTTAAAGAAAAAGGAACCACTAGTACAATTAGGAAGAACTTATAGACATAGAACAAAGCTTAGAAAATTTTAGAAATAATAAGAGCACAACTATTAAATCCAAAATCTTATATAAACAAGGAATGTTTGACACTTCTACAAAAGTTTTTAGAACTTACAGAGAAGATGTTCTTAGCATACTAGATGATTCAACAACCATAGATCTAATTTCACCAAAGAATAGCTACGAGTTTAGTACATAGACATCAGTACTTACACTTAGGGCTAGTAATAATAGGAGTAAAAGGATTAATTAGGCTTGAAACAGAACAAAAGCACTTTTTGTTATTAGTAGACAAAAGTTGACCTAGGATCCAGAAAGAGCTATAATCAGTGCATGGAAGTAGATTTATCCTCTTCAAGAGGCTTATTTTATTGCTACTCTTAATTTACTAAAGTCCGTAAATAATATCCAACATTTAAGTGTTGTTATAAAAACTAGAGGCTTCAAGGTTATATTGGCAGGAGACAAATCCTCAGTAACCATAGGAACTATAGCTAAACTAAGCCAAACAACAATTACTAATTATAAGTTACAAACAGTAAAAGTAATCAAAACAATTATGTCAAAAGGTATAAAGATGATAGAACCAAAAATAATAGACAAAGAAATGTTAGCAGGAGAAGAATGGAAGCTCTCTGAATTATTTAAACCAAAAAATAATACTTTAATTCCCAAAGCAGTTATATGTATAAAGATCAAAAGGAAGAGAGTTTCAAGTAAGATTTGCAGTAACTCGAAAACAAACCAAACCTTAATGAAGATTTAGAAGAAGATAATGAATTTAGCCTAGCAAGTTTAGAAGATTTAGAGAAAATCTCAAATGAATTACGAGAAATTAGGATCAAGATAGCAGTAAGCTAAAGAAGAAAGAGAAAGATTAAGATTGAGGTTAAACTCATGGTCTATTTGCAGGTGGATGTCACTAAACAACTATTAACTCACTTTTATCCAAGAAGGAAATAAAATAAGAGAGATAGCACACTGGAAAGACAATTACGATGAAAACCAAAGGGAGATTGCAAAGCTTTTTTAATCGAAGATGATCCGCCACTCTTTGATCAAAGTGAAGATGAAACGTAAATCTTAGATATAGACTATATATCTCGAATAAAATGAAGATTTTCAGTGAAAGAAGAAGTAATGATTAGCCAAATCCGGATTTAACTCCAGAGAGCCAGAGATATTGTGTAAAAACCTTCATATGTAACATTACGTGTTCTGACCCATATTAGCAACGGAATCCAATGAATGATTTAGGCATGACTCTTCAAGAAGCCAATCAAGAACTTCAGGAGAAGTGCACTGCTGTGAAAAGCCGTAACTTATAAAAGAATGAAAATTAGGTATAGAAATGGTATTCCAGAAGTAGTGGCACCTGCCGTAAACTACCTTAATGGCAAATGATAGTGAAATGGGAGAAAAGTCTCTATAGCATGGAATACCCCATCTTCGTAATATACTACAAGACCAATAGACGTATCTATTATGGAAAAACATCTAGAGATTATAATCCGGACCATAGTAAAACACAAAAACTTATGGAAAACCATATCAAAACATACCTTACAACCCTAGATTATTAAACTTAGAATATGTAACATAACCACAAAGAATGATAAGCACTTTATTAAAATCGGGAACAATTAGTTATATTAAGAATGGGCAGTAAACTGCAAACCAGAAGAATCAGACACGTTTGCTCATTTAGAAACTCTTTCGGGAGAACATGATGACACTTTTTTATATATGGCATTCAAAACAAAAACCCCCAAAGACTCAATCAGTAAAGGCAAGTGCTTACTAGGATGCAATCCCAACAACTTTACCAACCTAATTAAATTAATAATCATAGAACAAGTCCGACAATTGTAACACCCTTCCAACAGACCATGCTATAAGGAATTTTAGAGCAATTAACCATCTCAAGTTTTCACTATATTTAATTAATATTCAAGAGAATCTTATGCGGAAATATCGCCTTTAACTGTATCTAGATGACTCCTTAGCTAATCAGTACTTTCTGAGGGTTACTCCAGAACTTTAGGCAAACAGATCCATGTTGCGCCGAACGCTGAAGATGGACAACTTCTGTCGCACTCTGGGCATAGGGACCTTGATAAATTGCTTTACTTTCTGAGGCATTTCTTACAAAAGAAAATGCACTTTAAGAAATGGCTAAAAACCAAGAAGTAAAACGCCAATCCTATGCTTTCTCGTTCAGAAGAGCACAATTTTTATCACCACAAAAATTACGGATATAAAACCAAAATATAAAATATTTTAGAAAATCTAAATGGTACCAAAAGGGGAAAAGGCCTCAAAAAAGGACAACACCATTTTCATAGAAACCTAAAAATAGACATCAGGCATGTTTTATATACGAGAAGAAGGGCATTACGCTTAATAAATGCCAAAGAAAATGAAAAAGACCAAAAAAGCCTACTAGTCAAGAAGCTTAAAAATAGGAATAGATAATTTACAAGATAAACTGAACTGCATGATGAATCAAAAGATATAGTTTTATAGAAGAAGATGAAAAATATTATAGAATACCTCATTACAAATGAGGAATGTGAATATAATTGATCAACTCAGAAAAGGAATGGAAGATAAGTCTGTTACCTATCTAAATGGTAGTCCCCCATTCAACATAGATTTCAAGCGTAGCTTTGCCTCATCATGCTTACGTAGATTTTGCCCAGAAAACCCATAGAAGAAGAACAACCAAAGACAAATGTTCTAAACAATTTAGAACTGAAGTGATAATAACCTTATATGACCAGAATAAGAATTGTTAGAAGAACAAAGTTTAGGAAACCTAAAGAAGGCCTGGATTACTTCCAGAAAAAGAATTTCTGAAACCTATAGAGGAAAAATGTTAAATGGAACACATTCCAGCAAAACACGTAACAAAGTATAGAAGCAAGCCCATTCTACTAAAACACCCGTGTATAGTAGTCAAGGCTTACAAGTAGCTTTAAACTTTGTCTATAACCAAAATCAACTCGAACTTTACGCTATTGTAGATACGGATGTACAAAGACAAATAACTCCTTACAACTAGTTCCCAACCAATTTAAAATCAAACATAAAGACATAATTACCACCATTTTGTGCAAGATGGAAAAACAACAAAAAAATAGATTATTATACACCTACTTTTAGCCATCCAATCTGCAAAACTTTCACTGAGTGGATATATTTTTGAGGGCATATTGATATACCTCCAGTTAATATTTCCTCAACTTGCAATGAACGTACAGCTTTTATTAGGATCGAACTCCATCATCATCCCAATATGGCAAGATTTACCATTGACCGCTATCAGCATAACGATTAGCAAGTATATTTATCACATCCTACCCGTTACTACCACCCAAACTCCAGAGTTACTTCGAAGTGTGTGGATCTGCAAAGAAATAAAAAGAATGGATTTTAGCGTAATGAAACCAGAAATGTACTCGGAACATACTGAATTACTTTCCAACAAGAAGAATCTTCGATATCTTGAAAAGGAATAGCACACAATAAAC